>JAOXXN010000102.1:5288669-5299776 GCA_026770055.1 Myrmophylax atrothorax
TATAAAAAATATATATGTATGCATATGTTACAAATCGAGGAGTAGGAGAGAAAACTTGTGACGAAGAAAAGAATATATAACTGTGCACTTCAGTTCTTCTGAATTTGCAACAGGGATAAATACAACACAACCCTCCTGTGTCACACTTTATCACACCTGTTACTGCTGGTTTGGGTCTGTTTTGCAACTCTTCTCTGATTAAATAATCACAAATAGCTTTTCTCCTTCCCCTAGTATTGAACACTAACCAGTCAACACTCTGAAATCAAAAGCAGAGCTGTGTTGCTTGTGCTAATGTACCTGAAAGTACCACAACTTCACCATTTAAACACAAGATCTCTACAGGCCCTGCTGCCTAAATACACAACAAATGTGTTTTACCTCAGGGGGTGAGCCCGGAATTGAAGGAACAGAAGTATATTACAGCCAGGTCATTGTCCTGGCCTTGTCACCAAAACCACTCTTTGATGGCACAACTGCAGTGGTGTCTCACAGCCCCCAACAAAACAATCCAGGCTGGGCTTTCCCTCATGGGAGCTACAGTAATCAACACAAAGACTTCACAACTCTTTCCTCAGGGCTAGCCATGCAAATTATTTTTCAAATGTCAAGGATGAGCCCCTCAAAAAGTAGCCCCTTCCTAGTGGATATGGTGCTCTAAGTTACTGGCTTACCAGAGATATGCTTACCAGTGATATGGGAATTTGTTTTTCTGGTATTGAAGGGCATTAGGGGAAAGATGTAATTTCTTGGGCTACTACACAGAAAATAAATGCAAATATTAACTTTTTTTGGTAGATATTTGTATCTTAAAACTGTTTCATTTTAAAGTCACAATAAATGCAACATGGAGGTTTTAACTGACTGCCACACAATGAAAGCTCTATAGACTACATTGCCAAGGGACTTTTGGGGGGCTCCATTAGCCAGGCATCACTAAAACGGACAAGACCACTCCAAATAGGAAGCACTGACAGTGAAAACTGGCTTCAAGAAATGGTGCTAGATTTTATAAAGAAATAAAATGGGAGGGAGACTGTCCCTCTAGATTCCAGATCCTGGAAAGAACTGAATGAGAGGCTCAAGCTCAGGGATATATGTAGGTTAACATATGGTCTTCCTGCACTCTTGAAGTACCACATAGCTTTGCACTCTTTCTCATGGCTTCTCCTCAAGGCCCATCAGGAAGTACAAAAATGTGAGAGAGGAAAACAGGGGATACTGTAAATTTTCCATCAACAATGAGTATGCTGAAACATTCTAAGAGATATTTTCATTCACCCTGTGGCGTGGGTCAAGCTCCTCTGCTTTAGAGCTCAAACCTCAAAGTTCAAGCCATGTTAGTTTTATGACGAATCTGGGTCCATCAAGAGTGGATCTTGCAAGCGAGGTGGAGATTGATGGTCACCTTGGCTGCAGCAACCACAGAGCAATTAAGTTTAAAATCTGTTAACAGGAGGAAAAGTGCCAGCTCTGGTCATGAGGAGAGCAGACTTCAGGCTGCTCAGGGTAAGTAAATAAGTAAAGTTCCATGGGAAAATGTTTTTGCATGTGCTGGGGTCCATCAGTACTGGTCACTTTTTAAACAACACTGCCTAATGGCACAGGAGCAGGCAATTCCTAAATGTCAGAAGTCAAGCAGCTGAGGCAGAATGCCAGCTTGGCTGAACAGCAATCTTCTCTTGGAAATAAGGCAAAAAAGGAAGGTGTATGCCCAGTGGAAGCAAGGTCAAGTGACATGGGAAGAATTCAGAGATGCTGCTTGCTGCTGGAGGGAGAAAACCCGTGCGGCCAAAGGTCAACTGGAGTTGAAGCTGGACAGAAATGTGGCGACAATAAAGAGTTTTTTCAAATATATTAATGGCAATAGGCAGCATAGAAACATCATTAGCCCATTACAGGATGAGGTTGGGCACCTCACAAACAGGGACACAGACAAGGCAGAAGCATTTAACACTTTCTTTACCTCTATCTTCAGCACAGATGATGGACCAAAGGGGTCTCAGCGCCCTGAGCTGGAGGACCATGACTGTGAGAACG
The DNA here is from genome assembly GCA_026770055.1 of Myrmophylax atrothorax. Taxonomy (NCBI): domain Eukaryota; kingdom Metazoa; phylum Chordata; class Aves; order Passeriformes; family Thamnophilidae; genus Myrmophylax; species Myrmophylax atrothorax. The sequence goes on from JAOXXN010000102.1 coordinate 5,290,710, forward strand.
ATCAGTTCCCAGTTGACCCTGAAATTGTGCAGGATCTGCTGCTCCAGCCAGATCCCTACACATCTATGGGGCCTGATGGGACTTCTCCCAGAGTCCTCAAAGAGCTGGCCTGATGCCGTCATAAAACCTCTCTTGATGATTTTTGAGTGGTCTTGGGAATATGGAGAGGTCCCAGCTGACTGGAAGCTGGTAAACATTGTCCCAGCTTTGAAGAAAAAAATCTGACATAAATTAAAATGCAGAAATGTATAGGTTTAAACACAGAAACCTATAAATGTATAGGTTTAAACACAGTTTCAGCAACTCGGAGCTGAGGACTTGAGCCCTGTGGTGGGATCAGGGGGAGGAGAAGATGAAGAAGAGGACGAGGAGGGATGCAATGTGTTGGGGGTTTTTTTCTCAGCCTTGCTAGAAACAGTGAAAAAAATTCTTCATGGACTCCAGAAACTACAGCCCTGTCAGTCTCACTTCAGTGCCTGGTAAAGTTATGGAAACGATTATTCTGGGATGTATTGAAAAACATATGGAAGACAACACTGTTATCGGTCATAGCCGGCAAGGATTCATGAGAGGAAAACCTTGCTTATCAAACCTGGTTTCCTTTTATGACAAGGTAACCTACCTAGGTGATCAAGGGAAGCCAGCTGATGCAATCTTTTTGGATTTCAGTAAAGCTTTCGTACTGTCTCTCACAGGATCCTTCAGGACAAATACATCATGTGGTGGGTGAGCAATTGGCTCATGGGTTGAGCATAGAGTGTAATAGTGAATAGGGTAACATCAGACCGGTGACCTTTCACTACTGGGGTTCCACAGGGATCCATCTTGGGGCCTGTGCTCTTCAACATCTTCATCAATGACTTGGACACCGGACTGGAATGGATACTGAGCAAGTTTGCAGATGACACAAAACTGGGAGGAGCTGATGACTCCCTCGGAGACAGGAAGGCCGTGCAGAAAGACTTTGACAAATCAGGGGGCTGGGCAATCCCCAACCATAGGAAGTTCAGCAAGGGAAAGTGCTGGATTCTGCACCTGGGATGGGGCAACCCTGGATGTACAGACAGATTGGGGAATGAGATAGTGGAAAGTAGTGCCATGGAAAGGGACCTGGGGGTCCTGGCTGATGGCAAGTTGACTATGAGTCAGCAGTGCCCTGGCAGCCAGGAGGGCCAACCCTGTCCTGGGGGGCATCAGGCACAGCATCACCAGCCGGCCGAGGGTGGGGACTGTCCCACTCTGCTCTGCACTGGTGCTGCCTCACCTTGAAAATTGTGTGTAGTTTTGGGCATCACAATAGAAGAAAGATATTAAGGTGTTAGAGAGTGTCCAAAGGAGGGCAACAGAGGTGCTGAAGGACCTTGAGGGGAAGGTGTATGAGAAACAGCTGAGGGCCCTTGGTCTGTTCAGCCTGGAGAACAGGAGACTGAGGGGAGATCTCACTGCAGCTACAACTTCCTGGTGAGGGGAAGTGGAGGGGCAGGCACGGATCTCTTCTCTGGCGTGACCAGTGACAGGGCCTGAGAGGATGGCCTGGAGTTGTGACAGGGGAGGTTTAGGTTGGATATTGGAAAGAGTTTCTTTCCCCAAAGGGTAGTTGGGCATTGGAACAGGCTCCTGAGAGAAGCGGTCACAGCACCAAGCCTGCCAGAACTCAAGAAGCATTTGGATGATACTCTCAGGCACCCTTGGGGATGGTCTGGATTTGATGATCCTTGTGGGTCCCCTCCAACTCTGCATATTCTGTGAATCTGTGAGTCTGTAAACACAAGCATCTTGAAAGTAGTTGAAGTGGTTTAAAACCTACAGTTGTTACTGGTTAATACCAAGAACTAAGTGCAGTGTTTCCAGGCCAAGTTTCAATACTGCATGAATGCATTTCCAAGTGTAAAATGTTGGTGTTTCTTGAAATGAAATGCTAACTCGCTTTGACTTAAAACAAAACATACTTTATAAAACACCTTTTAAAAAAGTGTTGGGAATGTGTGAATTTCTCATTAGTGAGGCAGTATTCAAAACACCCCTCTGAAACGACTATTGCCATTCTTTTAATGGGCAAAATTTTGATGAGGGAATACCTCAGTATGAATCAAGGGTGATTTCCAGCAGTCCAATCATTCTGAATTAAAGTACTATTTTAAATAATAAGTACTTTGTGGATATAATTATAATTTTATGACTACTATTCCTCTCTTTCTTTTAATAAACATAATTGTTATGAAAATATTCTAATCTAATGAATTTTCCATTTTAAAGTCCCCAAAATATATTGAAAGTATATGAGAAGTCAACTGTGAAAATTGCAAATAGGGACTTTCCCCCACAATTAACTCCATTTTGGGTGTTCTGATTACAATATCTTCTTTTATCTTAATCTAACTGAACAAGGAGGAAGAGAGAAAGAGGAGGAATTTAGAGTCACTTCCAAATAACTCACAGTGATGAAACTTTGAAATACAAATCTGAGGGGTGCGTTTTCTTCAATAGTATTTGATTTGTTTGGGATTTTGGGTTGAGATTCTAGCTCAGACAGACTTGTCAAAACTAGGAGTCATTGCACTGAAATTATACCTATTCAGTGTTAAACTGGTATTAAATCTGAGATGACAGACCTTTTCCATGCTCTTTCAGAACAGACCATGTTATCTTCAGTATATTTAAGAAATTCATAAATATTGCTTGCATATAATTTGCTCATAAATGATAAGCAAGGTTGAGTGTGATGCTTTTGTTAATGTGTGGCAAACAGAGATGTGTCCTAATACAGGATGACAGGTATAAAGTGGGGAAGATACTCATTGCCTCTCAGCTGTGGAAGTTTCATGTGTTCAGGCATTCAAAAGGACCCAGCAGGGTTTCTTTAATTTTGTTTTATTTTTAGTAAGCAGACTTTCTTGTAAAAGCCTAATAACTAAGTTATTACCATTTGTATATTCATGCTTATTCTGCTTGGGTATATTACTAAGCAGCCAGGCTTGGCTTGAAATTAACTCGAAAATAGCCTTCAGCATGATAAATATTTGTATTTAGACGGAAGCCCGGGAAATCCTTCTAGCCTCTGACAGAGCCCCAAAGGAGAGCTGGCAACTGTAGAGCAAACTGAAGTGTGCAAATCTTCAGCCTTGCTGCAGATCCAGCAAATATGTGCAGTGTAACACAGCAAATAAGGGAAGGCTTTTAGTTATGGAAGTGTGTAAATGTTTACAAATATGATTAACTGCAGAGCATAAAATCCATTCACAGCATCAAAGACAACACTAAAATTACTTTTTCCCACCCCCCTCCAGGATTATGCTGAAAAGAAAAACACGATAGCAAAAGCTCTGGAAGATCTTAAAGCCAACTTCTACTGTGAACTCTGTGACAAGCAGTACTATAAACACCAGGAGTTTGACAATCACATTAACTCTTATGATCATGCTCACAAACAGGTAAGACGAATCTGCTTACTACTTTAACTTACTTTCATGTAGAATAATGAAATAAGATGTCCTTCAGGTAGGCTTGGAAATCACTGTTGTGTTGTCTGCACTGTTTTCTTAGAAACGAGCCTTATCGTGGAGATTTTACAGTCAAAAATTCAGAGATGGAAGAAAGAGAAATTTGAGTAGTTTAATTATAAAGAGGGATAGGAAACCATTAATAACATGATTAAAAGTGTAAATTTATAATTTCCTTATTTAATTTTGACCATAATTACTGAAGTATACTGGGAAACATTTGTTGCCACAGATGTGCATAAGAAACTTGACATACTCTTTGCTAAACTTTCTTACAGTACAGATACAGCTCTGAAATAGGCTATGATTTTACCTAAATTAGTGTAGATACAGTTCTGAAATGAGCTTTTATTCTATTTTAAGGCTTTGCATAAAAACCCTCAAAAACCAACTGTGGTAATGAAAAGTTTCCGGCTAAGATCACAATAAGATGTGCATTAGCTTTAAAACATTGGTATTTACATTTTTACCACCACATTTTATCATGGCACTTCCAAGTTGTGTGTCCTACTTTGGTAACATAAAGGCAGTGCTTCCACATAATGAGAAAGGCAGTGCATCCCAGGGCAACATCTTGGTCTGCAGAGGGGTCAAGACTATGTAATTCAAAGAGAAAGACAATGCATGTTGAATCCACTGAAGAGATATATAATGATAATGTAAAAATACATAATGGCTGTACAGGAAATTTCTACTTAGTCCACTTAGCTGGTAATCATTCAGTATCCTTTTGTCTTTATTCTTTTCTTTCTTTCTTTCTTTCTTTTTTTTTTTAATCTGGTGAAATCGTATGGTTGTGTATCTGGATTGATTGCTTTTCATTCTAATTGCATCTCCCTTTGTCCTGTAATTCTGCTCAGGGTGAACGTAGATGAATTGCTACACATGTTTTATATCTATATTATATAAGATAATTTGCTTTTCTTTCCTTCAGCACATCTCCCTGAACCTGAAACACTTCTCTGCCTCTCTCACTAGTGTTTTTTTGAGCCCATAATTTACACTGTCAGCATGAGTGTTAGATTTAATTTTGAGAACTATGTGGACCTCAGCAGCAATAGCAATCTATGAGAAGCTGAAAGGGAAAGATATATGTTAGATAAGAAATTAGAAGATAGCGTCGTTGCATCCTATAGCTACTTATTATGAGTTTTAGTTACAATTCAGCTGGAACTGATTCTTCCGCTGCTGTGTTCACACAGCAGCAGGTCCTTGATGAATGGCAGGAAAAAAGAAGTGATGGGCAGAGTCTTGACCTCCCTTCAGATTTTTATTTATTAATTTATAAGTGCTCTGAGGCACTTGAAAATAATGAGAACCTGAGGGCTGCAGTCCTCTTCCCTCCATTCAGTATTGATGAAAATTTGATTTTGAAACGGAGGTCAGATATGAGACTGAACAGGGACTTTTTTTTCCAGTGTTTCAATAAGCCTGCTGGAGCCATTTGCAGGTGCTAATGCTGTTGAATTCTTTGATTTTGTCTTGAGACTTCCTACCTCAATGTCAGAAGTTTTCCAGCAGTTCAGTAGGAGTGAGAGGAACTAATAATCTGTCTTTGGATTTTGGTCCATATTTTTATCTTCTTCCCTTCAATGAAACCTTTCTATAATAATGGACGGGGAAGTACTTGCTAGAAAAAGTTTCCCACAGTCCAAGAATAGTTGTAAGCATGAGCAGCGAGTTTGGTTTCAGTGATCCCAGGACCTAAAAGTGGTTTCTGTGTGATCAAATGGATGAAAGCTCTGCCTGAACGTGAGTTCATCCCAACTTTTCTGAAAAGCCACATTTAATCCTAACTGTGCTCTGTGTTACCACACTAGGTAAGCCCTGGCAGGGTTTATCAGCAAAAATGTTCCTAACAGCTCCTATACCTCAGTTCTATTGTAGGAGATTATCCTTTTCTTGCCATCAATTCAAAAGCACAGAAAATTTCCATAGTGTGAACCGGAAGATTTTTTAATTATGTGGGTTTCCTCCATTCAGTGAGGGGCGCTGTGCTGTCAAGTTTTGGTTGTGTTTTGATTTGTTGTGTCTTACAGCTCTCAACACCCTCTTTCAGCTAGTGTGAGGTCCTTCTGAGCAGTCCAGAAAGAAAGCACAGGAGTAGAAAGAAACTAATTTTATTTCCTAGGACCTGAAGGAGTTCAGTGTCTCAAGAGCTACACTCTCTCTGTTAGTGTGTTCTTGTTGTCAACTTTGACAATATGGTTTGGAAAGCAATATCTATAGCCTTTATGAAACACTCCTGGAAAAGCAACTTGCAAGCATCAGTGGTAATAGAGAAAAATGAACTTTCTGCTTTGCTTTGAAAGCCTAGGCAAAGGAAAAAAACAGAAGACCAAAATAAATTGCAGGTGTCCTTAAAAACAAAAATGTTCTGAGCTCAATACAGGAAGAAACGTAACTAAGGCAGAATTGCTATTATTTAATATAGTAATGAGAGAAATTACTCTTTGATGATGATGGTCTAAAATCACGGAATGCAGATTTTGAGACTCATGCCAGGACTTTAAAAACATCTGTATGATTTTATTCACCATTTCATAAGTATCTGGAAGTGCATGAGCAGCTCTCTGAAGAGCTGTATTCATGCAGGGTGAAACAGCCCCTGATTGTGTTCCTTGAAATGCTGCGGGTTTGATAAACGTGGCTGAGCATTAAATCTAAGGCTCTGAATGACCTTCATCTCAGCCAGGGGAGCGGTGCTGTCCTGTTGGTGAAGAAGGCTGGATGCCACAGCTCGGTCCCCTGCATCACTCATTCCTCAAGAGACTCCTGTCACTACAGGAACAAAGAGGTATTATTCCTGGTTTGGAAAGTCTTCCTCTCAATCTCAGAACTCCTGATTAATCACCTAATATCACGGTAGCACACTTGAGCTTGGTGCTGTTTCCTCTCCCAGGAGGACTCTTCCAAATACCAAACTATAACAATAACAGCAAAAGCTGTGATGAAAAATAAATAGCCCTAATGTATTTGCATCTACATATGAAAATACAATCAATTAAGTAAATTATAAGTAGGAATTTTCCCCCACAGAATCAGAGGTCATTTCTCAAACTGATTCTCCCTGGATGAAAATTATCTCTGATCTAAATATGTATTTAAAATTGTGTGGAGGTAATAAGACACAAATTATGCAGAAAGACTAAATTAGTACTTTTTTCCTTTCCTTATTCCAGACACAGATTACTCCTGTCTGTGTTTTTCTTCTCTTCTTACATGTTTTTCTTTGCACATTTTTTGATATCAGTGCCTAGTAAACTAGAGAATATTGATTTGTAATCAGTCAGAAGTCCAAACTTAACTCATCTTCATGTGTTTGAATAAATATTTCATGCAATATGGATGGAGAAAAAGAAATTTGGAAGTGGAAGGGTGTGGTTAGCCATAACAATAATATAAAAGCCCCATCATTGTACTAAATCTATACATCCTATGAGGTAAAAGGCATATAAGGAGCAGTATAGCACATTTGGGATGCCACTATTCCCAGCAAATGTAATTGGATATTATCAGTTGCATGAGACTGCAATTTAAAAACAAAGCACCGAATCCTTATAGTCATCATTACAGCTCTTTTTTAAAAACTCTCATTGTAGAGTTATTCTCTCTGAAAAAGAAAAACACCCATCTCTTCTCTTTGGTTGGCACCTGCAGAGGGTGCACTGCAGTGCATCTGCAGCTTCTGGCATACCCAAGAATTTGTATCTGCTTGAAGGGAAATAGCACATGTACTGGGAAAATCATAAAGTGGAGGAAATGAACTGTTTGCTGAGAGCCAACAGTATTTTATGCTGTATTTGTCAGGTCTGCTTTTTGCAGGTCGGGTTTCCCCTGAAGCTATTGGCATCAGACTAAGCCAGAGGCAGCATGTTGTATGCAATCTTTGAAATGTGGAAATAATGATTCTCAAAAAACCCTGTTGTCTTCTAGAGTAGTAGTACAGGATAAAAATGGAAGAGTTTCAAGAATTTTCTGAAGATCTGCTTCAGTAGCAAAACAAATGTGATATATGGTGCCTCAGATTTTGGGGATGTTCACTAATGAGAAATTTCATTAAAAAAAAGAATATTAAAACTTCTTTCTTGATTTTTAAGCATAGTTTTTAAACTGCTGTGGAAAGCTGGAGTTGTTACTTGATAGGGTAATGGTGAAGAGGACCACAAGTAGTGATGCAGAGCAGGACAGTGCTTGTTTCATAATGTGTATCTGGTTTTCCTGCACACACATCCATGAGGCACAGAGGCAGAGGATGAGGTTGGCAGCTCTCAGCTGGGTCCTGTCCCCTTCCTGCAGTTGGCAGCCCCAGCATGGCTCAAAGCAGCCTGAAATGGCATTTTGCTGGACTTTGCTGTGCACTGAGCCCAGCCACGAGGGATGTTTAAGATGGCAAAATAAACAGGAGGGCCACAGTGAAAATTTATAGCCGTGAACATCCTCGAAAGTGATAAATCACTTCCTTAAGCACCAGCTCCACTGGTCTTGGATCAGGAAGGTGCCCATATGGATTCCTGGGTGCTTACAGTGCCTTGCATGACTGAGGAGTGGCTGTATTTCTGCCGGGAGAGCGAGAAAGGGCAGCAGGATGCAGGTGCAGTGCCAGCTGCTTTCTCCCTTCTAGGGAGAGTGTGACCCCAGCACATGTCATTGGATGGAGCTTCTGGGACACAGGGATGCACTTACAGTGTAATTTTTTTCCCATTCCTTGTGGGTGAAAATAATTCTTTGCAAAACATTTCAGCATTTCTATTTTTCTTTGTACTTTGTAGCTAAGTGACTGACCATTTCTAATATAAGATGGTCAGGATTCTAGCAGCTGAATTTTCTGGAATGAAGGAATTTTATATTCCTGCCCTTACTTTTGCTTGTGTCTCATGTTAGAGGAGAGCTGTGTCTCAGTGTGTCCTCATGGGCAGGCAGTCTGAACTTGCTGGGTGTCAAGCAAGTATAGATGAGGATTTAAACACAGCTCTTTCTTACTATTGTATTGCTTTCACAGAACATAACTTGGCATGTCTTCCTATATTTCTTTTTCCCCTCAGGAAAAAATACTCATCTTTGTAGCCTTTTTAAATATTAAGGGAACACAAAGGTTTAGCTGTGCATTCATGTACATATGTACATTTGTGATGCACATACAACCAGGAAATGACCTCCTCCTCTACCAAATACAGACTGCTCTATCACTGTATTTCAGATTGTTTGGATTTTTTTTTCCTATGAAGATTGTGTTATTTAATGGTCTTTTGAGGTTGGATTGGAGTTTCCTTGTTAGGGATTTTATTAGTGAAAAGCTTCTTTTTAAGTATTAAGCATTTGTACCGGCAGTAATGCTAATAAGGGTCATCACCAGGTCCATTAATTATAGCTTAGCATTGCTGGGAGCATTGGAGCAGAGTCTTGCAATAGACTTCATGCTTCCTTTCTCAACTCCTTTAAATAAAAAATAATAATAATAAAAAAAAGCAACACAAAAAAAAACCCCAAACCAAAAATCCTTCTGCTGTTAGTCTGAAGAGAAAGGCAGAATTGCCAACATGACAGGAGCACACTGGGCTATGAAG
>JAOXXN010000102.1:5300393-5345852 GCA_026770055.1 Myrmophylax atrothorax
TTCAACACAGGAGGAGCCTTACCCTGCTGAAACCCTTCCTCAGTTTAGAAACTTAGTATTTATCCTCGATTCTTTTTTTTTGGCCTGTTTCTGAATTATTGCAGCCTTTTCATTTCTGTCCTTTTCAATACCCAGCTCAGAGGACCTGATACATTAATGTTAAATTTCCATGCAAAAAAAGTTACAAATTTTTTCAACCACACCTTACTCATTCATTACTATTTTCCAAATCTAAGTTGAGCACATTACTTAAGTGAGGCAAAAAAAATTACAGCACCAACACAAAAAGAGAGTGAGGAGTAAGAAACAGGAAGAAACAGTTTGCTCCATACATCCTGCATGTTTTTCTCCCTGGCAAGCACTTCTACTGCTCTGCGGTTCACTCTTTTATTTAAAATTCTACTCATGTATTTCCATTGAAGTTTGTCTTTTTAAATCAGTTCATGAAACTTTCTACATGAACATTGGCTGAACTTGAGGCTAATTTTAACTTTGCTTTATCGTAGCAGCATCTATCTGTTCTTTTCTGTTTGACTGACACTGTTGCAGAAGAAATATTTTTTTCCATTCAATAATAAGATAAGAATGGACATAATAATTAGGATGTGAAGGTAGGAAAAAATATCAGTTTTTAGTTCATGATTTCTGAGTCATCGTGCATATTATGATGCATCTTTTGACATACAGTGTTTTGATCAGGAGAAATTACTAAAAACTTGTGTTATACAAACTAGGAGATCAGATGGTGGTTTACCTATCACTTGCTTTGTTGTATCAGGCTATAGATTAGCTAAGCAATTACCTGCAAGAAAAATATAACTTGCTATTTTCATTCATGCTTCAACACAGTCTGTCTCCCAAAGTTAATTTAAGCATAATTATGGCTGCAAAGTCCAAACCAATCAACAGAATACCTTTTCTGATTTTCAGAAATTCCAAATGCAGTTCAATTGCTGCCCTGAAAGCAGTCACCAGATTGTAGATTAACTGTAAGTAATGAATAATATGAAAAGGATTTTGTTCTTCCATGGTTTTGAGCTATCAGTGATCACAGAGAAAATGAAGTAGAAACTAATACATTGCTAATAATATATTAAGTTCTGACCTCTCAAGGTGAGTAATTTCTTACAACATGATCTAATTTGCTGAAACAATTAAGTGGTGCATGTGAGTGATAAGTACACCATGCCTGGTCCTGCAAAAGCCACCTCGTAGTTTCCTATGCGTTACCAAGAAAGAAGTTTCAGGACATTTTTTTTCCCCTGGGAGCTCCACTAGAATTATACTTTGTGCCCTGCAGTTTGTGCACGCTCGTTTACATGTGAGAGTTCATTCTTCACTGGGAAGAAATGCACAACCTTTTCAGTACAAACCACAGTAAGTCTTCAGGTAATTATTGCAGTCTTTGCTGATCTATGCAAAATCCATCCTTCATTCTTCTCAGAAAAAGCTTGTTCTTTTTTTAGTGGTAGCTCTGACCTGTTGATGAAATGTGACATTGCAATCAGTACTGTCTTTTGTAAGGAGGTGTGACTAGACAAACATCAAGGAATTGAGAGTGGGTTTCCCACAAGTGATGGCTCCTGCTCATTCTGCACACTGTGGGCAGCAGGGCATTGGGACCTCTCCGGAGCCAGAGGTGAACTGCTTATGGTCCAACACAGGAAAAGCTGTATGCCTTGGACAGACAATAGTGCTGAAGGTTCCATGGGCAAACACAATAATTACACTTTTTCTGCATATTTTATCACAGTTTACACAGAAATGTCTTCAAATTCCTAAACCATTCTAGGGAGTGTTCAGTGGAGGCAGAAATGTGAACTCTGGTTTTTCTTATCCTTTTCCATATGCAGTCATTACAATCTTGGCTGCAGAGCCTCTGCTGGTTGGCTCTTGTGTCAGTTTGGTTTTTAATTAGTGCTACAGCTACACCTGTACAATAAAATATATGAGTGGCTCCCAAATTTAAGCTTTCCTCACCCTCACGCTGCAAAGGAATGTAATAAAGACATAAAGGCTCTGTGAGCATGTGAAAGGACACATGAGGCCAGCAGGAATGTGCCTGTTTGACCTCTGTTGGCAGACAGGCAGCAACCCTTGCTTGAGAACATTTTTCGAGTCAGTAAAAAAAGAACCCTAGAAATGTGCCCCTGCCTTCACTCCTGTTTGTATTTTGGATCAGCTGAGCCTTTTCCTCCATCTCAAGGATACCAAACACTTACTCCAGTCATCCCTCCTACTTTATCACTGTGCTTTCACCCATGCTTGTTCATGATATCCTTGTGACAAACCTGAATGATTCTGTAAAGGCCCTTTCGGTTTCTTCCAAAGTCTCCATGTGTAGCAGGAGAGTAGTGGTTCAGCATCACACAGTTGAAAGTGTTGATGTCCTTTGGTTGAATGGTTGCTTTTTATTTTTTTAACAGTCAGTCTACAGCAGACAACATAAATACAAGCACTGTATGTGACTGTGTCTCCTTCTTGCAGACATCCATTTCTTTCCTTGAATTGTCTGTTCCAACAGCATGTTGTATCTTTTTCTTAAATTAGACCCAGCAAGAGACTCGTGGTATACTGTAACATAAATTATAAATTATATTAATTCAAGTTCATTCATGATTAACATGACTCCTTTTAAATGCGTGGTGTCTCTGATAAGATTAATACTGTTGTCTTGGAGTGCAGTCTTGATATATACAATGGTAACAAGAGAGGACAAAAGTAGGCCCCGAACATGGACCCCACCTTCCCTTTTCTAGCACTGAAACTAAACAATTAAGAAAAACAAAACCCTTTTTTAATGCTGATTTTTTAAAAATTTATTTTAAACTACAGGGGGTTTTTTTGGATTTTTTTTGAATAGCTGTTAAGTGCTTGCTTGCATTGGCATCTGTATGGCACATCTGGTACAGGATCTCATTGTGTTACATGATTTATAACTACAGAGAGACATATCTGCTTACAAATTGCTTGTAGTGAGAGCTAGAAACAAAGCAAGAGACTCATAGTGACAGCATGGAATAGAAGGGTTCTCACAGTACCAGAGGGTAGGGATCATTGTTGCAGACTCCCTTAAGGATGAGGTCTCCTCCTCACTTCTCTGCATCTTCCTCCCTTACTGTTATTGTTGTGCCTCTTCTGGCTATCAGAGAAGCATCACACTGCTGCAGAGGGACACACCTGATGCTGAGCATTGCAACAGCAGAGCACTTATTTAGGGATACTTAATATCAGCAGCCTTTGTCTCATGGACAAAAGCTGTGGTATGAGACATTCCTGCCACTGGGTATGATAAAAAAATGGAAGGCTATATTGCTTTGAAAAGGAACACACAGATTGGAAAAATTAGGAAAAAGTAAAGTAAGCAAATGAAGCATTAAAATGATACTTATCAATCTCATCTTTAGTTGTCTTTGCTCTCTTTTGTAAAGCAAGCATTAAGCTAACAGGAATGGTTCTTTCTTCTTTTTTGTGAGACACAGGCTGCTGCCACCTCTTCTGCTCTCTCATCTCTTTTTTGAGTTAAGAAACAGTCAAATCCAATACAATAGAACAAAATCCTTCCTTTCATTCAGCGCTGGGAAATAGGGGATAATTCCACCAAAGACATGTTCGAGGAGACTTTTGTGTTTCCAGGTTTATATACTTAGTTACAAGTGAAAACTCCTCCCCAAAATTAAGCAATATATTTTCAGTGACTTTTAACAGCTCTAATGTGCAGCTCTTATCTCTGCAGCTCTATATTTCTTTTTAACTAAAAATGTTACAGCTTCAGGCTCCTAATCTAGACAGGTTTTCTGATTTACTTCTTACTGTTTAGCTTCTAATCTAAACAGAGTTTTTTGGTTTATTCCGTAAAGTTCATCTTACAGCTACAGGCTTAAATTCCTCTTTGTCTAAAGCTATGCATGGTTGAGATAACTGACAAACTTGGCTACAAGCTAAAATCAAAAAATAATATAAAATATAAAGTTAGCACAGATCTGATTAAAAATTACTTAAGACCGTATGATTTTATGGAGAAGGGATAAAATCCATTGTCTTGAGGGGTCCCTGTATCACAGTCCAACTTCTCTGCCCCAGCAGGAGACTTTTCATCTATGCAATTTCAAGACTCATTTCTTGCTTAATGAATCCTCTGTTTTTCCTTTGTTTGGATGCGAGTACAACACATTATGCTGATGGGGTTTACTTCATTTTCTTCCCTCATTTCTGCCCATAGTTACATGATTTGCATTTCTAAGGAATACCCAATTAGTACCCTTTTCCTGGCATCTGCCTAGTATATAGTGTTGGTTAAAAATTATGGATTATATAATGAGAAATATGTAAAAAAATATCATCTAAGATAAATCATTGCAGTGAGCGTTATATACTCATGTCTGCTTTGCCTCCAAAGGCTGTAGCCTTGTCATTGAGCTCTAGTCTGAGTTACTCATGGCCAACACTGCCAACATCTTGAAGTGGCCAGACCCAATATACCTGAGTACAGCTCAGATCTGAAAGAGCAAAGAAGGTCTCTGAAGGACACGTGAAATCACCAGGGATTAGCAGCTAAAAAAAGTACTCTACAGGGAATATTTACAAGTAGATTTTTGTGTTCAGATGCATAGAAGTAGGTCAGGCCAGAAGCAGATGTCCATCCACCCCATGCCAAAATTCCTGCAAGGCATATGATATACCCAGGCCTATTTTAGGATCCTTTCTCTTTTTTTCTAAACTCATTTAAAAAAAAAAAAAAGTCAGAGTGAGGAGAAGTGACTGTCCAAACCAAGCTCTCATTACAGCTGAGCAGTAGGCTTTGCAACGATGGGAGCTGGACAACCTTAAAATGGTAGGTGTTGTATAACCTCAGTTATGATGATGACGTGGGGGGTTACTTTACTTAAGTGATAGCTTGTCTTTTCCAAATGACTCTGCGGGTGGTGTATTTTCTTTTCCAGTGCTGTTTGGGTATTTTGCTTTGGCTCTGCACACCTGTCTGGCTGTGAACAAAGGGCAGCTGGAGTACATAATGACTCATCTCTCTGCCTCCTTTAACAGGAAGATCAACAAGGCAGAAATAGTGTTGTATCATTTTCCGTAAGCAATAGTGAGAAGAAAATTGTGTATTCATAAAGTGCTGGCTTTGGAAGCATCTTATTGCCTCAGTGTAAGAAAATGTAAAATTCCACATTTATGTTCCTGTTTGAGTACAGCTTCACTGTCTGCTCACCATATCTTAGTAACCCATTCCTGCAAAGGGGCTACTGTGCCCTCCTGTGTGGGTATGCACAGAGAGGATGGGCTCCTTTGCAAATGCATCAAGTTGGCACCTGATCTGGAGATATTTGGTCTGCAATTTATTAAGAAGGCAACTGAGGATAAGAGGGTTCAAGCAGTCAGTGTACCTGTCTTTTTTTTGTCCACTGCAGAGGGTGAGTTATTCTGCAGGTCAGGCAAACCCAGTCCTTGTTCTGATTTTTTTTTTTTTTAAGTGGAAGTAAAAGCAGAAGCAATTTCTGAGCTTGGTGTGAGCCTCACACAAGCAAGTTAATGGCTCTGCTTGCTGTGCGAGGTCAGAATTTGATGAGGAGTCGGATCGAGGGAAACAAGGGCACCAGTGAGGTCAGGGAGGGAGCAGTCCCTGCCTGTCCTTGCATTTATGGAGGGGAGAGCTCATCTTCACCTGGGAAGTGGCTGCAGGGTGTGGGAGGCTGTTGGGCCCTGCAGCAACAGCTGCTCAAAGTAGGTGCCAGTCACTCCCTGGGCAGGCACTGTGTGTGGCTGGAGGCTGTAAGGAAGTGGTATGATGTGCCCTGCTGGGAGCTTCACTTCATGCTCTTGCTTGTGTGTGTTTGGTCCAGAAAATAAATAAATAAACAAATAGACCCCGCAGAGCTCATAATAAAAATCTAAAATATTAGTTGCTTCTGGAAACACAGATGATTTCTGTGGGGTAGACTGCCTGGTATACTGCTAAGGGAAATATTTTCTTGTACATTTGCAATTACTGTGATTGACAGTAAAATTGCTTGAAATGTAAAATAATGTTGGTGTGTTGCCTACCCTGACAGAAACTGTAAGAGGTTTTGACCTTTAGTACGCTTTAATGGGTGTTCTACAGAGGAACTGACACTTCCATTTATTAATTTGTAATTGTCCAAAATAAATCCTTCTTTTTCCCCTCCCAGTAGATTGAAGCCTAGGTTATGTTAATTGTGCTGGCTCTTCTCCAGGCCTGACACCTTGACAGCTCTTGTCAGCTTTTAAGAGTTATTCCCTTATGAAAACTATACTAGTTATTCTCCCATAATGGCCTTGCCACTCATCTCTTCTGTTTTTTAATTCTGACATCAAAGTTTACACTTAGCATTGACCCCCTGACAGGAGAACATTCTCTAATGACTAGCAGGAGGTCAGCACTCCCTGTTTTGAAGGGAAGTAAAAAAAAGTTAAATCTAGCATTTTAGTTAGCAAGTGTACGCCTGGGACTCTTGCTGTACTAAGGCTCAGGTATTTGCTCTTCATTAAAGAAATGAGGTTGTACAGTAAACTGATTTACTAGCTATACCACCCAGTGCTCTCATCTCATCAAATCTCACACTGTGCAGGACTGGAGCATCTCATAATTTCTAAAAAAAGACCACTAATTAACATTTGTGTGTTACAGGACATGATGGTACTTCAACGGGTGGCCGTTTTTTCTTTGAGTTGGCATTGCAGCAACATAATTGTGTCGCTGGAGTTGCTGCCTTAAAGATGTAAGACCAAGACCTTGACCACCACAATAATTGAAGTTCCCAGGCTGCTTTCTTAGGAGTGAGGGTGGTAGCTCCAGTTGTACACTGGCCAAAATCCAGGCAGATATTTAGATTCTGTTACATTAATTCCCCCTGCAGCTTCAGCTGATGACAGTGGCTTCTTCTCCTCACATCCTTGCCATTTGGTGTAATTGGTGGGAAGTGCCAGATATCTGCCACTGCCTAAGCCAAGAGCAGTTGTGTTCCACTGATGAACAACATGGTACAGGTGTACTCCTCAACCCCAGCACCTGGAAATGAATGAAAAAAATGTAACACTCTAGAATTGATTGCTCTCAGAATTACAGGTTTGGGGTAAGCAAAAGTGCTACTCTCTGAGTACTTGAGCCACCAGGAATCACTGGTTTATGCATTTGGACTACCTGTCAGCAGATAAACAGCACTAATCAGATCACATTGAAGAGAACCGTGTTAATGGAGGTTGTGTTAGGCTGAGCTGCAAAATGCCAACTGCCCAACAGAGAGAGAAACCTCGCCCCAACCCTGAGTAGAAAAACTGGAACTAACACTTAAAATAGCGAGCTTTTGATATTTTGCATAGAAGAGAGAAAATGAAACACAGAATATGATACAACACATATGTATACAAATGTGGAAAACAACAACAACCACCGAGTCGCCCACCCAATAACACAGATTGAACCACGCCACCTGAGAAACATCCAGCAAGAGAGGAGAAAACCAACGACAAAAAGAAATGTGCACTTCCCAAACCAAACAGCTGTGAGGCAGTGACGAGGCCTAACACTTTCAGCACCAGTGATAGCAGGTCTGCTCAGCACCCAGCCATGAAGGGGAAAGAGAGCTGGGCACCTGCTACACATTCTTTTGTACTTGATTTGATGTCAAAATTATATGAAATATCTCTTTGGTTGCTTAAGTCAGGTGATGCTTGTCCCCTCTAATCTACTTAGTATTTTCAGGGCCTACTAAATCAAGGCCTACTAAAAGGCCTACACTACCACAGAGGTGCTTTTGCTTCCAGTTGCTGAAAGTGCAATAGCAGAATATTATTTGTGAGAGCCTGATGTATTGTGGAGTAGCCTTTTGTTGTTTTTTTGATAAATTAGCCTCTTCAGGTCCTTGACTCTGGAGGAAAAAACCTTTTGTTAAGATGCTGTAATTAATGGTTTTTCTTTGTTTGGAATCTTCAAAAGTGAAAGGTGGAACTATAAAACTTGGTAGTAATCCGAGTTTTACTATCATGTTCCAGTTGCACTGAGCCTGGAAAACCAGTCTGCCAACTCTGTCTCCCCAAAGAGCCTAGACTGGGAATAGAAAGACCAGTTCTTACAAAATATGATGGTCACTCCTGGTTTTTCCATTACCCTTAGGATTAAGAGTAAGACAATGAAAGACTTTTCCATCATAAACCCAATCCAGAGGACCATTGCGACAGACCAGAAATAGCTGAGGAGCTCTACAAGAGGGGAGGGACCAACCAGTTTAAATATTAGTGAGCATTAAAAGTCACATTTCTGAGTTTTTCCTAAATTTTATGTCCCACCAGCCATTTATTTGCTGCTGGAGAATAGTTAGACTTTCTGTAACTTGTCACTGGCTTGAGAATTCCTCCAGTGTGGAAGTGGGAGAGGCGATGCTTTCCCTGGCACTAAGGAGGAATCCAGACACAGACTGCAGATGTGCTGTGTACAGGACACCAGCTGGTGTCTTGAGGGTCAGTAGACATTTCAAACAGAGTGATTTATTGTTAGTGATACCGCCCCAGGCAGAAGTGAGAGTTCGCAGCATCAAAGTGATGTGTACTCCTTGTAGGCACATGAGATTTGTTCCACAACATCTGTTAAAAGAAGAAAGCAAGTCGAAGCTCTGCTAATGTATCTGCTTGTAAGGGTGTGAGACTGCTATCTATGTTTGGAGCAGACTCTTTACTGCCTGTTGGAAAGTGCTAGGTCTGGTGTCAGCAGTGAGAGGTAGCGGGGACTTGCATTGCTTAAATGTGCATGTGTTTGATGAATAGACCCACCTTGTGCTTGTGTCAGGTGCAGCTGTTTGTATGCAAAGTCTCAGGGTTGAATTTCTGGTGGGAGGCCAAGTATCCAAATTTAGGTTTTCAGGGACTTTTTTCTTACACTTCATCTTCACTGACTGAATGAAAGCTTCAAGATTTAATGCTGCAAAATACTGATATTTTAATACAAGAAGTACTTCTTTAAATTATGCAAAGTTACTTAATCATTCCTTCTATTTTGCCTGGGTATAAAAGATGGTTTTTCTTCACAAAGGAATTTTTCACCAACTACCTGATTACCCTTCTTAAATTTTAGAGAGAAAAAAATGCTGAAACCCTAGCAAAAGATGTAGGTTCAAGGTATAGCCACATTCAGTTTATCTTGTGAAGTGCTATACATCAGTAAGAATTGATGAGAATACAGTTTTGTATGTAACTTATAACCAACTTATTAAAACTAAGTAGGTATTAGTTTAGTTCCATCTTCAGTGGCCTTCTAGCAAGTTATTTCTTTAAATACAATTTGTCTTAATTTGGGCAGTGGGATCAGGAGAGAGCTTTAGTTGTCTGCCAGCAGCTCACTTGGGGACCTGATTCCTCAAAATTTAAGAAGCTCCTACTGAGTCGAGGTGCAGGTTTTGCTGCACAAACCAAGTTCTGGTGCTGCCTTTGCTGAATGGTGAAATGGGAAATGGTCCTGAAATAAGTCCCATGTTTGTCTGCCACTCCATCTGAGGAAATATTTTGAGTGATGAAACTGAACTATTCCTCTGCCTTATGCTGGGAATGATCTATGACTTTGCTGCTCTCTGTGTCTCTGTTAAGACTGGAAAACATGAAACAGGTCTCATGGATTGCAGCCCAACCTAAGTAGTCTCAAATCAGAAATCAGATCAAGTATTGGTCCTGTGTGATGTTTTCATAGAGCTGCTTCACACTGACTCGATTTTACAGGCAGAGTTGGAAGGACAGGCTATTTTATTTTGCAGCTGGGGCCATACAATAAATGTGAGTCAGAGCCAGAAATGGTGTCTCCTGCTTGTCTTTGTCTAAAGCCTATTTGTCCGTGTTAATTACGGATGTGCTCACCACCCCATGTACTCTGCCTTCACGTGCTGCTGTAGCCTATTCTTGTGGCACACTGGTAAGGACAGTCAGTCTTACAGCTTAGGTACTGCAGATACACTCTGCTGAGTTGTGGTTTTTTACTGTAAGTGGAAGATATTTGAATGTGTGTATATTTGTGTTAGATGTGAGACTGTAAGTTTTGTTCAGAAACTCTATGCCTTGGAATTTGACTCTGAGTCTTTCTGTGACTGTGTAGTTGCATCCTGTGCAAGCAGAAAGAAACGGTTTTGGGGGATGACAATTTTATGAGTGAATTTGAGACTTTCATTAAAGGATGAGGCACTTTGATGCAATTAAGAGAGAGAATTCCAACAATAAATCCAAGATGCGTGGAGAGAGAAAAGTGTCGCCTGTGTAAAGTTGTGTTCTTCTAACTTTCCCTAAGCATCACCTGTGGCAATTTTGCAGAAAATGGCTGAGGATGTGGCAGGGAAAAACAAGTCTTATGAAATGGTTTTTCCCAATCCCAGCCCTGAGGGCACTGCAGCATACTTGTAAGAAAACTTGCAGCAGGAATCTGTGAATCTTAAGGCATAAGTAACATTTTGAGACCAGCCTGCTTTAAGAGATATTGTGAAGACTGACAGCAAGTATCTGAAACATCTGTGTTTTCATGGGAGATAACTTGCTGAGAAAACAGGCAAATTTTTGGTAGGATTTAAGGAAATGTCATGATTTGGCTCTGTATTTTTATAGCTATCCATAGAAAAAGAAGCATATAAAGAAATTTGAACTCAAATTTTTGGGAAGGTTTTCCTCTGGTTTTGATTAAAAATGCCCACAAGACTTTCTAGAAACAAAAAGCTTTGTATAGACAAAAATAAAAAGACAACTTCTTTGATGAATTAGAACCAGAAAAATAGGCTGATCACGCACAGAGTTCTGCCATATTAAAAACTGACAAAGATACCTGTTTCTGATCAATAGTGTAAATATTGTAGAAAAGTAGAGGATCTGGTCTGCAAATACTTAATTGTGGAGTGCTATAGCAGTGGTTGTGTGGTGCTTGAGGTAAGAGGTTTGTTTGCAGGGCTGGCAGTTCACAGAATAAGGTTCTTTGAGGTTTTTTCCTCGTCTTTGTAACAAGAGTGGGCCAGGGTTTCATAGGTCTCACCAGTAGTTCTTAGATGCTGAGTACTTTTGTTTGTTTCTTTGAGTTTGCTGTAGTGAAAGAGAGTGAAGCACTTCTTAAATTTTTGTAAACATACAGTTGCCTTGACCTTGAAATGGTAAAGTTTCTGCTCTTATTTTCTATTTTCTGTGGCAATGTTTTATCCAAAAATGCCTACACAGGGATTGTAGACATTTTAAATCACTCTTCTGCTGAGATATACAGAAGGTCCACCTAGTTAATTGCCCCTGTTATTTATGTGCCAGATAGATAGCTTTTTATGGGCTGCTTTTTCTTCTTTTCATCAAAGCAGTTCAGGTTTCAGAGTTCAGTGCTGTAGTTTGTGCTCTGGGCTGTCTTCCTTGTGCAATGCTCACCTGTTAATCGAACCTCTATTGTGAGAGTGGATGCACTTCTATCCTTGCTGTTGTTATCAGAAAGAAAAAGTCAAAAAGAATAATGTCAGTTTTCCTGCTTTTTGCCTTTAAGAATATGGGCTGAGATTTGGGTACATTTTGATTCTGTAATGAGTTTTAGATTATTAATTAATTAATTATTGTTTTTCTTGATTTCCTGGTGATTTTTAATCAATGGCAGATTACCTCCTGATAGGTTC
Organism: Myrmophylax atrothorax; assembly: GCA_026770055.1. Lineage (NCBI taxonomy): Eukaryota > Metazoa > Chordata > Aves > Passeriformes > Thamnophilidae > Myrmophylax > Myrmophylax atrothorax. The sequence goes on from JAOXXN010000102.1 coordinate 5,312,024, forward strand.
ACATCTGACTGAAGTAAGGGAATGTTGCCATAAATTGCTTCTGGGTTATATTAAACCAGAAATCTGGACCTGCTGTACCCACCATCAGCTCTGTTGTGTGTTCAGGCAGTCCTTGAGGCCAAACCCCTTTGGCAGTTATGTGTGGGAAAGAGACATACACAACATGCAAAGCCAAGAATTTGTTGTTGGTTTAGCTTGAACTAAAGTCCTATCAGTCTACTGAGAGAATTATTATTAGGCCAATTAGAATAATATAGGCACTTACAGTCCAGGTTATCTAATTATAAGAGCTCATTCCTGATAACAATACAGATATAATAAGCTTTCTGGTGTCTTATCCTTTTCTAGTGTTATGATCCTCCTGAAAAAGAAAAGGGAGGTGTCATTACAAGTTGCCATCATCGTGAGTTCTTCATGAGGGAGAGTATGATGTTGATATTGGTGGTTTCGTCCTCCTTTTTTGCCAGGAAGAAGGTGAAATTAATGTCAATTATGTCTTGCTCCTCATTCTGAGGTCTATTTGGAGACAATTTTTTGTGGTTACTAGCAAAAATGTGCTCTTCACTTATTTGCTTTTTCTTCAGTGGTTCATGATATTGTAGTCAAATTTGCCATATATAATAAGTTTTACATATGTTGGATGGTTCTTCACAAAGTCACAGAATGGGTGATGTTGGAAGGGACCATAGTGGGTCATCTGGTCCCACCTCCCTGCTCAAGCAGGGTCATCCCAGAGCACATTGTACAGGATTGTGTGCAGATGGTTCTGCAGCATCTCCAGTGAGGGAGGCTCCACTCTGGGCAGCCTGTTTCAGGGCAAGGTCACTCGCACGGTAAAGAAGTTCCTGTTCATGTTCAGGTGGAACTTGCTGTGCATCAGTTCCTGCCCGTTGTCTCTTGTCCTATTCTTGACACCACCGAGCAGAGCCTGGTCCGTTCTCTCGGTACCCTCCCTTTAGATACTGAGAGACATCCATGAGATCCCCTCACAGCAGTCTCTTCTAGAGGCTGAACAGGCCCAGCTCTCTCAGCCTTTCATCATAAGAGAGATACTTCAGTCCCTTAATCATTCCCATAGCCCTCTGCTCGACACACTCCAGGAGCCCCATTTCTCTGGTACTGAGGAGCCCAGAACTGGACACAGCCCTCCAGATGTGGCCTCACTAGGACTTCATTTTCTTTTTATCCCTGAACTCACTTTTATCTGTGTTTTAAAGTCACATTCCTTTAGCAAGCAGTGCTGTAACATTAGTGAGCTCTTTATAGCTCTGAGATCCTGCTGTTATCCCATTCCTTCCACCTTCAAAGCCCCTGCTGTGACCTTGTGCTTGTCCTTTTAGGGGTCTCTGTTACAGTTCTGGTTTCCCTCAGCAGCCTCCAAGCTGTGGTTTACAGATAAATGAAGTGGCACTTTGTTAGTATAGTGAGGTGACACACACATCTTTGCTCTACAGTTACTGACAGTTCAGCCTGCAAAGCATCAATGCAGTAGAAGACACACATTAATACAGACTTGTGCTCTCAGAGCCACTGGCTCTGACATCTGCTATTCATGGTGATGTCAGAGGTGTGTTTCAGAGTTACAGTGCCACACACTTTGTCTGCATTGCTGCAATTGAAAGCCTTTGCCAAATTCCAGCATTAATTGCTCTTGCCTTGCAAAATGCATTTTTCATATTTAATTTTTTTTGGTGATGTGGTTTTCTCTGAGGAGTCTGTGTGTACAGCATTAAAGGTTGGCTTAAGGATAACTAAGATTTTGTCTGTGTCAGTTAGCTGGGGCCATGAGATATGTGTCATAATTTGAAAAGGCTCATTCTTGTCTCAATTTTCCTTGGTCAAATTTATGCTCTTTGAAGAAGCTTGTCATGGTCCTGGGTTAATCACTGGCAAGGACCAGATCCTGCTGATGAAAAGCAATTTGAAAAAAATGGTGAGCAGAGGCTTTGAACGGCTCAGTGATCCAATATAAAACTGATATGAGAAAGAGATTGTGATTTAACTCTGACATAAAAAACTAAAATAAAGAGCCCCACTTTGGGGAAATTCATGTATCTCCCTCAGCCCATCACAGCTATTAGTGTATCCTTCAAGGGTTATGGAAAATAACCTTTAGAGGACCTGCCTGTAAATATTAATTCCTCATTTTCAGTCATTGTGCACATTGTAGAGATTAGAAGTATTCGGTAAGTTCATTTCAATCTCCGTGGCAGTCTTTCCTGAAATGTCAGTGACCAAAGAGGCTGAAACCAAAAAAATATAGGCTTAAAATATCTACCTGTAGTTTTTAACTTGCCTGTAGAAAGGGTATTGTGTCCTTGATCAGTAAAGGAGAAAGAATCAGAGTAGCTGCAGGATCCTACAGAGAACTTCAGTGCTGGAGACCCAGCGAACCCTCTTGACCACAGTGAAAAGCTGGTAAATTCCAATGGACACTGGTGGGTGGTGGAGGCCACTGGAGTGAAGAGTTGTTGGAGAGAGTCTCAAAGAACTCAGATGTGCCAACTACGTTTTTCATGCATGAAACAGCAAAACAGTCTCCAAAATGAGCAAAAAGCAGCTTTAACAAGAGGTGAGCCATCCAGCGCTTGTGTGTACTGTATCCATTTTGTGGCCTAATCCCACCCACTGGGAAGCCATTCTAAAGGGAAGTCAATTTTCCCTTTCCATAAAAAGGTGTACAGGTGACCTTTCTCTGAGAGTTTTTGGTGAGGACGTGGTTGGTCCTGTGAAATGGTTTATGGAATATGAATGCTACTCAAATGGGATTTTTTCCATTAGCTTAGAGCTTCCTGGATAGACCTGAGATGTTATGGAGCTCTCATTATTTATGCATGGGAAATTGTAACGAGTCAGAAAATAAAGCACAAATAAACATTTCTCATTCAGTGACTGCTGGCCACCTGAAAATATCAGGAGGCAGTGCCACCCTGAATCAGTGTTTTGGTTGCAGCAAAACTGTCAGACTTGTAAATATTGTATTGCTCAGAAAGATTATTCTGGATGTCTAAACTTTACTGCTGGAGTGAAAGGAATAGTGGTGAACAATGCTATGGGACCAGGGAATGGCATGTTATGTCTGAAACAATCCATGCTGGGTTGTCCCTCCAGAGCTGTGAAGAGAAGCTGTGGCAGCTGAGGGCAGCCCCATGCTTGCAGCCACCTGAGTCTTCCTAGAGGGTGGAGTTAAGCCCTTTTCTCTAACAGTGTTAGGAATAACCATTTCTAGACAGAATTTAAAACACTGCATGTGGGTTTGTGTTCTTTAATTATAATCCTAAACGGTGCAGGAGTAGATGTAAAGGTGAAGTGATCCTTAAAGAAGTGATGTGTACTGATCTTGTCTTTAATCTTGGTGACTGAAGAAGTTCCTTAAGTGTTGCTGTAAATTTTCGTGGTGAATGTGAAACCTCTGCTCTCCCTGAGCTTCGCAAGAGTTTCCCCACTGACTTCAAGAGAAGTAGAATTAGGCCTAGAATTATTAAAATAAATACCTTTAAACTAGAGACTAGCATATATAATAACTTTCCAGATGTAGAAGTCTGTGTCAGCTTCGTGTTCCTTTCATTATCTGGTAAAATTAATTTGATAAGTGAGATGCTAATTAGGTATTTCTGTGTTGTTTCCTTTGGTCTTGTCCTTAATATTTATGGAGTATTCAGCTGATTTTTGCTGAAGCCAACAAAAAATATCCTACAGCTTGCAGCAGATCAGGCTGTTACATGTGGCCAGTAGCTATCACAGTGCAATATTCAATGTGCAGAGCTCAGCAATTCTGCAGGCTTAAAACAATGTTTTTGCACAATGGCAACACTGCAGCCATTTAGCCAACTTTGAAAAACACAGTTATCTTAAAACAAAACCAATGAAAGTCTTAATTTATGCTCCACAACCTGTTATTTGTCAAAGTCCTGGAGCCTTGTTCATCTGTAAGCCATAGTGCTATCTGAATCCTGCAGCAGGGGGTACCCGAGAGGGGCAGAAGTGCTCAGGCACCGGAATGGTGTCAAATGAAGTATGAGAAGAGCATTAATCATCACATAATGAAGTATATGTTTGTTTCTGGCAGATAACTTCTGAAAGAAAAGCATTAAAAGGAATAGAAAGCTAAGAAATTTCTGTTTCCATCTATTGCTCCAGCGTGAATCTTTTGCAGCTACATAATCAAGAGTAATTAGTAAGATATTCATCAAAGATAACTAGCTTTCATGTATCTTACAGGTGCAAGTGTGCAAAATATTTAATGTTCTGGATTTCCTCATGATTTTGAAAACAATATTTTCATTAAGTTTTGGTTTTCATTTTAACCTCAAGTTTAATTTATTTTCCCCCCATGAACTTATATAGAAAAATCTAAATAAACACTTCACAAGATGCTTCATATGCAAGTATGTAGTTTTAAAAACTAATTGTGTTTTATGAAGAATTAATTTCAGCTTTTATATTACAAAATTAGAAAACACCAATGTGAATTTTCAGTTGTATAACATATTACATATATTTAATATACATTGATGGGTTCTAAATGTAAAAGCTGGCTTGACAGTTGTTTTTTGCAGACTGCACAACAGAATGTACCACTGTGTATTGTTCAAGTGCACTCATGAGCAAGTTCCAGTTGTTTGTGAAGATTTGCATCACATCAATTCATTTAAAGTTAATAAAATACTCTTCCAAATCATGAAGAATCTCATCTTCTCATCCCCTGCCTCCCTTCAGGCTCATGATGGGCAGGCAAAGCAATCCCAACCTTTCTTTCCTCCTAATTAATCCACACTTTTCACCAGTCTGGGATGATGCTCATGACAATCCTAGAAAAAGATCAGTTTTACTTCTACTGAATCTACCTGTTCAGCAATATTCTGGGCTCCAAAGACTTGCTGGTTTTAAATCCTGCATACATCTGTGTTATTAAAAAACCATCAGGAGGGTATGGCTGCAATTTGTGGTAGAAATAGGAGAGGAAAAGGATTATTCACAGAATGCACTTTCCTTGTCATCTGGAGGGCTTAATATCTCATCATATACTGTGGTTCTGTTGCAAATTTGTGAAGCTTTTGGTATTTAAGAGAAGGTTTAAATTTTGCAGCTTAAAGTGAGATGCAAACAACAGGTATAGGCAGAGGTAGTTAGAAACAGCTCATAACTTGCAACAAACTGAAAGTTATTGATAAGCTAGCAATAGATCCATATTATTTATCAAAGGCCTCTCAAAAATAAAGTGAGTGGCCAGTGTGGTCCATATGCTGATAAAGTGAGGAGGTAACTCACTGCAAAAGACAGAAATCTTAAAAACTGTTGTGATGCTTGTTTCTCCACACACACAGTTTTCAGTGGGCCTGAGAGGCAGCAACTTCCATTTGTTGAATAAAAACACTTTGACTGCCTCTAATTTTAATTTTTCCGGTAGTTTATTCAAAGTTCTCTTTGTCATGGGTTACAGCTACTTGAAGAATCATGAAAAGAAGGGCCAAACTATGTTTACATTAACACTTTTTATCTACTTCTGTGCAGGGGTTTACTGATTACAAGAGGAGCTTTACGCGGGACTATTTTCTCACACAGTTACACACAATTCTAAAACCTACACACACCATCAGAACTATCTAACAACACATGGCTATAGCTAAATATTAACTAATATATATTTCATAAAATTGCTGGATCCAAGCAGTCTTTATGTAACTTATTTTTAACTTTGAAAAAGAGCTCTTTAGATGTATTCTTCTGCAGAGTTTAGCGAGTTTCTTTTCTCTCTTCTGCATGAGCTCAAGGTCTCTAGACAAATTCCATTCTTATTTTAGAAGCTGACACCTGTGAATCTGTCCTTGGTTCACGAGCTTGAAAAGTATGTGTTCCAACAAAAAACAGCAGTCGGAACTCGCTGAGATCAACTAGAATGGCATTTTTCATATTCAGTTCTTGAATTTCTGCAGGGCTGGAGATTCCCCAGCCCCCCTTGGTGACGCATTCTGGTGCCACACTACCCCAGCAGGAGGCTTTCCCTGACACTAGTCAGCAACTCACAATCAGGTGGTTGTAGTCTGCTATTAAAATTACTCTCCTGTTCCTCTTCTGTTTCAGCAACATGTTATAGCAATTAATTCCATGGTAGCAGTGTAAAAAAAGAAAAAGAAGTCTAATAATTTCTTCCTTAGCCTACTTATTTGGGTGCTTGAACTTCTGATTTCATTGAAAAATGTTAACATTTCTCCTTTCTTTTGGAATAACTTGCCTAGTGTAACTTCTGCTAGGGAAGGGCTGTAGTACTATCAGGGTAAGTACTTGTGCAATTATAGTATCTTTGTATCTTTTTCTTGCAGCTTTAATTTCTTCTACCATCTTTACAAAGGAAGGATTTTTTTTTCCTAAATAATGTGAAAGATATAGTCATGAAAAGTAGGTAGAGTGCAGACCAGAGCACAAGGGAAGAGATGCTGCCCTATTGTACTGTGTGAAGTGCAAGGGTGTATATATATATATATATATACACACACACACACAGATATACATATATGTATATATATGCCTTCACAAGCCTCCAAAGACAGAAGGAAAGTACATGTATTCTACATCTTGGAAAGCAATGTTTTCTGCTTTAAATGGCATGTTTCATTCCCTATTTGAGCATTTACAGGTGTTACAGGAGCTGTGATCTATGCAGTTATTATTTATGATTGATTATGCTCAGTCCTCTTTGTGAAAGATACTAATCTGGTTTGGTGTGACAAGTGTTTATCTAATGAGTATGTTGTCACTGTGTTTGTCATACCATAATTCACATAAAGAAGCAATAAACTATCTCAGTTAACAGGGAATATATCCACAGCACTCATACAGTATTGAGAGACAGGGGAACATGCACAGCTTCTAGAATAGTCACTTGGCAGCTAAGAAATACTCATTAATACTCAATACATGTAATACAGATTTTTTAAAAAATACCAATGTGTGTTGCCTATGTTTAGTTAATTAGCAAATTTTTGAAGGGCAGGAAGGAACTGTGGTGGACTTCCAGCTCCTTTCAGGGTGCAAATGGAGTTAGAGAAAGCATGGGAGCTGGGGAAGCTCCCTCTGGACTTGAGATGCAAATGTAGGACTGAATATCCCATGTCTTCATGGTCCCAGTCTGTCACTGGCTGGCTGGGTGGACCAGGAGCAGGTTTGTGCCTTGCTCTGCTCTGGCAGGTTGGTCACCAAACTCTGCAGCTTTGAGTATCTACTTGCTAGGTAACAAGAAAAGGAAGTTTTATTGTGGTGAGTTATCTTCAAAAGCCAACAGTCACATGAATTAATGATTTAGTGACTACTGGGAATACAGTCATTTTTCCTGATAAAATAAAAAGACAATAAAGCAGCAAAATTTGATGTCATGGCTGTTAAATTCTGTAATTTTATACTTCCATTGATCAGAAAATGAATTTATGGTCTACATATTTTCAGCATTGTAAAAATCCACGTAATTTAATTGTTAATCTAAGGTCAAAAGAGAATTAGCATAATAATAGCTGAACTGCAATGCCCTGAAATCCCCTGATAGGCATCTTTCTGACTCCTGCTATTATAAAACTGTTCCTATTGGTTCTTGACCCTATTAAAGTTGTTCCTAGATAAGCTTTGCAAGGCTAGTGTGTTGAGAGCCTCTCTGCATAAGCAGTCCTTAGATGATACCTTTGTGCTGGGAGGATGGCAGGTTTTTATGTGAGATATTAAGGCTACAGTGAGAGCCTGTATCAATTCTGATGCTTGTTATTGTGAGAAATGCCCACATTTACTAATAAAGTTTAGAGGGGACAAAGTTGTCAAAGCATAACTAAACTTTTATTTAACAAATTCAGCTGAATCGGGTGTGTCCCTCTGGCCTAGGACACAGACACAGAACAAAAAGAAACAGAGCTTTTTATACCCTTTGCTGCATGGAAAGGTCCCTGCCTCCAACACTGTTGGTCAGTACTAGAAGGCTCAAAGTCTGGCCTGGTCACCTACCTGCCCAAGACTCCCACCTGCCCTCCAAAGGGGTGACAAAACATTGGAAACTTAACTACCTCCTCCCCCTATTCTCTTCTTTGTCAATACAGTTCCTTTAGCTTCAGCAAAACCCTGATTCTGTTTCTAACATTATGATTTCCCCTTCAGTTTCACAAACTTGGTTAAAAGTTTCACTGCTTTTCTTCAGAGTCAGTTCTGAGAACGTTAAATTATACATTCAAAGATATAAAATTGTTTGAGGCTGGATTTTTCCACCCTCGTTTTATCAGCTGGTATCACATTATCCAGGTACATTGTGTTTCACTATCGAGCCTTTAGGTGCGTTTGCTGTCCTGGGCATATTTATTAATTAATGTCTTCTTTGTGTTTTGAAGGCCCATTAGTTTTAAGTGCTGTTGTTACCAGTGCTTAAATCTTGAGTCATAAAATACCCCAAAGCCAACAGATGCTTTGCAAGGTGGCAAAAGGCTTGTAATAATGATGTAAGAAGTGCATTTAATGTCATAATGTGTCTTTGCTTTTGAGAGGCTGTGATCCAGGGAAGTTTTCAGGCACCTCTCTCTGGCAGCAGGATCTGGGCTTGTGCTTTCTATAGTATAAAATGCAAGGCAGAATTAGGACACTTTTTGAAAAGCACTGTGCTGAAATGAACTGTCTAGTGTGGTAAATGGAGAAATGAAGACCAGGGTGAAGTGACCAGAAATGGGGTCCTCTTGGAAGTCCACTTAGAATTCCTTTGATTTTTCTGATGGTTATTTTCCACAGCAAGTCTGGGAATACCACAGCCTTCTGCCTCTGAGTGAAATGCAGCCACACCTGAGTTTTGACTTCATATGGTCATCTCATATAGTTTCATCTGTGAATGGGTACAAAGTAGCCTGTAAAGAGTTCCTTTTGGTCTGCACTCACAAACCTCAGCTCAGTGCATTGTACTGGGTGTGCAGTGGCTGAATTTTTTAAAAGTATGTGCAATATTTCTGCTTCAGGGCTGGTGTTAGCGCTAGATTGGTTAAAATAATGCAGCTTCTGCCCCAGTGAAAGCAGCCCAGTTGCAGGATCACATTGCAAGGCTCGAGAATCAGGGTCAGGCTTCCGATCGCTGCCGGCCATGAGAAGTCATTTGCAAACTGACGGTGGTTTGTGCTCTGCACCTACGAAGTGGCAACACAGTGTATGAGGATAATGATGAAGGCATTTAGGTCTCTTGGGGTAATGTCATTTAATTATTCATTGTGAACTGTTTGTTGAACTCTGCTTACTGGGTCTCACACGTTTTCAGCTGGTTTGTAAGCAGAGCAAAGTACAGAAGGGAATCCAATACTGTATGTCTGGCTGCTAATTATTTGCTTACTGATGCATGGAAAAAACCAAAGATAACAGGCATTAAACTAGGTATTGACGTTATCATTAGTGAATAGCTCTGCCACCTGGAAAGGCAGGAGAACATTAAGAAAAAGATGTTCTGTAGGAATAAGTCACACTTTATTTTTATTGCTGCTGTTTACTTTGAACAACTTTTGGGGGATCCTTCTGAAGCTCAGAATGCATGGACTAATGGTGTTATATGTGTAATTGGATAGTACCTCATTTTTATTTGCATAATTTAGGTGAAATCAACAAATTGGGCTGCAAAAATGACGTGCCAGCAACCCTTTGCATGACCAAATGCAGTAAGGGAATGTAGGTGATGATAGTTTTGTGGGGTTTACAACTAAGAAAAGTTCCATTTAGATTTATGCATTTGCAGAATAAAATCCCCAGGAGTTACCAAAATACAATCCTTGCAGATTGTTAAAGCTCTCCTTGAAAAAGATTGAGATACCAGTAGTAAGGGGAAAAAAACCCCAAAGCATGTTGTGTAAGAAGTTTATTTTCTGCTAAGAGCAGTTTTCCATACAGGACAAGGACAGTGTATCGACAGGAGGTCTGACAGAAGGGGAGTCTGGAACAAGTAGGTCTCCAGAAGAGAAGAGCAGGCAGTTCAAAATGAAGGCTGAGCACACAAAACTCATGCCAGACTCCTCTGTCTTACACATTGCCACCTACTTGTAGCCATCCAGGGAGAACAATTTAATTACCTAAAAATTGTGAATGGTTCCTCCCTACCAGGTCTGCTATGTGCTAAGCAGAGAAGGACTGGTCGGGCTGTCGAGAGGCTCAGATTGGTGGAATGATTTAGAAATGATAGACATGAAATGCAGCTCCTCTGCCTCCAAGATCACATAAAATTCCTTTGCCAACATCATCCCTATGCACTGTGAGCAAGACCTTATTCACACACTGAAGCATGGAGCTGTGTTAACTTCAGCACTCCTGAGAGTGTGGAGTCCTGCTAATGCTCAGCAGTGAGAGTAAAAGGGGTCAGAATCTGGTGAGAATCAAATCACTCATTATAATCATCTCAATAATTGCAGAAAAGTACTGCTGCTGGGAGGTGATTATGGATTCGTATACATCTCAGCTGCTCCTTTTTAACCTTCTGAGAAACCACTCTATCTTTCTTTTCTTCTCTTTCTTTATCACATACTTCTGTCTGTAAGCATTGCAGGGGAAAAAAAATCTGAAAAATGAAAAATGCAATGAAATCCTCTCTTTAAGTGCCAAGGGCTGAAGGTGCGGAGGGCAAGGAGCAAACTTTATCCCTTCTCTCATGTTCTGAGTATTCAGAAGTTGCCTATGAAATGAGGTACTTCAGGTTTCATGAGTGGCTAGTGGGAAGCAGGGTCAATATTATGCTATCTTTAGGAAAACAGGAGTGCACAGGGCTAAGAAATGTTCTACAAAGATGCTTCATGTTTCAAGTATTCTTTTTCTGTGAAAAAAAGTTACCATGTGTCTAATTTTGAGTGTATTTATAGGCTTATTCTGTGTTAGCCGAATAAAGCAAATTTTGATAACTAGGAAATATAAGTGATAGAAGTGATTACATTTCAGATTATTTCTCTCTTTCAAGGACATCCAGTTGTTTGGAAAAGAATGCAAAAATTGAAAACAGAGAGTATTATTCATTTTTCTGCAAGTTTGCTTTCTCAGCATGTTTCTCCGTATTTATTTCTTGCCATTAAATGGACAACATAGTGTTGGCATCACCCAAAATGGCAAAGATGAATTCAGTGTGTAAATGAATCACAGAGTGTTTCAAGCTGGATGGGATCCATAAAGATCATTGAGTCCAGCTCCCTGCCCCTTGCAGAACTACCTAAAACTGAACCATGTGACCAAGAGCATTGTCCAGGTGCTCCTTCAGCTGTTGTCAGACTTAGTGTTGTGACCACTTCCCAGTGCCTGACCACCCTCTCAGTGAAAAAGTGAATGATAGCATGTGAGAAGTATTTTTTTGTGAATACAGGAAATAGAAATTCAAAAAAGGAGTGAAATAAAATAAATGAGAAGGAGCAGGAGAACAGTACTGGTAGAGTTCTGCAAGTTCTAATCTGTGTGTATTTATAACATGCCATCAATAGTAAGCAAAGCTCTTGATACCCCTCAAACAATTTAAAGTTACAATTACTGCTTTTAGAAATCAGTGTGGCCCCTGTTCATGGCCAGTCATTATCCCTTGGGCCCTAAAAAAGGGTCAGGTTACTGGGTTCTTCCCAGAATCAAGAGATTACAGTCTCTTAAGATGATGTCATCTGACTGTGAGCCAAAATCAGGACACACTGAGCTTCGATGGGGTTTGGGACCTACTGCACCAAACAAGACATGAAGAATTAGTGAGGTCTCTGCATATTGTCTTTCTGTGATATAAAGAAAATGATATTCCCTTTTCATGTGAAGAGTCAGAGCTATGTACTTTCATTTCCCTCCAAAGAAACAGGCTGGAGATAAAATCATATGAGATTTTGGATTAACCCTCAGTATCTGCTTAACTGCTGTGTCAGACTCCAGCAAGAGCAGGAAGCACAAGCTCCTTCAAAGCGACAATCTTCCCATTTCAAAGTACAAGACTTTTCTGACCATTACATCCCTTAGGTATCCCTGCTGGGACAGGATCCTTTAACATCTTTAACTGTGACCTGGATGGCAGGACAGCATGCTCTGAGAAGCTTTGCTGATGTTAGCTTGCTGATAACATGTCGAGGCAGGTCCAGAGGGACCTTGGTAACTGGGGAAAAGGGCTGACAGGGACCTCCTACAGTGCAGCAGTGACAAATGTGATGCCATCACCTCAGGCAGAAAAATTGAGGATTTAATATCATATGGGGGTCGTCAGGCTACAGAACGGCTTTGCAGAAAAGTTCCTGAGGTGGTCTCATTTTTTATTGATATCTCAAAAAGCAATTAAGTTGTAAGGAAGGTTTTAGGGAAAAGTCATAAGCAAAATTCTGGGTGAACAGTGCCGCATCCTCCTGAGGATGCTCCACATCATCACAAAAGCTACAGTAACATTTTCTAGGCTATTTCTAACCTAGCTAACCTGTCTCTAGCATCTCTGCGTATCTTGGTTACTTCCTTGAAATGCTTAAATTTATTGAATGGGTCACTTTGGTTAGGTTCAAAAATAATTCGTGCCACAAGCACTTACCAGCGAGTAACTGTCAGTGTAAATGTTTCTCATCCCTGGGGTTTTTATGTGCATTATATGACTGTTTCTTGCAGAGACTGAAGGAACTGAAACAGAGGGAGTTTGCACGAAATGTAGCGTCTAAGTCACGAAAAGATGAAAGAAAACAGGAAAAAGCCCTTCAACGTTTGCACAAGCTAGCAGAGCTAAGGAGAGAGAGAACGTGGTAAGTACATAGCAGCTGAAACATAAAAAATATTTTAAAAGAAGCCTTCCACTGTTAGCTGGTGCTGTGGGATGCAGGATATTGCAGTCCCTTGGCTGGAGCCCCACACATGTGTTTTTATGGCATTTTGGAAGCAGTGTGTGTACAGTGTTTGATTCACACTGTGTGCTGAAATGAATGTTTAACGTTGCTTTTTCAGCAGAGCTAAAATACCACGTATTTTTGGTTTAAAAAAAGATGTGTTTCATATATATTTCATAAAACCAGGCACATTGGTTGAAAGCTGAGTGAACTAGGGCATGCATTTGCAGGCTGACACTACTTCATTGATGAGGTGAGGAACACCGTCTGTCTCTCTAGGATGTAACCGATCTCTATGATTTAGTTTTCAAAATGCTTGCCTGGGAAAGCATCCAGAAATCTAGCTTTAAATTTCTGTGGCTGGATTTTGTATATTAAGAGGTAAGTGATCCCTTTCCCTGGCTCAAGAGTGTTTGCCTCCCTCTGCAAAAGTGACTCCTTGCTACTCACACATTTTACTATTGCATCTGAACATACTGTTGAAATTAATATTGAGATTTCTAGTTATGACTAAATTCTCAAATATGAAACAGTTCTGACACTGTTAAGCCACTGAAAATATATGTACTGATTGCAGTGTAATCTCTAGGGGGGAAAAGGAAAAGGTAGATGCTCAAGTGCAAATATTTTCTTTTTACGCAGTCTTTGCCTCGCCAGATGAACTTGCAGAGAAGTCCAACCAAGTTGCAGCTCTTGTTCAGAAATAGTCTCTTTTTCCCTAGTTTGAGTGGTGGGCAGCATGCTGAAACAAAGTCTGTCTGAGCAGGTGGATGGGACATTGTGAGATCTGTTTGACATGAGCAGTGTGATATATAAATTTTTTTAATCATTTTTTTTTAGTTCATGTAGAGACTCTTTCTCCTCCATCAATGGTTCAACTGTCCAAATTTAATACTTGAATTTATTCCCCTTAAACATGTTCCAAAATCTGAATTGAGCATATTTTAGGAGAAAGAGGAAAAAACTTACTGTTTCCCTATTTCCATACTAGTGAAGCACAGATTTTGCAAGCTTTTCTTGTTTCTGGATTTTTTTTTTTAATATCTTTTTTCTAGTTCATGAGGGAGAATTTCTATCTGAGCTTTATTTTTCTAGCTAATAATTGCTGTTTACTACCACTTTGGATCATTACAAGTGTGATACAGACAGACACAGAGGATTTTTTTAAACTAGTTTATTCTAGGTTGGTTTGTAGAAGTCACCATTTTACTCTGTTAAAGAAAGGATTTGTGTGGGGTTTCTAATAAATATTATAAATTTATGAAGAACTGGGAAATGCAGGAATTCTTATGAATAATTCCTTTCTTGTAATACCTCTACCTTAATTTCTAGACCCAGTCATTATTCTTTATCTCTACACTTCTTGGGGCCCTAAATGACACTTGCAGGTTTTCTGAGTGACTCCTCATCTAGTATTGCTCTGCACTGTAACACAGAATAATTTGGTTAAAACACAAACAAATTGTTTTAACATAGGTTCATTACTCCTAGTGATGGGCAGTTCCTGTGGATCCTGGAAAATTGGCAGCTTAAACAGTTTTTGTTGTTCCCTTTCCTTCCTATTAAGTCAAATAGAACAGATGGGAAGAGGACATGAAATGAAGAACAGAAGCAGACAGTGATAAATTTTTTCTCAAGAGCGATGAATCACTTACTTCACTACTGTCAGCTGAAATACTCTCCCCAATTTTATTTTTCCATGAAAGAAATTGCTGAGATGGTGATAGTTTGGTCTGTGAACACAAACAGGATGGGAGCTGCTGGGGGATTGCCTGTGGGCAGAACACTGAAATGATGACTAAGAGGAAAGTGCTCTATGAGGTGCTCTCTGTTTTAATATATTTTGTTGCAGAAAGGAAGGTAAAACCTCTGCTATTTGTAGTAACAAGTGGTGTAACCATGATGGTCTACTGGGATGAGAAGAAAAATTTCTAGGGAGATATACAGTCTCTTATTTGGCCAGGCAGCGTGTGTAGGAAAAGTTAACTATGCTGGATTGTTGATCCTTCAGCTGATATCTTCACATGAAGGAGCTGAGGGCATAATATTTACTTCCTTTATTTCTTTTTTTTCTAATACTGGTTAATGGATGTTATTATAAAATAACATTGTTAGATGGCATTTTTCCCAAAATTCTAAATCTACATAACAACAGATTCCCTGTCTTTCCTTGAAAAACTCTCTTAGATACCAGTGTAATACCATGTTTCTGTCAACAGTTCTCTGAAAGGTACTGATTCAAATAGTTTTGTTTTCCTTCCTAGTGCTCCTGGAAGTGGCCCTATGTTCAAATCCACTACAGTGACTGTGCAAGATGACTGCAGTGATATTGCAAAAAGCGCTGCCATAGATTCTGCCAACAGCCAGGATTTTGGCTCTACATTAATGCACGATGCGCAGAACTGTAAAGACATTGCTTCTGTTATTCCTTCCACTCTGAGGGATCCGTGCAGTAATAAATCTGACGCTAACAAATGCGGAGATCAGGTTCAAGGAGCTCAAGGACATAGAGTTGGGTTCTCCTTTGCTTTTCCTAAGAAAGCAGCAGTCAAACTGGAGTCTTCAGCTGCTGTTTTCTATGAATATAATGATGAAACATCTGTGGAGCATGGATTTAGCAGAAGGAGTAGGTTTGTTCCAGGAACAGGTAACCTTCAGCCTTCTTCAGCAGCAGAAATAGTTTTATGTTCTGAAGAGAAGCATAACTGTTTTCATCCACTGGTGGAAAAATGCACAGACACAGCAGAAGCTCCTGAAGCTCAGGAGCCAAAAGAGCTGGCCAGTGAAGAAAGCAGGGGGCTGGAGAGTCCCTCATTAACTCCTGTTCTGTCCCACTCAAAGCAACTGGTGTCCTTGGACATGGATGGCTGTGGTATGGATGTAAGTGCAGCTGACTCACCAGAGCAAACACTGCCCGTGGTTGTGGACAGTGCTCAGGTCCTGCCTCTGGACAGCAGCGGGTATGAGCTGCAGGCAAACGGGGCTCTTGTGCAGGAGGTTGTGGAGGATTGTTTATCTCTGCAGGATGTTGCAGATGAAAGCAACAAAGATGGGCACAGTGATCCATCCACAACTGAAATGGAAATAAAAGATCTGGGGACAGATGCAGTAGTTCCATCACCATCTGAAGAAGTTAGTAGTGGAGCCCCAAAAAGCAAACCAGACATGCGCAAGAGACCTTGTGAACCCTTTGTTCCTGTTCTTAGCAAATATGGATCAAACATTCTGCAGTGGCCATCAGAAATGTTAATTTACACAAGTACGGACCCATCAATTTCTTATAGCTGTAATCCTTTATATTTTGATTTTAAATTATCAAAAGCAAGTGACTGTCATGAAAAGCCCAAGGACCAACCAAACATACCTCATTTGCACCATAAAACTGAATCTAACCATATCTTAGGCTCGGATTTTACAAATAAACCTACTTCAGAGTGCGGTGATTATGAAGCAGAAGTGAATAAACATGTATGCAACTACACAATACCTGTTATAAATGATGTTTCCCTTTTCAGAAAGTGTGACCTTACAAAAAATCAAAACAAAGTGTCCTTGGATGAGTCATTCAGGATTAGAAAAATAGAAAAGTATCACATATCTAAAAACCACTTACCACAAAACACTGTGATAGATGAGAAATATAGCAGAGTCTGGATCAAAGAAAGCCATGAAAAATGGCTTCACAAAAGCAGAAAAAGGAAAAGGAGAAGAAAATTATGTCACTGTCATCTCCATCACTGTGGGGACACAGCAGCAGCAGAAACGGTGATGTCTCCAGTAACTGAAAAAGAAATTACTTACAGAGATGAAAATAAATACCAGCACCTCCAGAATAATGCACAGAAGTGCAGACACGATGCAGGGAATATCTGGTTAACTGCAGGTGAGACACGGCAGTCGCATCCAAAACTTCACATTGACAATAGTCATAAGAGAGTCATGTCTGCATCAGATCACATATACTGGGACAGACACTGGTGTGACTTTTGGAGTGCAAAAAGTAGTGACCAACACCATGGTTGTAAACGACTGCACAGAAAGAGCAAAGCAAGCTCTCGGAGGCAGGGAAAGCTGTCTCTGAGTTCCAGGAGGGACAGCCCAAGGCACTCTAAAACATGTTGTAGCAGGAAAGTCAGAAGGACAAGCTGTAGCCCAGAGCATAAATGTTTAGGCCAATGCAGTGAGGAGAAGGGTCTGAATCAGAACCAGTCCATAAAGAGAGGTTATAGTGTTCTGATAGATGAACCTGAAAAATGCCACCGCAAGCGGAGACAGCACACCGATTCCTCTTCATCAGAGGAGAGCTCATGTGGACAGACATTATCAGCACAGGAGTGTCTAAGGCAAGCACCTGCTTTAGTTACGTATCACAAGGCAAAAGGGAAACACAAGAGAAGGAAAACCAGGATCCATCATGTTTTCCTTGGCAGGAATGCAAGAAGTGAGACCTCCGGACCTTCCAAAGAAAATTCTGCAAATTCTACATTAAATATTTTGGGGGACTTATTGACTCAAGACAATCTAGAGGAAACTAATGCAGATCCCAAAGCTGATTATGCAAAAGATAAGGTTGAAACAATGGAGCTGGAGGAAAGCAAGTCACCTGTAGAAACTGGTAGTTCACACGTGCCAGAAAATGATAAACTGGTATGTGCAATAGTGGAAAATGCACCGAGTACATTTTCTGATGTCATCACAGGCTCTGCTGCTTCTGTTTCTGAGCACAGTGCTTCAGCAGCTGCTGGCATGGAGGATGTTCCACAAGATGAAAAGAAAAAAGAAAATGTCACCAGTCGAGAAAATCAAGCTCATTACAAAGTTCCTCTCCCCAATAGACATTTGGAACAAGCTCCTCCTAAATCCTATCTTTGTCATTATGAGTTGGCTGAGTCTCTACCACATGAGAAAATGAGTGAGGTGACCAGTGAATGGGTACAGTGTAATCCTGGCATATTTAGCAGCCCGCCACCCTTGCCGTTTAAAGAAGCACATGTAAACCATCACACCTTTTTGACTACCGAGCAGTTAATAGCCCCCTTCCCCCTGCCTGATCAGACATTGATATTCCCTCCTGATAACCACGAAAAATTCAAAGAACTCCCGTCTGAGGCGTATCAGCAGATCATGCCACAAAGCGTGCTGTCCAACAAGGTGAAGTTCGCCTTCCCACCTGCGGCAATGCAGCCCCCGAGTTCCCCGCTGCAGCCCTTACCCCTGCAGCCGCCGCTGTGTTCTACCTCCGTTACCACCATCCACCACACGGTCCTACAGCAGCACGCTGCTGCCGCCGCCGCCGGCACGCTCAAGGTTCTCCAGCCCCACCAGCAGTTCCTCTCGCAGGTCCCAGCTCTTTCCAGAGCACCTTTACCTCATCTGCCGGTGGGACCCAGGCTTTGCCCCGGCCACGCCACCTTTGTGGCCCCGCCGCACCTGCCGCTGCTGCCGCCCTCAATCCTACACCCGACCCAGCTGGCGTTTCCCCCACTGCCACACGCCGTCTTCCCGTCCCTGCTGTCCCCACACCCAGCTGTTATCCCCCTCCAGCCCCTCTTTTAGGACAGGGAGGGGAGTTGGGGGAAGGAGCCTTTAGCTAAGCAGTCCTGCTGTTTCTACAGTTCCCTCAGCTTTGCAAAACAGTTCTATGATCTAAACTAGTTCCAATTCCTCATTCCTTGGGAAGCATTTACTGTAAGTATAATGATGCAAACATTCATGGCAAGTTCAGACTTGTACTATAAAGCACTGAATAGTCTGATACTAATTATGAACTATATATATATATGTGAAAATCATGTCTTAGAATATGTATAATGTATATAAAATATATTTATAGTTCTATAACTTATGTTGTATTCACTTTTTGTTTTTTATCTTTGTGTATTTGCACCTATTTAATGTTTAGACAAAGCTGATGCACTATGTTTTGTACTATGTTCTCTGAAACTGTAAATCTAGTGATAAACTATCTCTTGCAATAAATTTTTGTTAACTACTTAAGTATATAAAAAATCTTTCATTATGAGCCTCATGGATATTGTTCTTCCATGTCCTTCTGCAGCTGAATGGCGTATTTTACCCCTGCTATGTTGGGATAATCAGGTTTCCCACACGTCAATGATTTATCAGGGAAGCTCAGAGGCCAATACCTTGAGGGCAGCTGTCTTACCAAGCCAGAGAGAAAGGGTAATAGATGTGTTTTGTTAGTGGTTTGATGTCACTATGACAAATTTTGCCTGCTTGTGATGTGTGCACAAACTGCTGACTGGTGGAGCTGATCCCTTTCATACTAAACCACAAGAAGACAATGTAACAAATATAACATCGGTGATGGGGGAAAGAAAGAATAATATTGATGACAGTTTGACTTCAAGGGAATGTTGCTTGTAGCAGCAAGGTCTTGGTTGCGCTCAGTGTGCTTTGTGTGCTGGCACATGGCCCTCATGGGGATGGATCTGTTGGAGGGGAGGACCTTGCTGCCTGTGAAATGAGGAAAGGGGAGGTTAGGAAGAGCTTTGCATGGGAAACCCACCAGGCTTTGATACAAATTCTTAACTCATTTCAACCTCTTCTCTCCTGCAACATTTTGCTAAAGAAACATAGACTAGAGCCTAATTAAAGTAACACTATACTGCCAGTATTTCCAGCTGTGTTTCAGAGACTGCTCCCTACCACTGCAGCCTTTTTATTGCTGTTGAACCCCATCCAGCTTCAGCCAATGAAATCTTCTCATTTGCTTTAGCACGAGATATATCAGACTATGCCTGTGACGGTCCAGAATAAAAGCAGGAGTCATTTGGAGATAGACTCATCTCTTTGAGTTAAAATGAAGTGTTATGATGTGAGAGAGGCTAAGGATTTGCAGCATGATGGTTAGTACTAGTAGTAGGCTCTCCATAATAAAAGATAGGTGATAGCTTTCCCAATTAATTACTTTATTTCACCTTTTTATATACTATAATAAAGTCATATAAAGTTGAACTGAAGGACTAGTAAATTCAAAGTATTATTAATATACATCACATATTAATAGCTACAGACATTAACCATTTGGAAAGTGATACTGTATCCTAAAACACATATATCTGGCTATTATTTTCTGCACATACAGCATTAGAACTTACCTGTATCAATATTGCAAATTTTAGCACAATATTACATTAAAACTATAGCAAACAACATCTTGCCACTATGTTACAAGAGTCAGCTATTCAAGTTTTCCATGTTCTGCAGTTGTAAAGGGCTAAACTACATTAATAAGCAAAAAGTGCATAAGAAAGAGCAGATGAGCAGTCAGATCCCGGAGAGCAGCTTGGATCCCCTGCCTGAGGCTGCAGCATGGAGTGGGGTGTTGCTGAGCATCCTGTAATGCCATAAAGAAGGTATATTTTCTGTAGTTCTAATTTCAGGTGAATGCCCATTTCTATTTATGTGGTACCTGAAAAATACAGAAATAAGCGACTTTATACTCCTTTATTTCAAGAGTATACCTACATGACGTGTCTCTCCACTGCCTCCTGTCTTGCACAGGTGTTGAGCAGGTGCTGAGCACGGGAATCTCTGCTGGAAGTGGGAGGGTATGTGCTGACTGTTCCATCTGCTGCCTTGGTTGATTTGTGCTGGCTTCTGCATCTCTGCCTGCTCTGCAGGAGTCAGCACAAACGCACCTCTGGGTTCTGGTGTCCCATCAAAGACAAAATCCATCTCATTTTATAACAGTACACTGAAGAACCCATGTAGGACAAATATGATTGCACATTCTGGCAGGAGATTAAAAATCACTAATTCAAAATTTTCAGTTTCAATGTTCATTGAAAAATCACACCTATTAACTTGGAAGTCCCCATTTTTTCAACAAAATGTTCCAACAGCTTTGAAATCTACTTTTTTTTCTTACAGTATAAATTATTTTTTCTATATTAAGTTGTTAAACAGTTTTCAGACATTGCACAGTTCTTTATTATCTACTGTAATTGCTGTTCAATAGTGTATAAACTACTTAAAATAAAAGACTAATATGGTATTGCCTTTAATGCTAGAACTGTTTGTATGTATGGCTTCATGTGTAAAAGCAAAACCAGTATAAAAATAAATCACAAGTGAAGTTTAAAATTGAACACACTAAATTAAATCACCTAATAAAATATTCTTTTGAGTTTCTGTTTTATTATTAAATATATAACTTGTAGTAAGTTATAAAAGGATAGGGGTTTTTTATATGTTTTTCCTGCTGGTTTACATTCTATATTTTTATTCCATAAATTGGCAGAATAATTTATTAGCAAAAACTATTGCAAATGCTAAATAATTGAATTTTTACCATTCTAAAAAATTCCACCAAATTTGTTAAATTTAAGAAATTTACTTTTGAGTTTACAAATTCTCACAGATCTAGTATGTCTATGGTCCTTGCCAGTTTGCCAATTTTTAGAATTATTGGGCTTTCTTTCTAATGTAAACAGTGAAAGTCATATTCACAAATGACAAGAATTAGACCTTCAGACCTAAACCTAAATGAGGTTATAGATTTTGTTAAGTGATTTCTCAGACCAGCTCTGCAGAGAAATACCTGAAAAGTTAATCTGTTTCACTGAGATGAGAAGAATATCATTATTTTGGTCCTTGGAAAGTTGCAATCGGCCCAGCCTGACCTTCTTGGGGACATTCAGTTTTTCGGGTGACATCAGCCATACAATAATGGTCTAGAGGAGCTTTTGGGTGTGAAGGAACGTAACTGTATCCCATTGTTATGATAGTTTTGAGTAACTGGATTCTTTTGCGTTTCTCTTGTCTGTAAGTAGTTAGAATTTTTAAAATGCTACCAGTACATGGAAAGAACCAGATCATCTATTTGGTTTCCTTCACTAACTAGAAGCTATACAAGCTGTTAATTGCTGGGGGAAACTCACTCGATTTCAGATTCTACAGGAGTGAGCAAGGGGTTGTCGTGTATGGACAAACTGCTGATCACAAACAGTGGTAAAAGAAACACTTTGTATGGAGTATTACGGAGTGAAAATGTGGGTTTTTTTCATTTGGTGTAATCAAACAACAATGAAATTGTTATGAAACAAGGTGTCCTTTACTTGCAGTGTTAACTTCTTATTAGTACATAAACTTTTCCACTTGCAAAGTAGTCATTTGGATATGATGTTCAAAAAAGGCTTTAAAAGACCATCAGGACATCCATTTCTCTTTACATGATAATAAGCTGCTTATACAACCTATGACATGACTATAATTTTTCTGACATTCATTTTCTGTAACTGTATTTTCCTCAAAATACATCTTTTGCATTATGATAACATTTACTCGATATGCTGCGTTTAAAATACAGCATTAAGTATAGTTGGCCAGACTCTTCACTGGTGTAAATCAGTGTACGGGTTCTGAGTTTGGTGGGATTTCATTTGGAACCACCCAAACATGGCTCACTGCAAATGAACAAACCTCAGGCAATGCTGAGGGTTTTGTCAACTTCTCCAGACTGAGGCAATATGTTATGACCATGTGAATGTATTTTGAGGGCAGTTACTTGTTTATAACTAAGGTGGTAAATTTTTATCTACTGCACATTTTGCCATTTTGCTCATAGTCTACATGTTCTAAACTCCATACATTCATTTCCTGATCTCCATTACTGTACATTGCCTAAAGGCTTGTATATATGTAGCAATGCATATATTTATGCAATATGCCTACCAGTTGTAAAAATTACATTGCTATGGTAACTCTCTTTATTGAAAGTAAAGACATTTTTACTGCATAAAGATTATTTGTTATTTTTAAATTAACATGGCTTACTATCTAAATGTGTATATTACTTTATGGATCACTTTGATTTAATGTTTGCAGCGGGCATGGTTTTCTATATTATTTTATGTCCTCCCTTCTCATCTTTGCTTCAGGAACACTGTGAAGCATTATCTTTTTCTGCTTCTCTGTGACTAAGATTATCAGAGTTTATTGGAATTTATCTATTTATGAAAATGAACCAGGCTTTTTTATTACTTTCAACTGCAATAATTAGTGTACCAACTTTAAAAATTATAAGACATCTTATTTTTACTTCAAGCTTCTGTTTTATTTTATGGATTTTATAAAAAGTTTGGAGAATTTCTACCCTGAGTCTAAATTTTGACTTGTTAGTGCACTTCTGAAAGCAATGGAGCCTAAGGAAACTTTGCTATTAGTATTACTGAGGGTTTATTTTGACCTCGGGCATTAGGGTTCTTTATTTGTTAAAACTGCCTAATACTTTCTGCTTTCAGTTGAATAATAATTTCATAAGGTATGATGAGGAGCACAATCCAGTAAAGAAAAATCAATCTGTTTTTTATCAGTCTTCTACCTCCTTTGTTGTAGAGGTATTTATGTAATTAATGATGATAAAAATGATCATAAAGGTATACCTTCAAGATCTCTGTTTTGTATTGTTAGTGTTTTGAAACACGTACTTGTGCCTTCTGTTCTGATACCAAAGAAAAATCAATTAGTGAAAATCATGGATTTTCTACCTGTACAGGCTCATTTAGAAGTTTCAATAAGAAGAACTACATTAATGCAATATAAGGTAAAATAATGTATCATTAGTTGCTGGGATAAGATGAAAATGTGCAAATCCATGTAGAGAAAAACATAATAATTAAGTAAGCTTCAACTGTGAATCCATGGTGGATATAGTATTATGAGAATTAAAGATGGTTACTGTTAAATCAGCAGTGGTGTTTGTTTGGTATGAATGAGATATTTAAACAGAAATTGTGTGAGTTTTTTTCTCAAAGGAATCAGCAAACAGGAAAATACTTTTGAAAATACATTGTTTGATATCACCTGGGTAGGATTTGTGTACCTTTCTCATGGATGAGAAACAGCAGGTAAGCACTGAACATTCAAAATCCTGCATGTTACAAGGAAACACCTCTCATATCTAGGGCAATCTTACCTTGATATAGGCCAGTGAAACCTGGAGTAAGAATTAGGCTGAAACATAGAAAGCTCTACCTCAAAAAGTCAAGATTCTTTTTTTGTATCGTAAGAAATTGAATAGAGGTTCGTTTAAACCAGTGTATTTGCACTGCTGTGAGTATAGAGAAAGTGAAGCCCAGGTCAGATCCAAATTTTTTCTTGCAGTGTAACTCATTTAACAGCCTTGGTATTTCGACCCAAAACCTTCTTGCATGGCTTCTATAAATGGCTTTTATGTCACTGGAGTGAATGACAGTAAAGTCTCCTCTCTTGTGTTAGAAGTGCCTGTTGAAATAAAGAGGGGACAATCACTGTATGACATACTGATAGGAGGATTGGCCAATGCCTAATTAATAATTTTACCTGTGGAATTGTAATTGGAAATAGAAGTTTTCTTGCATTTCAGTGTTTATACATATGCAGGTATGCACATGTGTGCTGGCACAGACCTGCCAGGTTACTGGTTCAGGATTCTTTTTTCCTAGGTGCAATTACAGAATAACAAGGGGAAAAAAATTGGATATAGTATAATGAACCTGTCTTTTCCTCTCTAGGGTGGAGGGAAGTTGCATGAAATTTCTTCACCTGTTTTTTATTGGCTGGCTCTGTTTTGTATCCTTTTACCACTGAAATCACCAGTGCTGTTTGCCTCAATATGCCCTTTTCTAGCTGGTCTGTCAATCCATCAGTGTCAAACAAAAGCAGGATAGTGAGAGAAGATCTGCATACAATTTGCTCTTAATAAAGTCACTTTTCTCTCTGGAGAAATTATTCACTAGAATGAGCCTTCATGTGCAAAATAAGCTCATTGCTCTCCCTGCCACAACCTGCAGCTGCACTGTATGCTCACCTTCTATTAACTTGTCATTCTCCAGGAGCAGAACAAATGAAAAAGAAGGTCTTTTCTTCCAGTACCACCAGTTTAAGAACTGGGTGCAGAGGAAAGTGTTGGAGGATTAACCATGTACTTCCCGGCAGAGGTGTTGCTGTAAGTGGAGAGTGCCACAGTCACTGACCATTTCAGTTTTTTCTACTTCAGAATGGATTAAAGCTGGTCTAAAAGAAGCATAGAAACAACTAGGGCAAAGTGGTTTTTAAGTGAATAAAGCATGTAAAAACCCAAGGTGCTTTGCTGTCTCACTAAGTGCCCATCAGATCTAGACCTTCTGAGTACTCTGCATTCCAGGCTTTTGGCAGTGAGAGCTCATGTAAGAAACCAGCCAGTGAGTGGGTGGGCAAGGGAGTGGATTACACTTCTCTCCTGGGAAAGGTGATCATTGCCAGTCCATTTGACCAGGCAGTTTGGTAGAACAGGGTGGAGCAACTTGCTTTTGTTCTGTTGCTGGCAGTGCTGTTTCTGCATCAGTGGGTACGGGGAGCACGTGTGGCCTGCAGGGTGCAGGTGCATTGCTTCTGGGGGCCAGCAACTGCCCCAGCTTTGGGCTCCAGCTGGGTTTCCTTGGTTTCTATGGCAGAGGTCAGTCAGGACTGTGTTCCTGTGGTGGGACTAGGTCTGGTTTGGAGCCATAAGAGGAAGCCTAATCTAGAATGTAAGGTACTTTGTGGTTTAGATTCCACAAAACAGGATGGGCCATAAACGTGCTGTTGGTTAACAAAAAAGGCAAAATGATATTAAGGTTGTAAAAAGCAGATTAAATAGAAGCTAAGTGTTGGGATGAGAGACAGAATGTCAATGACAAAGCTATCGTCAGGGAATTGTCAAAGGTAAGAAATTTATAATGAAGAATAAGAGCAATAATAATATTTTACATACAATATGAAATATCCTTAGATAGACAGCATCAGTGCAAAGCAGTCCCAAGTCACCAGTCCAGTCCTGGGGGCTTACTTCTGGGCAGCAGGTTGTTGAGGGGAGCAGTGCTGTGTGGGACATAGGGCAGAGTGCACTATGTTATTGCTAGTCTGAAAAATTTCTTGAAGGAGAAGAGAAAATGGTTTTAGGAAAAAATACACAGGGACTTTTGGAGGAAAAAAAAAAGGGGTTGGGGGGATTGAACCTGACAATATTTATCAAGCTGGAAAGCAACACAGAGATGCAAGTGAGGCCAGGTGGAACGAGGGCACTGCTGGAAGGGTTTTGAAAGACAATTTTAATAAGCTCTTATTTAAGCCTGTGGAGTTTAGTGATAATTAATTTCTAGAACCCCCCTATATCCTTTTACTCAATTCTTCTTGCGGGGTGTTTCTTTTTAACCCCAGGGTAGCAAGTGATGGGATTTCCTGACACAGCATTGTGGGGCATTAGCATGAGCAGTGGGATGTATGAACCCTGCAGTAGCTCAGGGACTAATTACCTGGGAAGGTCGAAGGCGCAAACACCTACTAGAGTGTTTTTCAGAGAGAGAAAAGTTGCAGAGAAACATGAATGGAGACCACAGCAGCTGCATGTCTAAGAGGTTTTATTTGGGATTTAAATGTTTGGGGCTCTTTCTGCTGCTGTGTCACAGTGTGACATACGATATCAAAGCTGCTTCTCCCCATCGTTTTTCATTATCACGCAGAGCTCTGAAGCTTCATGTGGCTGATGGATGCGATTCGACACATCGCAAGCAGATGCGTCAGCAGGAACAGCTAAATATGACAATTTTTCTCAAATGCTGCAGTTACAAAAATATCTTTCTTTGTAAGATATTTTTAAATAAAACTGTGTGCATTTTGATGACAGTGCTGAGACCCCTTTCGAGGCAGCGTTGATATCTGGGGAGCCGTCAGATGGTTTACAACATTACCTTGCAATGGGAAGAAGGAGTGGAGGCATAAGCAGATATTGCTACCAGACATTTTTTTCTGAAGCATTTTATATAATTTAAACAATAGGAGAGCAAAATCCTAGTAGTCATCAGGGATTCCCTGTCTGTGACCATTCAGCAGACAGCTCTCTGAAATTCACTGGCCTTGTAGGAGAAAACTCCATAGAGTAACTGGCAAACTTTCTTTTCATCTTTTAAATCCATAATGCATGTATATACATATTGTTAATAATTCATATTAATGGAGAGCTCTTGCCCAAGAGCACATTCCCCTATCACAGAAAATAAATTGTTTAATGATGTCTAGGATAGAAATCAGAGGCTGGCTTTAAATCCAGCTATTACAGAACAGTACTACACATGCAGTGCACACTTCCATAAACAAATAAATTCATTACAGTTTAATAACAGTGGAAATAAAAAATGTAAGGTAATTTAAATAATGTGCAAAATAGGTCCATATTTTATCCTAAAGCCATAATGCCAAGTACTCAGATTATCTGGAATTCTTGATAGCCTTCAGGGCTGGCCCTAGTGCAGGTAAGCAGTAAGGTGGCATTTTAATCTTATCATCCTGGCCTAAATTTACAGGGAGGCAAAATTTGGTTTTGTGGTGGTACATTTCTGAGCATGGGTGTTAGATGGAAAAGAGTCTGGGAATACTCAGTTAAGTGCTGAGTCACTCAGCAGGGTTAGGTGACAGGATCCAGAATTTAGGAGCAGAGGACAGGATCTGCAGGACATCACTGCCATTGTGGAAAAACAGAGTGTGGAGATGTCAGAGGTGCATTGCAGAGGTGGGAAAAGGAGTGAGGAGGAGAAATGGGACCTTACAGACTCAACCTTCACTATGCAGTGAAATGTTGCAAATTGTACCCTTTGTTAGCTGATTTAAGGAGCTTCTTTTAATGTATTTTAAAATAAAATAGAAGATGGAATTTATTTCCTGTTTACAAATGGGTAATAATGGAAGACTGAGTAGTGACTGAATTTTTGTTTTTTCAACCCCAGCAATTGAAATATTCCTCCCGAGGGTGTGAGCTCACTCAGCTGGGTAGTGCCCTGTCCTGCTGGTGTTCTCCCAGTGAGTGCTCTGCAGTGGATTGCTTCTGCTCATCAGAAATGGACATACCAGGTGACCCAAGGTGTTTTATGTGTGTTCCAGTTTTTCTGTACTTTCATGGACCTACATCAATCATCATGATTCTGTTATAAATATTTGTGTTCATTCCGTGATAATTCAGCTATACATTTTTTGCTTTTATTAAATGGTTACTGTTTTTCACAGAACCATCAGAAGCATCTTACACTGGAACTGAATTACTGATTCCTGTAAGTGATGTGCAATTCTCTTATGACGTCACAATTGTGCTTTCCTTGTCAATGTTCTATTAAAGTAGTAATAAATTGGCACTGCTTTAACTTGAAAACTGTGTGTCCTCACCTACATTTGTATCTAGTTGAGCTGCTCTGAATATGTTTTTGTAGCCTGAACTAGTCTCTGTCAGTAAGTTTTTGGCCTGTGAAGTTCAGCTCAGAAATCTCAAGCCAAGGTCTGGATTTGAATTTGGGATACTCACTGTGGCCTATGTTTGACAGAATTTTGTACCTGATGGCAATTTCTGGAGCCATTAAATAAATGGTTCTGGGTGCTCTTTTTTGAGGTTTTATGAGAACCATTTCAAATTTTCTCTTTCCACAAACCTACCACAGGGATCATCAGCTTCCCAGTCTCAGCCCCTTCCTTTGAGTTTTGGTATATCAAACATAACATATTTGTGTATAAAAATATAAATGGGGTCTCATCCAATTATTTTCCTAGAAAATCTCACCATAACAAGTGAATGTGTTCACCATACTTTCTTAGAGTAACTGAATTTGGTAATTTTAAAATTGCAGACTATATTGTTTTTCTTTTGAAGTCTATGCAATAATTTGCACATTCATCCTCCTTTTGCAGGCAGGGAAAATTTGGAGACCTGTTTTTTTCTTGATGTTTGTCAAAGGGAATTAATTTTACATTCAATAATTTTTTTTTCATGTCTTTCAGAAGTTTTAATATACTTGCTCTGTTATACAATAAGAAAATGACTATTTATCCCAATAGATATTTTTTTCAGGAAAAAACAAAACCCTTTGCTTCTTTGAGGGTTTAAACACAGTTCTAGTTTCCCCTCAGCTCTGTGTCTTGTGATGCTCCTTGTCAGATTAATGTATTTTAAAGCTCTCAGTTGGTACCTGAGCTGTCAAAAAGGAAGATTAAAAACACACCTTTCTTTCTGGGGATTTGTTTTGCATTGCAAAATGCAGAGAAAGAGAAAGAAAACCTTTCCTGCTTACCACTGGCATACATCTGAGGTTTGCTGCATGTGGCATTCTGGTTAGGTTTTGGGCTTAGGAAGGAATTCCTGTTGCTCTCAGATAGCCCTGGATATCCACACTAGAACAGATGCAGGATCCTGAAATGGTTATTATTTTATGAGAAGCAGAATATACTTGAAGAGAGAGAGGAAGGGTCACGGATTCGATTTTTATCTCAGTCTCAGACATGGCATGTGACTTAAAAATAATTTCTCTCTGCTTTGTTTAGGAGACTGGAACGATTGCAATTGCCTTCTAATGCACTGGATACACTTATCTTCCAATACAGTTCATCAATAGGTGAAATATGTTTTATTAACTTCTAAATTCCATGAAGTTTTCAGCTGGGAAAAAAAGAAAGATAAAGTATTTTCCTGCTAACAAATTCACTCTGTATTTATTTCAGAAATTGTTTCGGAAAAATTTATTATGTAAATCCTTAGTGTACTTTTACACAAACTGAAATAATTTCTGAAAGAAATGCAGAGAATTGAAGGAACAGGGAGACATTCTGCAGCAGCTCCATTGGGTCCCAGAGTCTAATGAGACCATAAACGCTGTCCAAGGTCCATAAACATTGCAGAGGTTTGGAGCGACAGTGTTCACCAGTGCCACTAATCCAACTTTAAATCAATTTTTCAGAAACTGGGTCCTCATCTCCTCTCAGTCTGAGTAATAAAGTGCATTCAAGGGAAATGATGCACATGGGAAAGTGCTCCTTATTTCACAGGACTTGAGGAATAATCCAAGACCATATATTTCTCTAGTGTTTCAGTTAGTGTTTAAATGATTCAGCCATCATTTTAGCTGTGCACTTATTATAGAAAGTACTTGATTTTGATCTGATATGTATTCTGGAGACATTTAAGACCATGTTTTACAGTTCCTAAAATTAAGAGCCTCTTTGAGTCTCAGTAACCGTAAATAACTCTCTTTTCTGAATATGGATATCTCACCATATCTTGCAGTCAGGTCAGTTTTTTCTACAGGAAGCAAGAAAAAACTGATGAAGAAAAAACAACCTGGAAAAAACAGTGAAATCAAACAAAACCAGATGTCTATGCATATATTATAGGTATCTATATTTTAATGAAAAATCACACATGTAAAATCTAGTTCTTAATGTACCTCTGGGCTTGCTTTATCCATTCATCCCAAATACTAATTAGCAAGGCAATGAGAAGAGGAAAAAAAACCCACCAAACAAGCAAGAGAAACTGCCTTGCTGTTACTAGACTGGCAGAATTCATAAGCAGAGTGGTTTCTTTCACTGGAATATAATGAAATAAACAGGCTTGAATCTTGATTTATTTATGGCTAAACTTACGGTTGCTGGAAAGTAGTTACTCATAGCTCCATTTCAGTGAGTGTTTTTGTAGGTGTTGTGTAGGAAAGGACAGCCTGACAACAAATTTTTCAGGATTTTGTATTTTGCTCCTGAACAGGCAATATTTTGTATCTTAAAAACAACTTGATCTTATTAAAAAATCAGGTGCTCAGTTCCAACATGTCACACAATCTTTTTTTTTTCCTCAAATTGTCATTTGATCTAGTACAAAATAAGAAAGTAATTGAATTAATGGCACATTTTTGAAGAAGTCTTTCTTGTTACAATGTGCATGATGACCGGTGATTTTGCGTTTATGCAACAGGTCATCGCCGTGTACAGATATCTTTCAGACTGCAAAATGACAACCAAAACTGTGAATGCCTTTGTATCAGGACATATTGAAAGAGTGTGAAAGTATGTCCAGATGTGTGAGATATAATTTCCCTTTATCTTTCTGTCCCAGCTGGGTGTTGTGTGCCAGGATGGAGTACACATGGTTACCACAGGAATGGTACATCCAAGGAAGCTTCGAAATACAAAGCAGTGTATTTGAGTTTTACTAAATATCATTTGATGTCATTACCTAATTACTTTGATATACAACATTTTAAAGGGAGATATTTGGAAATAAGCTTTATCCAGAAAAGTATAAA
The DNA here is from genome assembly GCA_026770055.1 of Myrmophylax atrothorax. Lineage (NCBI taxonomy): Eukaryota > Metazoa > Chordata > Aves > Passeriformes > Thamnophilidae > Myrmophylax > Myrmophylax atrothorax. The sequence continues at coordinate 5,342,907 of JAOXXN010000102.1, forward strand.
ACCCTGATTAAAAACCTGGAGAAAAGGCAAGTGTATTTCCAGCTGTGTGTAAATGTGCAGCTCAGAGGGGATAGGCATCGTTATCTTTCTGCTCCAACCTGCTCTTACAGAATAGATACAGCTTCTTGTCAGCTTGTGTGTACTACTGAGTTGATGAGATCTGAATAGGCTTTTCATGCCCATTGCTTTCTACTCTTCATCAGTTCTGCTCTGTCATGATGAATGTTTTCCCTTGCAGCAACCTTAATTGTTTTTTGAGGATTAGAAGAGTGATCATAATTACAGTCATTGTGAATTTAACTCTGATCTGCAGAGACTACACTATAAGCAAACGTTTTCATTTTGAACACTAAAATCAATGGTTTTCAATTACAAATAGAGAGGCCACTAGCTGGAAATGTTCCTTACTGGAGGGCAGATCCTACCCCTAATAGTTACTCACATTGCCTATTACTTGGACATTCACAGTTGTTACTGGGAGCTGTGGAAATAAACATTTCAAGTGCGTGATCTCAACTAATCAATGGGTACTGATAAAAAATAAGCAGGTTAGTTGGTCATTTTCTCTTGAGTGTCTTGCCATAAAATGGCATTTGCTCTATGAATGGAGTGGATAGTCTCATTTCTCCTCCTTTCTTCATTGTGCTGTAGTTTCTACAGCCTTGCTGATGCAGCCCTGTATTCAAGGTTCATATACTACAGAGGTTTATTTCTACAATAATGTGCTGTTCATGTCTTTGTTGCTGTTTGAACTTCCAAGGCTTATTTCTGTTCTTCCCTCCCTCCACTTACAGTAGTGTGCGATTCTTTTATGCCTGCAATGCCATGGGGAAACCAACAGGAAAGCAACCACTGATCATAGCAGAGTATGAGGCGACATCCCATCTCTTTAAAGAATACTTGGCCAGGAGCAAAACTTCATTTAAATGACTTCACTTAAATTCAGCTTCACATTGTGAAATTCATAATACAGAGACAATACCAGCTGCAGAATAAAGATGAAAAACTCCCAGTTGAAGTAAGGCCCAGAAATTGCATTCACTCAGTGCCACAGACCTGTGCATGGCTGCAGGTAACAAAGCTCTGTACCAAGCCAGTTTAGGTCAATACACTTTAGATATGAGTAAACAACATTTGTGTGTCCCCTTGATATTTAGGGGTTACAGTGTAAAAATTCTGTTCTATCTAAGCAGCACTTTACTTTAAAAATAATCTCATGAACTTAAATAAAACTGCTTTTAGATTTTGGTGCTGCTCACTGTCAATACATGCAGTGATGGGTATCTGTAGTAAATGTCTCATAGTTTATATGTCAAATTACTGACACATCTAAGTATCTGGTGGCCTATACAACAGGGCTTTATCTACTGTTTGACTTATGTGGAGGTAATGGAATGCTAAATAAGATAAAATACGTGAAAGGGTTTGTATTTAGATACACATTTTCACATCAGTTGGTATTTAGATACACATTTTCACATCACTTTCAATTGATGAGTCATCATTGAAAAAAACCCCAAATTACAAAAACTTTCCACTGAAATCAGCACAACTGCCTCAGAAGAATATATATATATTAAATACTATCGAGCAAATTGCACATATATGCCTGACTTGTTTCTTAATATAATAGCATCCAAAGAAGTGTAGTATTTCATTTTCCAATTATGAAGAATAACTGAACTAACCAGGATGACTGATTGCATGCAGTTATGCTTGTGTCGCACCTTCTTCTACATTATTTGAATGCAGAGTTTTGCTATTAAGAATTTAGAGAAAAAACTCCTTGGTTGAAAAGCCAAGGCATAAATTATATGATAGTGTGAATTGTACTGTAGCTTATTCTGGGTCAGTATAAACTGTTAAAGTTTGTCATTGAGAAAATAATTCTGGTGGATTTGGGAATGGGTTAGAAAAACTGGTAAATATTTCATATCTATATATTTCTTAAAATTAAGTATCATATGATGGATATCAATGAAGGAACCCAAACATTTCAGAACCAGTGAGAAAAGCCCCACTGCTCTGATCTTGCTCTTACCTTTGGTGTGATGTGAAGCCATTGCTCAACAATGTAAAAAATCCACTTTTCAACAGTGAAGGATGGTATAATTTAAAGCCTTAATTAAACATGAATGAGAGGAGGTTAAATCAGTTTTTGAAATATTATGTCATTTTAAATATGTATTTTATTTAGTATATTTGCTATTAATTTTAATTTTAGTTATAAAAATATATTGATAGAATATCAATAAATATTTCTATTGAAGCTTGAAGCTCAGCATATAGGGGGTTTGGGGGAGGGTTGATTTTGGGATTTGGGTGTTTTGTTTTTTTCTGGGAGGAGGGACTGGGAGAGGTTTGTGTGGGTTTTTTTCATTCACGTGACAGTGGGAGCAATTACCCAGGGAAGTGGTAGAACATCCATCTTTAGAAGTTTTTCAGGACTCAGGTGGGCAGAGCTGTGGCTCACCTGCCAAGTTGCATGGAAGACCATTGGATCGTAGTGGCTTCAGTCAAGGCACACTCCTAAAAATCAGCCCAAACAGATGTGGGATTCCAAGGGACAGTTGAATCTCATGCTTGGAGCAGGGCTAAGTCAGCATCTGCATTAAGCCCTGTCACTGCAACCTGACAAAAGTAATTAAAACCCAGGTTTGGTGAATGGCATTCAAATCCCACATTATGTTCCAAAATAAGAAAGATTTTACCCAACTCCATTTGTATTTTCCTTTCCCTTTTGTCACTGGAGCAAAAATCATTTGTGAAATTCTGAAGCAGAGGAATGACAGGTGGTTATATGTAAAGACACATGGCAAGGCATAAAATGTGAGAATTTTTATTTTTTTATGTAGGTACCAATAACTTAATCCAGTTTTCCCTGGATGCTCTGTTTGGGTAGATCACATTTTTATTTATGCTTTGGTTATAATTGTTTAAATGACT
>JAOXXN010000102.1:5357481-5372849 GCA_026770055.1 Myrmophylax atrothorax
GCTAGAATATTATTTTTGTTTGGTTTTTTTTTTTTTTTTTTTTTTTTGGCCATCAGAGTGGTGCTGCATATTAAATTTTTTTTCCCACAGCTATTCCATTACCAGAATGAAATGCCACCAGTTAATAGGATGGCAGAGTAAATGTCACAAGCTGAAGGGACCACAGGAATGTGTATTTGCCACATGTAGAAGCAGCACTTTATTACAATGCAATGTGGAATTTATGAGCATTGCTATAATATTCTGGATATGCCTCCCTGGTAATATCTGACATATATCACTGCTAAAAGTCTGGATACTGCAAAATCAGCTCTCTGTACCTTTCCTAGATGCTATCAAGCTATATCGTCCTAGTAATGCACTGTCAACTAAAGCAGGTAAAACTGGTCCCAGCATATTATTTATTGGCCTGTGAATGCAGATTGCATACACACTTTATTACCTGCTAATTTACCACCCGCTGGCTGAAGGATGGCCAAAGTCTACTATTTGTTTTATAGGAATTCATTATGCCATTAACCTTTCACTCCTGTAGGCCACGAGGAAGAATTTCTTCGGTTAAATCACTCCTGTAATAATGCTCTACAAATGAAAACAATGATTTATTGCACCCCACAAAGTCTAATAAACATAAATTATATCCTAATGCTCTGCACGTTGCAGATGATTGTATGTAGAACTAGTTACTCTTTGCAAAGTCTGTTTTAGTCTCTGAATCCTGTTAAGTAGGAATCACGCCCTATTTTACCTGTATGTTACATCCAGGTCTGGTGTTTGAGGTAACATTTTCACGTTTTGCATTGTAATAGCAAGGACGTCATTGAAGATCATGTGGTTTATGTATTTAGTTATTTTTTGTAAGGAGGAAGAAGAAAAAGAGGGAAAATCGTGGTTGCCTTACCCTAACTGAAATGGCAGTTATGTTTCATTCCTTTATTTTTGTGGTAAGATCTGGAAGGAAAGCTGGTGCAATTTTGAATGCAATCAGTGGTTATTTCATTTTAAAGCCAGTCTGCTTTGAACAGGTGTTCCACACTCAGCTTTTGGTGGCTCTTTGGTGTAGGGCGGGAGCAGAGGCCATGCTGGGCTCCATGGAGGGAGCTGAGGGATTCCATGAGTATCACTGGAAAAAGCAATCAGGCTCATGGGGATATTTCAGCTGGGCCTGGTTCAGGATTATTTTAAGAAACATTCAAGTTTTTGAGCAGGTTTGATTCAGGTTTGCTGAAACCCTTTGGTGCTGAGATTGCTGGCTGGTATAAAACTGGCTTGTGTTAGTAAAGAAAATGGGGGGTAGGGTTCCGTGAGGTCAGAAAGGCCTATCCTCTGTACTGTGACCACCCCCACAAGGAAGAACTGATGGGCTATAGTTGTAGGTGACTCCCTTCTAAGCAGAACAGACACTCCTCTTGGGGAAGTCTGCTGCCTCCAGGGACATCACCAGGGAATTTCCTAGCCTGGTACAGCCCTCGGACTATGACCCATTAATGCTCTTCCATGTGGATGGCAACGAAGGCACAAAACATAGTCCAAAGGTGATCAATAGAGGCTTTTTGTATCCTCCCTGCTCTCCCAGTCAAAGTAAACCTCTGCAAATTTTTCAGTGTTTCAATAAACATTTTGTGATAGGGTACCTCTGCAATGACTGCAGCATGACACTCTATCACTTCTGTATTTTCTGCACCTTTCCGATAGCCTAAAAAATCTCTCATACCCATTTCAAGCATTGCCAATTAAAAGAAAATCCTTTGCAGTATGTGTGACATTCACCTTGATACCAGTGACATTCAGAGAGCCTGCTGATTTTTAAGCTAGTGATTAAGAACTGTCTGAAATAGTTTCACACTTGGTTTGTAAATCCTCAGTCAGAGCTTTTCCATCAATGCCGCTGTGAGATATTTCTCCTTGGCTTTGCGAATGTTTTAACAGTTCCTTTGCAAGAACTCTGTCTTGAAAATGAAATAATCTCTTTCTTCTTGTAAACATTTATTTTCTACAAATACAAGAGCTAGTAGTCAAGGACTATAATGTAGCACAATTTTGCACTAGATAGAGATTAACCTAGAATATGACCAAGGTAAACTAAAAATGCAGAAGTTTTGTCCCCTTGAAAAAAAGATGCAATTCAGTAGTTCCTGGTGCTTAGACCACAAAATCCAAAGGTGTACATGATCTGATCAGAATGGCAACATTTATTTACACAATTTCAATTGATCACATAAAGCAGCAATCAACAGGGTAGTCTTTGTCCTGTTTAATAAATGTTGTATGTCTGGGAGGATTACAGAAAATAAGGACATTTATTCTTTTCAGTTCTATAGTGGAATTAGTACAGCTGATTTATATCCTTACAACAGTTTGTATCTGGAGGGGCAGGAGAAGAACCGGTGTTGGACTTCTCTAAATATTGAGTCTATGTTGCTGCCATCATGCTTTTAGTGACGCTATTCTCCTTTGATATTTTTTTAGCCATGGAGCTGGATTTCATAAGAAGAAGAAAGAGAAAATGCAAAAAATTCATGCAGAGGTTACTAGAAGCAGGAGCAATCACAGTATTCCATGATCTGTAAGAAGGCTGTTGACTGGAAGGTAGGCAGCATCTCATAAAGACTATTACATTTTCTTGAGTTGCCACCTGCTAAAAGAAAACTCCTTTCTTGAAAGTGGATTTGACAAGATCTGCTCAGTTCCCACTTGAAACTGTTCACAACAGCTTCCTTCCTACGCTGTACAATGCTCAGTTAATCTTGTAGGTGTAGGCATAAATTAATGATGTCATGAAACCCTTCCATAGATATTGGGCACTTCAATCTGTATGGCCTTTTCTAAATCCTAGCTAACTGCAGATGTGTTTGTAGCTCAGGCTTAAAATTCAGCTTAAAATTTTGGTGAGCAACTCTAAATGAAGGGAATTACCCATTTGTATTCTTGCCAGTGGGGCTAAAAGATGCGTTCAAAAGTTAAATCCAAAGAGCCCAGAGGAGTCCCTTGAGCAGCTGGATAGCTATGCTATGCTTTCCTTGGAGAAAGTGTGCTTCTAAGTCATTTGATAAGGAATAATCCAGTTTAATCGCATGCTTGAGGGGGAGGAAATTACTTCAGTTAGAGCCTCTTTTTTGTTAGTCTGATCAGCTTGTTTTCATCTTCTAGCTTAACATTGTTTCTTTATTTTAAATGGGACTCAGCCATTGTGATCCAGGTATTAATAAAATTACAGTTTATACACCTTTATGAGAAAAAGTAGAGATGGTCAGTAGTACAGCTGCAGTATTTCCTATCCAATCCTGAGTCAGGGTCACAGTTCAGTTGTTGAAAGGCTTCTTTTTTCTTTCAGTTGCCTGGTTTTCAAAGAAAAATTTTTACCCTCACACTTTCTCTTCCTTCCCGTTCTGTCCCACTTGTCCAACACATTTCAGTAGCCTTTGTATTTATTGGCCTGTTTCAGCCAAACTTGGCAACCCTCTCTGAACTGAGGTTTCATAGGTGTGTAATGCCAATAGTTTTCATTAAAATTGGTAGTTTGGCCTGTGCTTTAGTGTGCCTTTTGCTGAAGGTGCCTGCCATCAGTCTGTTGGCCCCTCAGTACCCAAAGGGCTCTGGGCACAGTGCTGGTCTGGCAAGTGGTGAAACAAATAAAGGTACAGAGAAGAAGCTGAGGACCACATGGAGGTCCTGCTGGAACAAGAGGAAAGTGGATGTTTGTCACAGAAGATTGTTTGTCACAGTAAGATGCAGGAGGAGTCAGAGAAGGGGGAATCGGCAGGGGAGACAGGAGGCAAAGGAGCTTGGTTTGCAGTAGTAACTGGTTTAGCAGTTTACAGACAGGGTAGAAGATGGATGTCTCAGATGTGTAGGAAATCAGGCTTCATTAGCTTTTCTCCTTGCAGAAAAACATATTATTAATTGCCTTTGGTCTCCAGGGGAACCACTAGCCTCGTTTGAAACTTTGCTGCTGTTTATTGTCTGAGCACTGAGGCATGCTCTGAACAGAGGGATGTCTTTGATGCTGATAGATCAAACTCTGCCCTGAAATCTGCTGAGATGAGGAAGCCTGAATCAGCAAAGCCAGCTTTTAAGGAAGCAAAGATCCCTCTGTGGAATAAAGGAACAAGTGCTGCCAGAGACTGGAAATATGAAATCTGTGCTCTTTAATGCTCAGCACTCTCTGGGGTCCAGCCAGCAGCCTTGAGGACAGAGAAGAAATTACTTGAGGATTTCCATCCAAGGAGGAAAAGAGCCCTAAGTGGCTGTGTGTAGGAGTGCAAGGACAGCCTGTCATGATGTGTGGTTGACGCTGGTTTGCAGGCTTGAAATACACAAAGCAGAAGCATTAGCAAATGCTCTACAGTGCTGGGGAAAATTGTCTGGGACTCTCTTTTCCTGTAACTGCTAATGCATTTTGAACCTGTATATTTAGTTTGAGGCTTTCCACCTGTCCTTTTGGGTAAGAATTCTGTCACTAAGAACTGTCTTCTGCACAGATGAAGTCTAAATCAAGGGGTTATTTCCTCTCTCTTACCATGAACATCTGGCAGAGGCAGGAAAAAACACTGGGCTATTTTTGGAGGAGAAGTAGTTTCCAGCTCTGATTTCATTCTCAGACTTCTTCAGCTCACACTCTACTACTCTTTGCCTTTTTCTTTCATTCTAATCACCTGATACAGGTCTGCTTATTATTTGCAAATGTAGCAAGTTTGTAGGTGTGCCTGTTGAATGATTAGATCCTGCTAATTTACAAGGAAGCACATTTACATGCAGAAACCCATCCTCTGTGCTTCTCCAAAGGATGACATGGTATATTTGTCTCTGCATGATCCTCTGGACCCTCTGTGATGAAATCTCCAACTAGATGGACTCTGGTTTATTGCAGCAAGCCTTGTGGCACAGTTATGCACACCCCAGGCAAGCTTCACATAGCAACTGCAGTGTTTGCTTCTCGTGGTGCTTCCAAAGGGACAATTTGAGCAACAGCAATAAAACACAGCCGGCATTTGGTTTCAACTACTACTCTCTTTTACAGAATTAATGTAACTGGGCAATATTTTTGAAGGAATGGATAGGCCTAGGTATAAAACATACAGTACATGTACAGAGAAATGTGTGACTGACTTGTATTATTAATTGATTATTTTTTAACAGTTGATAATGGTGTTTAAATTTTAGTTGGTATAACTGTGAAACAGGAGAGGTCTCAATTAGACAGTATCATAATCAGGTGTTTAAGAAATGACCAAACATGGCACTTAGTGCTATGGTCTAGCTGACAAGATGGTGATTGGTCACTGGCCACAGATGATGATCTCAGAGATCTTTTTCCACTAAAAGGAGTCTCTGATTCTGTGTGATAGAAGCAAAAGAAATTCGGGAAGATTAGTCACTGGAATTCTTATTTTGTGGAGACTTTGGAAAGGCATTAAAACAGACAAGTACATTAACAAACTTAAAATAAGCTTTTTATTACTTAATATTTTTTCACTGAAATTCAAAGCTTTGGCACTTAAAGTAAAGCAGAAAGTGGAAGTCTCAGCCGCACTGCATTAATTTTTCAAGGCCTAATGTGCCAGACAGGGAATAAGTTATTACATCTGTTGCCCTCTGGGAGGAAGAATGAAAAGCACAAAAATGATTCTTTGCTGTTAGGCTGGAATAACTGAATAATAGCTGATACAAGCTGCGGTGTTGCAGCAGAAAAGCTTACAGCAGCTTTTGTGTCATCATTAGGAGTGAATATTTCTCTGTATAACTAGTGTAGCAAGATTAGGGAACATGGCAGGGCTTATTTGTTCTTCTCATGAGGCCCTTTACAATTATGGGAGAATTTCAAAACGAGTGTCTCGTGCGCAGCTGCTGATAATCTGTGTGAGATACTCCTTTTATCATGTTGAATTTGCAGCCTGTGCATGTCGCTTCCAGGATCCACAGGCGAAAATACAGTTGTCCATGGCAAGTTTATGAGAGCAATATGGCACTTCCAACTGTGGTGCCTCTGGGCAGGTTAAGGCTTTGTTTGCCAGAAGCTGGGCTCTTGGGTGGCTTCCTGGAGATGATGAACTGAGTTCATGAAATTCCTTGTCTCTCTGACAGGCAGAAACATTTCCTGAGTTCTTTAGTGACTTATTTTCCAAGAGAGAGCCTCGGAGGCCCCTTATTAATGATTGTCTTCTCTGTACATACTCTAATAAAGCTTTTTAAGTACTGTGATAACATGGCAGATCAACAGAAGGATAATCCCAGAGGAAGGTATGGGAATTACTTGCGAGTCCATGAGCTCACTTTGGAATGAAGGTACCAAAGCACCATTCCCATGCTTCGCTGGTACCCCAAGCTGAAGTATCACAACTTTTAGTCATCCCCAGGAGGTATGAAAGGTTTCAGTAACAGGAAATAGAGGTGAGGAAAAAGAGCAGTGTGGATTTTGCAAAGGCTCTGCATCTGCCTGTCTCCTTGGAACATACTGTGGCATGTGGATCAAAAAAGCAACATAGGCAAGAGGCATAGAAGCACTTTAGGCCTTTTCAAATCAAACTGCACTTTGTTGAAAAGAAAACTAGAATGCAATGTATAGATTTTTATCTTCACCTGCTATCGATCTGTATATATCGATAGCTTTATATAACATGCTTTGTTGTAGGTGCCGCTGGCTTGTGAGTCAAGGAAAGCTCATTTTACCTGATGGAACTAACTGCATGAGGGGTTTTCATGCACATTCTCTAATTAATACTGAACTGATATTGTTTCTTTGACATGACTGTGCCTTGTCAGCAGTTCATCTGAGGTCTGGGATGCAGAAGGCTGTGACAATTTACTGTGCTGCAGGATGTAATGCATACACAAAGGCTATTTTAAGGCTAATGTGAGCTAATAGAAAAGGTAAGTGCAAATTAAAGCTTATGGAAACATTCTGTCTCTGATCTATTGCAAGCACCCTCTAAATGTATTTGTGTATTGAGGCAGACTAGGGATAGTCCTCTACAGTTCCCTGAATGCATTTTTTAATTTTCTTAATACCTTTTCTTTGCATTGGGCAATGCCAGGGCAGCTACCACTATGTGGATTTAGCTGAAATCAGCTGTTTTAAACTTGGTCCACCACTCTATTTAATTAAGGGTTGTTGGAAAGCTTCCACATGTTCTGTGTAGACTAGCTATGCCTCAAGCTTTGTGTAGCTGATTTTGACAGTTTGTCACTAAATCATGACAGGTCATGTGCTCTTATATCAGCATCGTCCTTTAAAATCCAGTGTAGCAATTCTACTGTGACCTGGTTGGGAATGAGGACTTTTCCTTGTCAGAAGCATCTTACATAGCTTTGGCAACATGTAACAATGGTGCACCAAATATGAAATAATTTCTCTGTAAACACAGAACAAGTCTATGCCTGTATTTTATTTGGTGCATAGACATGCATGAAGCCAAAAAACTTTTTCAATATCCCTGCCTTTATGTGGCTTGTAATTATCCCTATATATTGGACTAAACATCAAAACCCCAGATTGTGTGCAAATTAGTCTTTTGTTCTTGAGATCTGTCTTCCTTTAGAGGTGAACTGTAGCTAAAGGCATCCAACAGCTCAGGAAAGGAAAGATCCGCAAGTGTTAGGAGTAAACCAATTATAACAAGGGGAAGATTTTCTGTTGTGAAGGGTAATCTGTCTCAGAGGTAGATTAGCGCTGACACATCCCCTTTAGACAAGACGCTCCAAACTGACAGCCATTTGGAATTATGTCTGGAAATGCTGTCAACACCCACATGTCATGAAAAAAAGAAATGTGGTCTCTTGGCTGCCTGCAGTTGCAGCCATCTGTTTGGATGGCGGATTCCTGCTCAGGGGTTGGTTGGAGTAGTTCACTAGGACTTCATGGGTGCCAAGCAGCAATAGCTTGAAAAGAGCAGACTGTATGTCTCAACAAGCGCTGTATTTTTTATTAGGAGCCCTCATTCTGCATGACTACAATAGCATCACATGCATCCTTGATTTGCTGGCGTTTGTTGATACTCACATGTCAAAGCAAAGGAGCAGAGACAAATTAAACAGATTTTGGGGGACCTTGTACCTGCCAAAATGCAGTGCAGTGGGCACCTCAGTCTTAAAATACAACATGGGACAATCCAAATGTCCTTAGGAGAGCCATCTCCTGAGATTTCTAGATGAATAGGAAAATCATTGCCTTTTCACCAGCCACTGAATCAGCTGGAATTTATGGCATAAAACTGCTCATTCAATTCCAGGATGGGAGAAGTCAGTCAGAATACCTAATTACATAGATATTGAATATGGACAGAGTATTCTTAAAAAAAAAAAAAAAGTAACTATGCCACAGAAGTGGAGAGATCTGCAGAGCAGGAAGGCAGTGCAGCTGTAAAGAATTTTATTTGTATGCAGTGGGTTTTACTTACAGTTTTGTTTGACACTTAACAACAAAGTTATTTCATTTTAACAAAAAATAGCTGATGATTATTATTTCACTGGATCTTCAGTACACTAATTCTAATTCTTACCTTTATTAACTTTTCCATTTTTTCTTAAAACTTTTTCAGGGAAAAAACCCAACCAAGCCAATAATGTTATTCTTGAATGACACAATACTGCAGGTATCAGTTTTAGCCAGAAGTGTAGTTATTGTGTCACTACTCTTTTTTGTGTTGCTGGGGAGTGATTGTGCATAGGATTCAATCCCCACAGATTCAAAGCAATATGTATTTCCTACATTTTTTTTAAGACTGTATGCTCCAAGTTACCCACTGTACATACAGCCATTGTCTCTGTGTTTTGAAAGAAATGGATAAATCTCCAGATCCAGCCTTTCCACTTGTTACTGACTCCATTTGCATTCCAGACCACAGAATGTGATAACGAGCAGGTTACGCATGGGTCTGTTAATTGGCTGTGTGATGAGGGTAACACCAGTTTACCCATCTGCTTCAGCACTGTTTCTCCGAAGCCCAATCGATTGCAGATCTAACAAATGCCAATGCTCTGAGCCACCCTGGGAGCCACAGAGCTCCCAGTTACAGCCCCATGTCAATGCGCTGCAGTGACCGCGCGGCTCTCGCTGCGCTGCCTGAGTCCCATCGGTCCTGTGTGGCACAACACAGTGGTTGCTCTCGGGAGCAACCAGTGAGAAGGATATGGTTCCCCCTCTCAGGGGAGCTGACAGGATAAGGAGCACCAGTGTATTTTCCAAGGGGAACCAGCACTGTGCTTTCAGCAGCCCCGGAGGTCTGTTTAATGAAATACCTCTCAAGTGCTATTAAGAAGGGAAATTGTATTTAATTCTTCTGACTCATTTTCCACGAGCACGTGATGCTCGGAAGGAATCAAAATATGAGGTATCCACTAAAAAGCATAAGCTTTTAAGGTTAATGTCTAATCTCATGGATTTCTGAGGACATACCTTGCTGCCTTTCTAAGACAGATGCCACACTTTTTAAAGGGCCCCAAGGATGAGACATAGCAGGTAATGTTGGACACGAATCTTCCCTTTGCCAAAAGGCAATGTTTGAAAGTGCTTTTTCCTTTTTTCTTTCCTTTTTTTTTTAAACTAGAGAAAATTGAGTTCTCTCTGTTTTACACACTGTTCCATTCCTCCTTATTTTGAAGCAAATACTGCATTCAGTCCTTCTGTCAAAGGTCTGTTGTTATCTGGCCTTTTTCTTAAGAAATCCAGTTACTTCTTGCATGTAACTGTCTTTACTCCTGCATTTTTTAAAATATTTCTACCTTCCCATTAGGCTTTCATAATTTCCTTCTTTTCCTATATCCCTGCTTTTTAACATGAATATGTCAGTGACTGAATAATGTCACCACTGACTCCTAAACAAGTAGGAAAAAAGCAGATTTTTTTTTATTTAGGTTTTGATTAAATTGCTTCAGAATTAAGAAATACAGAGTAAGCCTCTAGAACAAACTCTAGATCATGTCTAGATCTGCTTAGAAGTGACCTACTGCTATAGCATGGAGATGGGGGACAGTGAGCTCCAGAAAACAGCAGTCTCTGTGCTGCCTACCCAGCACAGTCAGGAGACAAGAGGGTTTGCCTGAGAACAGTGAGTGGTGGTAGTGGGGAAGGTTGGACCATCAGATATCTCTGACTCAGCTACAACGTATAAAGATGCACATGAAGAACCATCCAGGTTTTCCATTGCGACTAAGTTCCATTTACTTGTCTCTACTGGCAGTGACTAGATGACTTTCATCTCTTCCCACCCCCATCAGCTTCCTGTGCTGGAGCAGTGTGCTCCATCCCCGCCCTCCATGTCAGCAGGGGCTCAGGTGAGCAGGTGTTTCCCCCTCTCTTTGCTGGCATTCACCGTGGTGTGAGATGGAGCTCGGGTTTAGGGCAGCAGTGTCCAATCTTAAGGCCTGAGAATGACTGCACCATCTGGGACTTTGGCCAAAGCACGCTGAAAGCCATTCAAAAGGTTTGATAGTGTATTCCAAAGAATTGCTGCATGGAAATGGCATCTATATTCCAGGCTTTTCCAGCATTACAAGTCAAACTTTTCTGAGGTTACTTGTTCAAGTAAATATTCTCTACTTCTCCCATTTCCAAGAACCTTTTACCCTTGACTAGACAAATGATGACATTGCCGTGTTACTAATCTTGCCGATTTTCACAGTGTTTGATAAACACTTTGGAACAGATTTCATCACATCCAGCAGATTTAATGCTTCTTTAGATAAGGCAAGTGCCTAACAGTAACACTTTTCTCAGTCAATTCAACTAGAAGTAAATACTGTGTGTGATTATAGGATTAAATCTGAAGCAAAAGGCTGGTTTTGTAAGCAGTTAAAAATCTCCTGTCGAAGCTCTTCTTTCTCTCTTTTACTGTAGCAAATGGACTCATTTTTCCTTGACAGGTTTTCAGTTATAAAAACTGATTGCAGGCTAAAAAAACCTGGTTCTTGGGAGAGTTTTAATTTCCTTCTGAAAGGATCATTTTTTAAAATGGAAATGCACTTGATTTTGGAAAATTTCAATTTTATTTGTTCCAAATCTCCCTGCAAATCTATTTTTCAGCTCTATCCATTTTTCATTTTCATACTTGTGAAAGTTGCCATAGTTACACGTAAATTGCTGATAATTTCACTCAGTTAAGAAAACAGCTTCTTTTTCCCCAATTAAATCTTGGTAGTTATGAAGAAAGATGTTGTTACTTGTAACAATAAGAGGTTTCCTCTGCTGCCCCTCACCCTCCTCGTGACTGTCTATTAAAGCAGCAGTATTTTTCTGACTCATATTTACCTGATGATTCAGAACCTGAGACCTGAGATTCCATAATCAGAAATTGCCACAGTGGGTGTTAATATCTGTGTGGGTTATGGTAAAGCTTGGAAATCTATAATCCCCAACATGTTACATCAGGCTCTGAGAAAGCATTCCTGTTCCCTAATTTTGTCCTCTCTAATGTAACACAGGCTAGAGATACCAAAGCTGTTTCCAGCACTGGAAAGCTCTCAGCAATTGTAGGTGTACCCCAGGGACTAAAACACCCAAGCATTCAAAGAGTGAAGGACTAAGGATCTGGAAAACTAGCAGTCAGTCTCGCTCACTTCAGTCCCTCTGGAAATTCTGGAGCATGTTATCGAAGAAGCCATTTGCCTTGTGCTAGATATTGTACTGCAAAGCTGGTCCCAGTCCTTGTCCTCAATGACTTTTTAGGTGACGTGTACCAAGTGGGATATCCATTCACAGGGATATCTGGTATAATGTAGCAGGGAAGGAGAGCTCAAGGCAAGGTTAGAATCTGCTTGCTGCCCTTTGTTGTTTTTCTTCTATAAGTCTGAAAGCCAAGAGCTTTGCTATTGATCCCACTGAATGAGCTGAAGAAAATCTTTATTATTTCATCAGAGATGAGAAAGCCCCAGCAGTTCAATTCTCTCTCCTCTTGAACAGTTCAATTTTTAATTCAATAGTTGAAGCAAACTAAAAGCCTTCCTTACACACAGATTTAGTGATAACATACCACACCAAGCATAGGCCAAAACACTGTTGGAGTGGCTTCCTAAAACTGTTATTGGACTTCCAAAGCCATGATTTACCCATACACTCCATCAAAAATTTCAGCAATGAATCAAATATATTGTTTTCTGTTTCTATGGAGATAGAGCTGGAGCACTCATAAAATCTGCTGGTTTGTCTGAGCTGATGAACAGATGAGGCAAATATCATCCCAAACTTTATAATTGGTTCAGAACCAACACCAGTTAAGTGCTTTAGTCTGATGTCTTAAGGACAGTGCATGGTGAGGCAGGATTTGAGGGCTGTGTTATTGCCCCTGAGGCTGTCTCGGTAACTCAGATTAATTATATGAATCTTTCTATAACATGTTTCCTAGGTAAATACAAAGACATCGTATATTTTTCGCTATAAGAGTCATGAGACACTAGCACAGGTTCCCCAGAGAAGCTGTAGATGCCCCATCCCTGGAAGTGTTCAAGGCCAGGTTGGATGGGGCTCTGAGAAACCTTATCCAGTGGAAGGTGTCCCTGCCCATTGCAAGGGGCTTGAAACTGGGTAGTATTTAAGTTCCCTTCCAACCCAAACCATTCTGTGACTCTGTGGTTCTTTGACATAAGCAAATGTTACTTTTGAAGCACAGAGCAAACCACGTGTGTTCCCAGCGTGCCATGCCATGGGCAAAACCAACATGGACAGTCTTTCCAGGCATAGGTTTTCTACATGCAGAGGTGGACAGACAAACATGTAGATACATTGGCATTTTGATTTGGCAGCTCTCTCTCTTTTTTTTTAATTAATTTTAATTTGTGTATGTGGTGTGCTTAATAAAGCAGACTCCCAAGTAGTCATGGCTGTATCTTGATCTACAGCACATATGTAGCTTTTGGAAATGCTTGCAGTGCTTAGAGCATGTGCTACACCACATTAACCCCTTGGTAGGTAGATGTTGCTGGGGGAGAGAGTCCATTCTAAAAGACATCCAGTTGTCACATAGTTGCATAGTATGTTTGATAACATGGTATCTTTTTCCTGGGAAATAATTCACTAAAATGATTGGATTGCATCCTTTATATCATCTTAAGGGAATTAAAGTCAGGTTTGCATTTAATGTATATCAGCACTTGGCAAGGATCGTATCTGTTTTAACTGGTGATTTATTTTAGTGTCTTTCTCACACTGTCATGTGGGTTCCCAAAGGAAACCCTTCCTCAGATGAGCAGGCATTTCCATTCCCCATTTGTGTCGGACTTCACTAGTAAGTAGAGAACATGATCTGCAGTTCACTGCAGCAAGTGTAGACAAGTTATTAAAGCTGAATATTCAAATTAAGTAATTCTGGAACTAAATACAGGCTGAAAAATAGGTCTGTCACATTTAAAATGCCAATAATGCCACTATTATTGTTTGGCTATTTTTCCTAGAACTATTTTCCACCCTTCAAATGCAGCAAACTAAAATGTGTGGTCTGGCAAGTGTCCCCAATTTTACTGTGTTTAAAGGACATGAGAATTTTAACAATGCCATAGCAAAATTTGATACTATTTCATCCCTTCACTCACATGGTTTGTAACTATTTAATTTGGAAAACTGGCTGATCCCTTTTTTCTGATGTATGTTTTCACCATCTTCATATCTTCAGAAAAAAGAAGAACTCGATGAATTTTTAAAATAGGGAAGCCTTGTAGGGTTTTAGGAATCTCAGCTTACACTTTACATGTTTGACAGGCTGAGGAATATATTCATGTATAACAACAAAAGGAAATGATACATCTTCTTCTCTCTTCTGAAATACTGTCTGCTTAAAATGAGAGTTTTAACATGAACATTGAAAAGGAACCCTTGTAAAAGGCTTATTTTCTTTTGACAGGGCATAAGGTTACTTTATCTCTTTATTTTTCCTTTAAAAAAAAGGAACAAATTCATTTTTTTCCTGTTTAGACTCATTTGAGGTAGAGCAGAAGGAATGAAATGGCTTAATTATTTGTATGGTAATTTCTGTTTTTCTACACAAGAATGCACATGTGTATAAGAAAACCATTACTAATAATTCTCAGCTGTGTGGCAGAAATACCACTTTCTGTGTCAGTCAAAATATCCAAGATATTTGTTTCATTATGTGCAATATAATTGCACTTTATCCTTCTGGTTTCAACAGCTGAATATTGTACTTCACTTCCTTTTAGTAGATGCCACAGAAAAGATTTAATTGAGCTTCAGCAAGTGAACTTTCAAGCTGTTGTGGGACATGAGTGTACCCAGATATGCAAAAGACTTTACAGAGAGTAGCTATGAAGTTCAGATCTCACTCCAGATTCTGAATTGAAAGACATGGGCTTTCATATCTCATGCTTTGCTTTCAAGGGCATTACCAGGAGAGCTGTGGTTGTAAATGTGGGGCAGCAGTCCCACCTGTGTCCTGCTGTGTAGATGACTGCCCTGTGTGCCCTGGGAGGCTGAGGTTTCACCCTAGCAGCATTTTATAAAACAAGTGCTTAAGAGGAAAAGGATCAGCAAGTTCAAAAGGGTTTTTTTCAGACAAAAAAGATCCAGACAAATCAGGGGTGATTGGTTGCCAGCCCTCTGGGCAGGACCAGACTGGAATTACCTTTACCAGTTTGACCTTGCCTTCCACCTACAGCTGCAGCACATCAGCCCAAAAGCTTATTTAAGCTCCAGTCTGAAGGTTCATTTTTGTATAGAACTGGTTTAAACATCTCTGTTCCTTGTCCTGAGTTATTGTTTGGATTTCCTGGACTGCCTTTGTGCCTGGCTTGTAACCCTGCCTTTGCTGAGGATCCCTGGACTGTGAATGTGCTTTATTGCTGTCACCATCCCTGCTCTGCTCTGCTCACCTGGATCAGAAGCCACACCTAGGAGGTCAGTGCCTCTATTTTTAAGAACAGAGCAATGGAGTGACTTAATGTAAGCTGTGATTTTCCTAAGCATGACAGAAATGTATTGCCTTTACCAAAGTGCTTAGACTTTATATCTCTGCTTGGAATTCAGCAGGCTTATTTGGTAAGAGTTAGTTGTTGGCACTTCAGTATGTGCTGTAACACAGCTGTCTTTCTTGGGTGAAATGTGAATTATCTGGAGCTTTGTAGTGAATTGAAATGAAGTGTGGTTAAGAAATGCATTACTACAGAAGGGGTTTAATGGCTTAGTAGTTCAAAATAATTTGAGTATGTATGGGAAAGTCAAAAGATCTGATACCTTACACAATGTTTTTTCTCCTGAAACAGTCTTAAGCTTAGCCTGTGCAGATTCAATTCGCCACCTACTTAAATGAATCTGATTCAGTAGGAATATCTTTGAGCTTGCTCTTCCGAGAACTGTGTGAGTGTGAAATGTCAGGCGGCTGCAATTCCCCAATTTCTGAATGAATGAGCCACATGCTGTTTTTCCT
>JAOXXN010000102.1:5372859-5386454 GCA_026770055.1 Myrmophylax atrothorax
GTAGGGGTAGAGTTTTCAGAGAGACCGTTTAAGTGCTCAGACTGAGCTATCACACACTGTCAGGCTTTTTGCTTGGAAACTAAACTGCTGTTAATATTTCCAGATCCTAACTTGTATCTGTTGTGAAACTGAGTGTTGGGATGGTACTGGATGCCCACTGTTAGCTCTGGATGCTCTGGGAAGTGGCAGGACAGCAGCAATGTGAGGTCTTGCCTTACAGCCACCTGTAATAGAGAATTGATATTTCAACCCTTCCAGGTAAATCTGACTGCTCAGCTGTGGTTTATGAGCAAAGGGATGCTCAGAAAGAGCGCTAGCAAAGGATTCTTGGCAGATGCACACATGCAAAGGAATTCCTAAAGTCGAGATTTTAGAAAGCAAGTTTCTAGAGACAACCCTTGCCATCTCAGTTTCTAGCTGCTTTCATCCAGCTCTAGATTTGATACTAGCTGATACAACAGAAAAGAGCCTGTAAATGCTTACTTCTATCTGCTGAGGGCAGTTTGCACTTCACAGAGCACAAGTTTCCTGTGATTTGAAGAAAGTTCCTTTCTAACCAGACTGGCTTCCCCTCAGGGAAAAGAACCACTGTCTTACCCAGCCATTGGACCTGCATCAGTGTCCTTGAATGGTTTACTGTAAAGTTCATACAAAGGCCCCATGTGGAAAAGATCTACTTGCAAGGATCTGTGTTGATGGTGCTTTGGTTTCTTTGTTTTGGTTTTGAGATGTAGCCTTTTTTGACATTTGGGCTGCTTGTTACGCCACGATGTAAAGCATAGTGACAGCTATATTTACACTGGCTATAAATCTGGTCCTGTAAACACCAGATTGAACTTAAACTTGGACACAGGCATATTTCACTAAACTGTCCATGACAAAACAGTTCTGTCCAGAAATGCAGTGACACTGGTTAAATCTGCAGGGATGTTTAAGAACCTTGGCTAAGAAGGTTAAGGGATGTGACATGAATTATACCTGGTCTCCTTTTTTATTGCCATTGCAATATACGTATACATAGATGCATAGTCACCAGCATCCATCTCTATCAGTGAAGTGGGGAAAAAAAATAACAAGGGAAAAGTTGTAAGACAGTAGAGTTTGTTCTCTAGTGGCCTGTTCCATAGACTGTGACTAATACAACAAAATTATCCTAGAGACTGCATGGAAGATGTTTTCAATGTAACTTTCTGAGCAAGTTGAAGCTACACACTTGTGCTTTCCTATCCACCTGCTCGCAAGCATGCCCTCAAGTAGTCTGGGGTGGGATTGCTTCCTTGTAACACAGAGACAAGGAAGGCCAGCTATTGAATGTGCATTGTGTCCCTGGGTTCCTCTGGATTGTCAACTCATAAAATCACATATTCTTGAGTCATGAATAAATTATACTGATCTGAATAAATGATACTGATTCAGCTCAAGGCTCTTCCACTATGAGCAAATTGGCATTTTGCTGTCCCAAGGGTAATGGGCTGGAACTGGACCATTCCCATTATAAATGGTGCAGAAGAGGGCTAGACTTGCTAAACCAAGCTTCTGACATTCCAAATAGACCTCCCAGACTCATAGTAGTAGAAGCAAGCTCTGACAGCCCTGGTGTCTCAGCCCTCCAGCACAGCCAAGATGCTTGCTGTCATTGTGCTACTCTTGGAAAGATGTCAGTAAGTGAAGGATTGGCCGTGAGGTAGATTTAGAATCAAGCTGGAGCTGTTGGTGCATATTTCATAAGTAGCTGGGGGTCTGGGATTTGGTAATCTGACATTTTCTCGGTGTCTGAACAAGGCCTGTGCTCCCAGCAACGAAGTCTTCAACACCTGATAAACTATTCTAGCAATAATTAAACTCTATCAAACCTGGGATGATTTGTGAGGTGGGATTGGGGCATTTCAGTATTGTGCCTACCTGCTGAGAATGCAGTCAGAGATTTGGATGAAGGAAGGATAAATCTAACAGCTTAAATAAGACAGTGTGGGATGTTGAAGACGAAGGGTTATAGAGGTCAGGAAGTACCAACAACTTATTTGAAGCCTGGGGCATTAAAATTGACTGCCTTTAAGTTTTAAGGGACCATTTCCCATTTTGTACCCAGATTGTCCTGCTTTGTTGACATTCCTTAATCACTAATAAATTTTATGGCATACTATATTAAAATTCAGAGCAGTGCAGAAGGGCTTTGAGAGGGTTTTGTTTAGGGCTATGGTTTGTTTAATGTGGGTTTTGATGGTGGTGGTTTTAGTTCCCCTCTCCCCCCAAATGATTATAGTGATATGGAAATTATGTACTTTCTGTAGTAAATGCATGTAAATACATCAAAGGTTGTAGTCATGAAATCAAAATATCAGGAAAAAAATGCTTGAAGGGAAATGCCTGCTAAATAATACAAACATTAACAAACATCTTTCAAGTGAAGAGAACAAACTCTTCAACTAAAATGATACTTAAGGAAAATTATTCTCTTTTAATGGGATATTGGTGGAAAGTAAAATAACAGGAAATATGAAAACCACAGGGGCTGTTCAGTCCAGCAGAAAAACTGTCTACATATGTGAACCATAAACCAGAAATGAGCGAGTTAAGGTCACAATAGCCAGATCCCAGCATCAAATGCACCCATCTAGAGTCTTATATCTTCCTGAGGGTCAAGAAGTACTTCCTTCTGAGATTTCATGACTCTACTGAAGTGACGGAAACTTCCTTGATCAACCTGTACACCTCCCATTGTACAGATTTGGGGAACTGAGAGGTGATCCATATGCTTTTTTTTCTTATATTGGATATTTAAATAAGAACTTTAATATCTTTCAAATGTTTTGAAACTAATTCTTCTCCCACCAGATGTCAGGAGCAATGCTAATCACTTTCAGGGAAGAGTACAAATTTATTTTTTGCAACATTAACTTTAAGTGCCATAAATATAATAGACATACTAAATAATTGTTAAGGGATTTTTTTTATAAGCAAATGTAGAAGCAGACATTTCTTGGATACATTTTTTTCTTGATATAGTTTCTGAAGCTACTTTAAGTTCTCACAGGACTTTGCACATAATATATCTCTATTATAATGCTGGAAAGTTGGTATTTACAGAGTTGCTGTGCAAAAATGGGATAGACAATTTGGTGCCTTTGGTGAAGTAATATGCTATTGGGTCATTGAGAAGAGAATCAAATTTGGAATTGAGAAATACTACTCAATGTGATAAGATTTATTTCAAAGCTTCTTGTGGTACTGTCTGAGATTTTCTAGGCTAGGTTGCTCTTGAATTGTATGGTGTTAATAGGGTATGTTGCATATTAAATAGGTTTATAATAAAATCAAAAAGCTAATTGTGCCCAGCTGGTGTCTTGGCAGACTTAGAACACTGATCCATCTTTTGTGTTTATGGTCTTCTTTGTGACAAATATCAAAGTTTACTCCTGCTTTAATTTCTGAAGTGTTATTTCTGTCTGGCATACACTTCCCTATTGTCTTTCCAAATCCATGTGAAGTCACCACTGTTAGTGCAGCTAAAATGAAATCAATGCAGTCTTTATACCATGCTTTCCTGGGAGTTAATGAGTTATATCTGCAGCCTTGTCGATTCTCCCTCCAATGATTCCAGACTATTTTGCTCCCATTTCTTCCAGCATGTGCAGTGAGAATGTCATGTAGCACACTTTTCTAATTAGATGTCATATTTTTCACCCTCTTTAATAAAAGGAAAGGGACAAGCTGACCTCACAAGTTGTGTGGGCTTTTTTCCTTTCTTTCTTGTTCTGTAGCTGTCAAAATGTTAATTACTCATATCCTTAGTTTCTGTTGCAGAGTTCCTCTTGTGACTTCCCTGCTAACATCTTTAACAATTGAAAGATTAAGACAATGTGCAACTTCTTGTAAGTTAGGCTAAAAGTCTATCTCCATCAGGCAGGAGGTTCTAAAAGAGATGATCTTCTAGCAAGGTGTTTGGTGATTAACCCTTAAATACTAAATGGTGTAATGTTTTCCACTGTTGTTTCACAAAGTTCTTTCTAATAGAAATAATATAGTTCTGGAGGGTACTGAATACAGATGACTACCAGCTGCAAGTATTGATTAGTTAGCAACCAAAACTCATTCCTGATCGAAGTCTTGGGTTGCATTAATAATTCATTATCTACCACAACTGTGGATTTAGGAGTGTCTGTGCCTTGAGTGGTTACCCCATTAGCATCTAAGCTATGAGCATTTGCTTCCTTATCATGTAATTCCCAAGTTTATAATATAGACCACTCCTGTGTGTTGTATCCATGTATGTTTTCTGGTCTGAAATACATTGAAATAAGATATAATCTGATATTGTGTATATCTGCAGTAATGTAAATTGCAGTTATAATTGGGGCAGGGCAGAAAGAAACCAGATGTAAATAGTGTCTAAGAACTCTGAAAAGCACGCACTTGCTGCATTGTGTGTTGGGTGTTCTGGACTTCCCATACCCCCATTTTGGCTGTGCAAAGTATGAACAGCCTGTATCAAATGCCTTAAAGCTGTTGCAGGTATGGTTTGACTACAGAACAGTTGTAAAAGGTCAGAGAGGGTAGGATTTAACACGTATACATCACACAATTCCTGGCTCCCTGTTGAAGTTCTGGCTGGGTGACTAACAGTGTGCAGGAATGCATGTGCTGCACTGGATGTTAATGAGAACTAAGGTGTTTTCTTCATCACATTTGCATGTGGAACTTGATTCAAAGATGATAGTTGGAATAACAAGAAGCATTAGCAGTATTGTTAGTTACTATGTAATTATAATTAAAAGGTACTAAAGCTGAATAATGAATTCAGGAGATTGCTAGCATGTCCTTTTGTATTAACTGCACTGCTGTGGTAAGGTAAAGGGTTGGGAGGATGGCATCGTGAAGCATCCCCTGAATTTGTTTAATAAGAAATCAGACATGTCAAAATTAAAGAATATCTGTTCATTTCCAGGCAGAAAGAATACTGGTTTTCTTGCATTTCTCAGGTGAGAGAAAGAAATGTGAACATAGCCAGTCAGAGCACAGGCAATTGATAGTGTGTAGAAACAAAGAGAAAAGCACAAAAAAAACCCCAAATGAGTAAACAAAACAGCAACAAATCCAACACCAAATAATGAGAAAATCAGAAAGCCTATAAAGTTAGTAAAAGAACTTGGCAAAACTGGCAGAACAGAGCATGCCTGGAAGTCTCCCAACAGATCTTGGTAACATCTGTGTTTTGAACTGGATAAACTGAATTGCTGCTTGTTTGTTAATTAGGAAGGCTGGTATGTTGCTGCGAGAAAACTGAAATGTGAATAATAAACCTGTCATGAAGATTGCTATCCACTTCCGAGATAAATACTCCAGTTCAAAAGTGAAATTCCAGAGGAATGTTTTGATCATCACAGTAGCCATTGCATTTGATACTTCTATGGGACTGTTGGGAAATACCAGATTATCAATAGTGTCTTGAAAAAACACTTTCTTCTATACTGAGACATTCTTTGTCATGGCTGGGCATTAACTATTCCTGGCCACAAATACCTTTTACTTCAAATAAATTTTAATCTGAGAGGGAACACCACCGGTCTTTCAAATTATCTTGACTAAGGTTTAAGGCTTAAGAGCTAGGGTTAAAGATCATCTTGGCTTAGAGCCTAAATACAAAACTCTAACTAACAGACCAAAAGCAAGGGTAGATGGTAGAAGAGTGAAGATCTCAAACCCTTTCTTCCGTTCTTCAGAAACTAGAAATATCTGCTCTCATTGTTTGGTTGCTGGAGGATAAATGATGCCCATCCGCCATCAGCCTGCACCGGTGTAAAGAACACTTCCACAGGACTTCTGATGTATGAAGGTAGAAAAGGATTGGTTTTACCTTCAGCACATTAACACTGCAGTCTAGAGAGTAGGGCATAAGCAAGGTATTTCTCTGCATTTCATCAAACCCTTGTTATTTCTGCTCCAATTAATGCCAGCTCTTAATCTCTCACTTGAGTCAATGGCATTTCAGTTGTACAACACAGAAGTTATGGTATTTTCAGAAGATGACAACAACTGATATCCTTACCATTTGCTTTGAGGTATCAAAGATCTGCAGTTCTGAGTAGCCTTCAGTGTGTAAAGAATTAAGTTTGTATGTTGGGCTTCTAGGAAAACTGGAAACAAAATGAAGCTTAGCTGTATCAAGTGGAGGGAAGGGGACCCATGGGGAAGGCACGGAGATCCAGGCTCCTGCTCTTGCTGCTGTCAAGAGAGCGGGAGGAGGGAGTTCGTCGGTGCTCTGTTCTTCCCCCAGTGGTGGATGCTCTGCCCATGTTGCTTCTGGCACCACCATGGTGCTTTAGTCACTGACAGAAGGATTAGACCTTTTGTTAGACCAGGTGTATTATTTCTTGCCAGTAAGGATCATCTGATATGTTTCAAGCAAATTGACAGAGCCTGAAGATGTAGTCAAAAAGTGCTGATGATTTATTTCTCCACCGATTTTCAGCTCCAGTAGAATGCACAGATAAAATGCAAAAATATACCAGCTTAGAAATAACTCTTATGTGATTATATCCAGGGCTTTCCTCTTTAAATATTCAGAGTAAATGTAAATGTATTCATAGCATTGTGTGTTGTGCCTGTAGAAATGCATTTGCAGTGTGTCAATGGGTTATAAAAATAATGGAAAACACTATTTTCTAATAAAAAACTCACAAAAAGTGAAGGCAGTAAGACTAGCAGAAGTTGTCCCAATGAGGACATATCGCTCCCTGTATCCTGTATTTGAAATTCAAATTTTAATTGCAACATTGTACTTCAAGATTGCTCTAACAGTGATTTAGATTCTTTCCAGAAATCGTTTCTCCATAATGGCAGGGTATGGCTGGTGACACATAAATACCTTGGACAGGCTTAATCCTGCATGGGGACTGTTTAGATAGATGCTACAATTAATTGGAAAGGTTGTTTAAGAAAAGTAAAAATCACTGGAATGTTTACATTGGCCATCTAGAACTCTACTTTTCAGGACAATGGATCTGATGTCTTTGGGAGTATGAAACTGTACAGGGAAGTGGCAGGAATGTGAAGAGTCTCGAGAAGCTCCTATGCACACAGTGTCATTATGGATGTGTACATGAACACAGGGATCTTTCCAGCTGTGGTGTGCCTGTCAGCTGCTGGGATCATGCCTAGAGGTGTGAGAGGTTTAATGTGGGGGGGGTTTCCAAGGAAGTGTGTGGGTGGTGGTCAAGGGGGTGCAACAAAGTAGGATGTACCTCCTGAGAGGTATATTAATAGATTACTTAAAGAATAACTTTTTATATGAAGATATTCCAATAAAAGTTTGAAAAGCTACATATAGAAAATAATTAAACTTACACATAAAATATAATTTTATATATTATTTATATGCATAAATTTTATATATATCATAGATATAATTTCAAATTCATTCTCACTGTACCTGTCTGTCTGTCTCTGTCTCTCTGTCTGTCTCTCTGTCTGTCTCTCTGTCTGTCTCTCTGTCTGTCTCTCTGTCTCTATCATTTCCTTCCAGGATATTTCTAAGGCTCTAAGCCTTTTTAATGCAAGTAAATGGACAAAACCAGTGCAATTAAAATTATAACTTTCAAAATATGGGCGTGCGTGGATTGGTGTCAGAGGCATTAAATTTGCTTAAAAAGAATTTATTTAAAGGTTAACATATCTATGAACAATTATGTCCTACTGAGAGCTATAATATAAAAACTTGGAAGTCAGACTGTCAAAACTAAAGTTATTTTTATGAGGACCTGTACAGAAAAGCTGAGATAATACAGCATATCAATAATTTACATTAGACATTTTGATTTGTATTTATTAATAAATGCAGCTCACATATGTAGTTTCCACAGTAATTAAATTATAATGTTGAAGGCATGGAAAAGGTGATAGACCTTCTGCTGAGAGCAAGAGGAGCATGTCATGTATGCTTAAAATATTGCCAGCCTTCCAGAACCAATTAGCTATAAACAATGTAGGCATTTTTATTGCATTTTGAGGAATAAAAATACCTGACCTTGAAAAAACAATATATAACTTTGTGGGGGAAAAACATGACTTTATGTTGGAAATTATTACAGCTCCAGAGAGGAAGTAATATATGTGCTGCTCCAACATAATTTTTTCTATAGCTTAGTTAACTATTCCTTACACTTTTGCAAACCTCTCATTCTAGTACTATTGTTCTAATGAATCCTATACTCACACTGCCTGTGTTTAATTCTGTGGGTTTGGGATAAATATCCACATTATTTTAAGCAATGTTAGATGGATTTGGGATATTTGTACTTGGGGTCTTCCTGCTTGAGAACAAGCTGAAGCTTTGGATAGGCTTCACGATAGCTAAAACTCTACATCATGAGCAGGGAAATGTAGAATTCCCTTCCTCCTTCATCTCTCTCATTCTTTTAGAAAACTTCTCTTGATCCTGTGTAATGAAAAGGACCTCAGAACTGAACAGCTGACTCATTTCATTAACACAGATGCACAAAGAGCTGGCATAGCAGAAACGGGATACAGTTAATGGAATTAGTAAGGCCCTGTTAAAAGTACATAAAAATACAGCTTTTAAAGTTATTCTGATAATCATAGAAATGCTTCATAAGTATCTTTGTAAGGCAAGATTCAAACAGTATTGTAATAAAACCAGAGCATTAATATAGGTCTATAAAAATTTGGGGTTTAATACAAAACCAGGTTGGTTGCCACTGCAAAACAGTTTTGTTTCTTCTACCCACAATCCTATCCCTTTGCAATTACATTTTAAATTGAGTAATTTGGTGTGAGTTGCTTCTAATGATATCCTACTCACAAACAACCAAATTAATTTTGCTGTTTGTACTTAAATGTCAGTTTTACAGAGCTACGTTAGGTAATGAACAGTGATTTGTGATGTAGCTTGGACTAATTACTTTGTAGTTTCTCAAAAGAAACTTAAGCATGTGTCAGTCTACCTTTTAAGAAAAGCAGACAGAAAAATAACCATCTCTGTAAGACTGCAAAGCAGTTACAGCAGATAAACTAGACATTATTTCTCCTCCAATTTCTAACTTCTTAGTCATATTCTCCCTAGAATGTGATTTGAAGGATGAATAGCTAAAATACTTGTCTTGCATACACACAAATTATACAGAAAATATAAGCACAAACATATATACGCACACACAGATTCTCTCTTTCTATTCCTGATAGTGGCTTTTTAATCGGGAAGAAATCATGGTTAGTGTAGATACTTTGCCTTATCCAACAAAGAGAGCAAGTCACCGTTTGAGGGCTGCTTGTAAGGCTGGGAGGCAATCAGTGGCACCGTTCGGCTGCAGAAGAAAAACTTCAGTTCACACATGTTCTTTTTTTTCTTTTTTTTCCCCCCTTTTTAAATGGAACATCTACAACAGTTCAGTGGAGCTCAAAATTACAGCTCAGGAATGATCGGTTAAATCTCAAAAAATTGCAGGGGGGAAATAGAGTGAGAAATTAGTTTCTTAATATTGACATGATACTGCAAACCCTTCATTATAAATAAGATTGTCAGCTGATAGCATTTTACTTTTACATATGGATTTCTTATGTCTCACAGTGGACCTCAAAATTTCCTCAAATTTCAGTGAAATCTAAGATCTATTTGAAATTATTTCATAAACAGGGATTTCTTGAAGGAAGTTTGCAGCACTGCTGCCCGTGCTGCCTGAAAACCCTTCTGCAGGTGACTCTGTTCTTCACCAGCTAAATTGGCTCTGTGCCCTCCATGGGAATTCATGAAAACTTCCAATACTTTGCCAATGATATTCCAATAGCAAACACTACATTTGAGGTTGGAATTATCATTGGCTTTTAGCATTTCTCATGGCTCTGGTTCAAATCTTTAAGCCAATGGAAAGATGTTGAGGACTGTTTGGCTGCCAAGTGAATTATTTTTTATGTATAGATATATATGCACATATATATATATTTAAGTATACATAGTATATTATGATAATAATTATTTTTAATACACTGATCGCTTACAGTGATTTTACAGGGAAGAAATTAGGGCTGAAATTAAACACAAAATTTGGAAAGAAATGTCTGAGAACTGAAGAGCAGCTAGTTCCCTCATGTTCCAGACTATTGCCAGGACAACCCACTCAGCAATATCCCCTGAAGGAGAAATATTTTAAAGCTATGTCAGATACCTAAATGGCTGGTAAGTTATCTTCTACTTTGTCTGTCTTTTCTTCATAATGCAAAAAATTTGTAGTATTCTGTCCCTAGATGAACTAGGAACAAACTGGGATTCTGTATGGGAAGGATTTTTATTTCCTTTAGTGCATGCAATGGTGCCTGAACAAATTATTGCCTTTCCCCACCTGATGAGGAGAAACAAAGACAAGCTATGGAAAGAATGGAAAGTAATTATTAAGCTTGCCATGAAAATTCTGTGCAATTCCCAATTGTGTGCTCATGTCAAGTCTTTTAAATAGATATTTCTGATTTAAAGAGGTTTACATTGTAATCAGACAATGTGATTGTAGGAGTTGGTTATGAACTGAGTTTAGACATAAAGAAAATGTATCTTTCCTTCTCCTTGATCCTGGCAAAACAATATTGACCATCTGCTAATTGAGGCTGAGTCAAAGAAAACTTTCTGAATTTTCCCAAAAATGTTCCAACAAGAAAAGATGTTTAAATTGAAGTCTTACACTTTTCAGTCAAACAAAGCTCACATAAGTCTCAGGTTGGTGCAGGACTACTCTGACTGACACAGTCTCCTCACACACATTCACACACACAAATGCTGTCTCTGTCTTTTCAGTCTGTTCCACTGTTATATTACAATTTTTTAGTGTGTAAAAAGTATTGTCTGTCTTTGCTGTAACTCTCTATCTGTTACTTGTGTCTCTTGAACCATCTGAACAACTGAGAATTGCAGATACCAGAAGGGCTGAGATTGAAGGGACACCTTGTCCAGCCTCCTATTTAAAGTTTTTGAAATGAGTCTTCACATACAGTTGGCATTGCTTTTTCTTTGCCCAAAAGTCCATCCAGTTTGTCTGTATCTGTCTGGGTTGCATCAGGTTTGTGCAATATGGTAAATTTGGGCTCAGTGCAAGTTGTCAATGGAATTAATTAGCTGTGTTGTCCACAGAATTAAGTCTTTATTAATAGGATGGAAAAATCACAATAACATTCTTTGCTGTCATATCAATTTACAAGTTTATAACTAATTAGCTGTCAGTTCTCAGCCTTAGGTCCTTTCCTGTATGCTTCCAGAACATCTTCCTTCTCCCAAAATACTCTTTGCAGGAGGCTTCCTCTGTCTGGTGGTAGCATTCCCAATGTGCTGGGAGTTTTAATCCTATATTTTTTAGTAATTTGCTAATTTACCTGTTCAGTTAGGATTTTTTTTCCAATTTTTCTAATATTTTAAGAGATTTGTACCTAAAAGCTAAGGCTCTTCCATGTTTTTTCAGTGAGACCTTTCTTCTATCTAGTTGTGCTGCTCTGATCTTTTATTTAGGATGGCTGCCATATTAAACAAAGTGATGTCTTTACTCCAGATATTTGCTGACTTTTTTTTGACTTGGGTAGAAGGACATTTCCTTTTGTCAGAATATAAATGAGGGATGTGCTAGCTGCCTGGTGGATTTTTTGATTTTTACCTCCTAAAAGCTCATTAGACATGAAGTGTTTTCTCAGGTGGAGGAGAGGAGGGCCAGGCAGGAGGGATTTGTGGAGCTGGTTTCATGACTTCACCTTTGGTGACAAAGGCAGTGGTTTAAGTAGTAGTAGTTTCTAATTTTTGTATGAT
Source organism: Myrmophylax atrothorax (assembly GCA_026770055.1). Taxonomy (NCBI): domain Eukaryota; kingdom Metazoa; phylum Chordata; class Aves; order Passeriformes; family Thamnophilidae; genus Myrmophylax; species Myrmophylax atrothorax. The sequence goes on from JAOXXN010000102.1 coordinate 5,384,654, forward strand.
TTTTGTGTTATTCTGACTATATAAGGGACCTAGAGGCAATATAGATTGCAATTATTTTGTCACTAAGAGGAATGTATTGCTCTAAACAGATATACATTTCCCAAGTGTCTTGCCTTTGAATAATGCCTTTTTCATCTGTGTCATTGGTTGATTTTTTCCCCCAGAACACTTCATATCGTTCCTCTATTTTCAAGTCAATAGAACCTGTACTAATTATTTTCCTCTTTAATTATTTGAAACTCTTTGCAGTTTATGAATTTCAGTAGTGTGCAGTTTACAGGCTCTAGGAGTTCCATATTGAAGACACCAGCCAGTCATATAAAGCTACCTCAGACCTGCTGCTGCTGCTACATTAGTGAACTTTATTAGCATTCCTGCCCACAGAAGCGGGGTTGGAACTTGCTGTCTGTAAGGTCCCTTCCAACCCAAAGCATTCTGTGGTCCTATGATTTATTATACTAAAATACGTATTGCAATTTGTAATTTGAAACAGACCTCTAACAAAAATCAAATAATTTTCCAAACAAAGTAATAGAGAGGCAAAAATAGTACCTCACAAAGAAGTAAAATTCTGAAATTCCTTTCCCTTTTATTTTTTTTTTCAAAGTTCTGCCTGCTGACAACAAAAAGGGTAACTTGTTTCAGTGACACTTCACCTTTTAGGAAAAATAACTTCAGAGTTCAGTTTTAAATAACCACAAATCTGAAACCCTGCACTTGAACATTGCATGGAACAAGTCCCCTTTGCCACAGCAGACACTGCAGCCTATCCATTCCCTTGCTCTTCATCTCTGTGTTTTATCCTTAAGAAAATGGTCACAGAAAAATATTTCTTTTTATTAAACAATAGAAAAGGGGGATAATATTAAAATCAATTTACTGCAGCTGTTTTTGTACTATATAGTGGAACACTGCTGACTGCTATGGATGCATCTGAAAAGCCTTTCATATCTAAAGATTGACTCCAGGCAAAGGTGAAAATGAGCAACAAAGAGAAAGGAAATGATGAGTCTGTTTTATGAGAGGAGAGGAGTGAAAAGATGATTTTCCTTATTAATCTTAATATGGTAGGGCAGGAAAGGACTGTTTTCAGAAGCAGTGACTTATTGTTCTGCTTATTGACTTTTACTGAGAGTATCTTCATTTCTTCAGCAGTTCAAGTCAATGCCAAAGAATATTTAATCCATCAGAATCATAATCCTAAAGGTGTAGCTTTCCAGGGGCCTTCTGTGTAACACAAGGTCTGAAGCACAGTAAGAGATCAAAGGCAGCAGGTCAGTCTGGGGCTTACCATCACCCTTGCTCATTTCTTGGTGTATATTAAATATTGTTCTGTGGTGAAAACCTGTCAGTTAAGAGAATACTCCAAGTGAGCCCAGGCAGTGGTAGTACCTAACAATGGGATGCAGAAACCTGTGGAGGGAAGGCACCAGGAAACCACCCCCAACAACCATCCTTGAGAATCGTCTCCTCTGAATGGTGCTTTGCATCTCTACATGCAGCCAGGACTCTTGCTTTTGGGTCTAATATACCCTTTGATTTATGAGGGGTTTTTGGGTGGGGTGTTTGGTTGTTTTTTTCAGATGGTGGGTTTGGGTTGGTTTTGGTTTTTTTTTTTGGTTGGGGGTGAGGTTTAGCAAATCAACCCTGAGATAATCATAGGTCATATATTTAATATTCATAGTCTACAGGCTTTGTTTTAGGGACATTGCTGCTATTCATATACCAAAGGACCCTTTCTTCAAGATTATACCTTAAAAATAACTTGCATAGTGTATAAAATTAAGAGTTTAAAAAGGGT
>JAOXXN010000102.1:5401371-5412484 GCA_026770055.1 Myrmophylax atrothorax
TTATTTGAGGCCTTATGAACACATGCAAAAATGCTAGGTAAAAGTAAAGATAATATTATTATAATAATAAGAGAACAACAATAATTAAATTTCTATTATAATAATAAAGTAATTATAGTATTTTACCACTGATTAAAATAAAAATAATGATGGTAATTATAAGATAATAATAAGATGGTAGTCTACTGCCAGTAACCAGACCTGTGTTTTTTGTAAGAATTACAATACAAATTCCTGTTACTATTTTTACCAAGTGCATATTTTTTCCAGGTTCAGAATTTAAATTACACCCATCTCTCCATGGGAATAATGACAAAACTATCACTGTAGAATGAACAAGAGGCAAGTCTGTGCAGAGTTGAGAGGTCATCATCACACTGTGCTCTGCATGGTCATTGATTGATTATTCAAAGATTTTTTTGGAAAATAAGATTAAAGTTCAACTTTGGTGGGTGATCAGTCTCTGCACCATTTAAGCACATCATTTAATTTCTAAATGATACTGATTACAACAATTCATGGGCAACCAAGTCTTCTTCTGAATGGAAGGGCAAGAGAAACATGGCCTTGTCATAAAGCAAAGCACATGTTACAGTGAGCAGTGCTAACACAGCGTAAAGGCTCTGGGGGGTGCCTATTTCCATGTGGGATTAAACGCATCTCACTGGTATAATGCCTTCAAATTTTAAAAGTTTAATTTTTAAATCACTAAATAATTGTATAATTTCTATTCCCTGTGAGGAATCAGACTCTCATGTCTAAAGGTTCTTTGAAAATAAAATTGCCTGAAAGCGTCCACAGCTCTGCTCTGTGATGGCACTGTGGGGCTCAGAGCTGGGCCCTGGAGTAGGTAAATGATGTTTGACTTGGCGGTTCACTGACAAATGGAATTACACATACTACGGCCAGTTCACTTTTCATTCCAGGAAGTACATTACTCGTGAGATCCCCGAGGTGTTTTCACAGGCCAGTCAGATGCTTCTGATTTCTCCTTGTACTAAGATCCTTTGAAGGTTGTTTTGCCTGGCAAGCTGTGCTGTTGCTGTCAAAGGGAGATAAATCCATGGTGAACACTGTAGTTGGACACTCCTGAGAAAAATATACCCAAAGCATTTTGAAAAAGCAGGTGAGTCTCAGTGCTCTTTTATGTCTTCCCATTTCACTAAAACACAAGCCACCTGCTAAATACATGTAATTACAGTCAGATTGGTATAAATGCCTGTCAAAGATAGGGACAATGCCAAAGATGCTAAGGAAAAGACATCTAGATGCTACCAATTAAATACATCAGTATATTTGGGAGAAACATCTGGATTTGTACAAATGGGCTTTTTGTGCACTGCTTCTTCATACAGAATCTCCTGAGATGAATAAAACACAAGTAATTGCAAGTAATCATTAATTGTTTCATTTCTCCTGAATGGAACTTGGCAAACAGTTTTCAAATGCAACTAAACTCTGCTGTGAAGCATCATGTCCTTGGGCTATTAGCTCTGCTACAGGCAAAGGGTGTGAGAAAAATGAATATTCAGACTAGGATAAAGATTTGTCATGTTGCCTGTGCCTGTTCCACCTCATCTCCACCTCAGCCCACTGCCTGGGAAGGGTTACATGCCCCAGACTCATATACAGGTTATGCTCCATGCCAAAGATCCTACAAAGCAACACACAGGGTACTCACAACAATATGTGGTGTTCCGAGGATCTGTGGGAAAATGCTCCACTTTCCAAAGCACTGTCTAGGCCAGGTCTGTGGTGCACCAGCAAAGCACTGTGAATGAAGCCACAGCAAATGAAATCACAGCATACAATAAAAAGCCCATGCAGTTCACATCTAAAGCCATTAAAGACGTCAGCTGTGATGTCAGTGTAGGACTTCTGACTATTCTTTTTCTATTACTTTTTTTATTATCCCAGAAAGCACTGTGCCTAGTACATGACAATTGCCCTGGTTGTTTCCAAGCTTTTTTTTTTTTTTTTCCCTCTCCTGTAACTTCCAGATGATGAACTGCAGAAGTTCTTGTCCCTCAGGACATGAATTTATGCAGTACATCTTGTAATATTAGGATCCAAAATACATTTTCTTCTGTAATTAAGTTAATCTTATTTTTGTTGTACCAATTGAAAGGCACTTAGTTCCCTGCTTATACAGACACAGCCCTGACTTCTGTTTTATAGCATCAGCTGAAAATTTCAAACACAGAGGATTTGGCCCAGACATTAATGAATATTTTAATCAGTATTAAACTCCAAATCTCCTTTAATATCTCATACCCCTACTTTATTCCTGCCTTTGAGTGCTATACAAAAATTGTGAGGGGACAAAGTCATAGTTGGGAGACTTCAAATGTAAATTGCAGGGACTTACCTTGAGAAGAAAGCTCTTTGATTTCTGTATACACATGTTGAGGAGAGCTATTGAAATACGTGGTTCTGTGAGGTTCTGTGAGCCACTGCATCACCTTCCGTCATGCTGTGTTTGTAGAACTGCCCATGTACTTCATTTCTGCTGAGGGCTTCAATCAGCAAGCTCCTTGGGTTGTGGGTTATGCTTTTGCTCCATGATTTCAGGGTTTGTAGCCCCAAGAAGACAATGACCTTGACTGGATACAAAAGCCACACTTAATATAAATTATCCATTAAGTGTTTACAGTTTTTCTTTGGCATCACACAAATTCATTCCTCCACACTGAATAACCATGTATCAAGCTCTAGGCAAAGTGTCTAAACATCTTGCATAATACTTCACCTCACTTATTTAAGCTTATTACCTAATATGCATCTACTACGCCTTCAAAAGTGATGTTTCTTACCATTTTTAAGGACAAATAAGTCAAGAATGCTGTCCTGAGACATGTCCTGACAGTATGCAGACTGCAGGAAAAACACCAAAAAATTTGATGACTTTGTGTTCCTACCTTACTGTATGATATTGGACACTACCTACTACTAAGTTTCACAAAGCTGGACATAGACTGGCAGACAAAGGAAAGCAATCTCTAAAAGCTAAAGAAACAGAATTATACTTGTTGGCTGCCTCTGTATTTTTAAAGTTTTTAAGAACTGAAGCATAGTTTCTAAGATTTAAATACCAAATTGAGCTGTCAACAAAGACAACAGATGTAGGTAAAACCACCTTTTATATAACAGGATCCAGTTCCTGCTTCTCTCTGGGTTTTGGACACAAACCTGAGTGACAGAACTCATGCTGCAGAAGTGCAGATAATTCAAGCATTTTTCTACTACATTTTTGATTAAAAAAAATAAAAGCTTACAGTTATAAAAAATAGCACATATATGAGAAAAACAATGATTTGAGATTATTCCTTTGGCCAAGTTTGACATATGTGTCAGGTGAAAGCATTACAAACAGATACTGCAATATTTCATGAAGTCAGAAAAAACTAAAGTGAAACACTTTATATAATGTCATTATATAAAGGCACTACTAAAATATTGCCATCATCTACTACTTGAGAGAATGAAACCAATCCAAAAACTCTACCTTAAAACAAATAACAATTTGTATATAGAAACAAACTGAATACATGAATATGGAAATCCTGCACACTATTCATATTTAAATAAAAAATAGACATTCTCAAAATCAAAAAGAAAAATCTTTAAATACTCCTACTATGTATGGTACTGCAATTAATAACCTGATTTTAGTTTTAACCAAGTGGCTTGTTTTGTGTTTGGGGGTTTTTTTGTGTTTTTGTTTGGTTGGGGTTTTTTAATGATAGAGCAAAATGTGAGAGGGAAAAATTATCACAGACTTTAGCTCTGCTTGCTTGGGGGTCTTCGTTATGTTCTAGAAAACTATTACCATGCAAAGAAAAATGGACAGGCTTAGATGCTGCCATCACTTTTATTTTTCATATCACTTGGTGAGATCATCCCAATTGCACTCAAAATATTAATATGATGCTAAGAGTAAAATGCTTTTCTTTTTTCCATGTTGCAGATGATGTAATATGTTAGAAGGTTCTCTTGCATATTCTCTATTAAAGTCCACAAGACAAATTCCTTCAATCACAAGGGCTTTCCAGCATGATATTGTTGATACTGTCATAACACTTACTGTCATTGCACCTTACATCCCATAAGTGTTAATTACTTCATTATCTAAGTACAGCAACCATTCCAGATATGGCATGGAAAGACTACAAGGAAAGATCTTTATCTCTAGTTTTCCAGGACTTACATAACATCAGAATGTATCCAGAATATAAGAAACACTGTAAAAATATCACTGTTGAATGGAAGAAAAAGAGGGAAAGAGATAAAGCAGGTTTTGAGCTTAATTCTTGGATACTTTAAAAAGTCAAGGACAAATAAGGTAAATGTCTGCAAGTACGATGCAGATGGCATGTCATACTTTGGACTTTTATATCATATTAAGCATTCTAATTTTGTGTTAGAAATTGCCATAAGGCACTCAACATTACCTCAGTAGTCTCCTATAATTTCATTTATTCCTTTATTCAGACTCCATAAACTTTCCACAATGAAAAAGTACAGAAGACTGGAGGGAAAAAGTGCCCCACTCACTGAATAAACACAGAAGATGTAGAAGAACAGCACGGGGGTTTTTTCTTGATAATTATGTTTCTGACAGCCCTTTCCTGCATCAAGAAGAACCACTAACACAAGGAAGTAATTCCAAGGTTGGTTTTGCAGTTTTGATTGCTGGGAGTTCATTACCTGTTCTGTTCAGCTCTGCTTAAGGGACAGAACACATAGGGAGTGTGGAGGAAAACTGCCTTTTGCTTCATGTTGTTGGAGTCCCATCTTGTACATGGTGTTTGCAGATACAATCACACAGCATTTTCTATGGGAGAATGAGTTTGGTCAAATTTCTATTAGGAAGGGTTCAGAATGTAATTAAAATTAGTCTAGAATAGCTCATTGTAACGCTAATTTCCATTCCTAAATATTTTACTCCTTAGCCCAAACATTATCAATACATACAACAAAGAGATGAGAACTATGGGTGGTCCAGTAAAGAACTTTCAGAGTAAGACAATAGTGACATGTATTTCACACTCAATTATTGATGCACTCGAAAATGAAAAAAAAATATTAGAGGAGAAGGCACTGATAAGGAGTCAATTTATGTGTCTGAACTGAGTATGCAATCTGACTGGAAAATTTTTGTGAGTGCTAAGTGTCTTTGGAATTAAAGGAAGTTATCTGACCTCAGCGCTTACGGTTTCCTTATGATTACTGTCATCAGCAACAAAAAGCTGAAATATAAAAATTACCCAAAGACCAGAAGATTAACACAGTATTTACTAAGCACAGTAACAGCAGCCTAGTGATGCCTGTTCACTCTCACGGCTCCAAACCCACCTGACACTCAGCATTGGTGCTTGCAGCCATTGCTACATCTGGTCTCCATGGTGGTTGTTTTAATCATCTTACAATTTTACATGAAATTACAGGTGGAGTCAGACAATAGAATAGAAAAACCCAACACCTTTCTACCAACAGCCACAAATTTTTTCAAAACTAAAAATTAGGGCAGGACCCATTCCAGTAAAACTGGCAATGGAGTGCATCAGAGATTCCCTCACTTCCCCCATCACATGCCCAATTAAGATTGCAGACCAGTCCGCCTTTTAGCCACAACAGGTCACCACCTCTGTGTGGTTCCCAGCACAGATTGCTGGGAACCAGCAGATCAGGGTGCTAGTGCTGTTGCCTGTCCCTGCAGCCTTTATGGAGCAGAGACAGAAGCTGCAAGACAAGATCTTTTCCTTCCCTTGGGAGCATCTAAAGCTCTCCTCTGCTGCACAGGCATCTATCTTGTGGCAGTTATAATACTATTTTAAGTTATCTCCTCATCTGTCTTATCTGCCTCCTTATCACAGCAGAATTGAGCTGTGTGGAGCCAAAGCCTGTATGTATGGAGCGAACTCACAGCAGCAAACACCAAGGCCTCTCTGGGACAGGACACATCACTTCAGAGCCCTGTGTGTAAAAGGAGCCAAGCAATTGCTCTGACTGCTTCTGCACTGTAGAGCACCCGCTAGCTTTCTGCAAATTTTACCTGATGGGTAAAAGGATTTGCAATCTGTCCTCAAGATGTTAAATATATACAGGCAGCCATCCCAAATATTATGAAATTAAACAACCTCTTCTATTCTGAATAATAAAACAAAATTGCTACAAGTGTGTCATTTAACGCCACATGCAGTGAGGATGAAAAATTGGAGCAGCCTGTAGATTTTTCTTGGGTTCTGTCAGCAGCACATGTATGCCTGCAACAAACAATACCTATATATATGCTTTCTGTCAACCTGTAAGACAAATGCAGCGCAGTCTGAGCTTCCAGCAAACCAAGGGAGTAAATGATATATAAAGCTCCTCTTTGTTCCGATTCATGGATAGAAGGCATTACACAGACAAAGACAAATGTAATGGCTGCACGCTGATCAGGGATACTGAACCACTGTAGCTGTGAGTTGATTTAGAAAAACATTGGGTTTTTTTATGTTTATGGATTTGAACCCAAGCTAAACATATTTGTAACCCAGTGTGGCCAGCTGTGACTTGGCCCCATCCACTCACACAAGCCATACAACTGCTTCCTCTGGGCACACTGGTGCTGTCAGTTCTCCATCCTCACACCAGAGCTGAATCAGCCACTGAGGGGGAATGAAGGCATCCTGAGTGTTGCTTGTCACAAGCCAGCAGCAAACTGCACATTCCCAGTGTAGCTGGCAGAACCTGAGAGCAGGCTGGCCCAGGGGGACTGCTTGTTCTTTGTAATGATCTGCCAGTGGTTTAGGACTTCACTATCACTATGTCTCAAAGGCAAAATTTTTCTTCTAAGTGACAATGCCAAAAACCTCTAGGATTATCATTTTTGCAAGGCTCAGCTTCCTAAACTGCAATGAAAGAAAGAGAAAGGTCATGCCAAGGTAAGGCCTCCCTTGTGCTCTTTCTTACTTGGTCTAATCCCTTTTACTTCCCACATTCTGGCAGATAAAAAGTTTCAGGCTTCTACAGAAACATATGGTGATCTTAGAAAAGCATTTTATAAAAATAAACATATCAAAGGAAATTAATATTATTAGGCTCATCCCCAGATTAAAGGTAGAATTCATGTCCCTTGAATCCTCTAGTTAATTAGGGGAAGATACACATTTCCTAAAGGAAAGGCGTGTAGATGTCTTGTAGACATATCTCACAGCAGTGTCCATAAATTCCTGCTGGTGACACCTGATATATTTGGTTCATTTGAGAATCTGGTAGACTGAGTTAGGTCAGAGGTTTCATCTGACCGATCATAGATGACTAAAGAGTTATAAAACCCAACAAAATGATAAGTTCTTAAACTTGCACATCATGTTCATCACCGAACCACTATTTGTTTGTGATGACTTTAGGTAATATAGAAACATGCAATTTCAGAAATAAAATATCACTACTCTCAGGCAACTGTGGCAGCAATGATCATTCTACAATAACACCACTGAAATAGGAGGTGTTATTGGCTGTTATTACAGGGCCTGTTTCCATAAAGCTCACATAAAATCCATATGCATGGTAACCATTTGCAAGTGAAAACAGTGGCTGATGTGTGCAGTTGTTTATTCTGAATACAGAACAGACATCTGCATGAGCAAATGGATGTGCATGCAAATCTCTTCCCAGACTTAGAGACAGTTTTGATCGAAAGCCAGAAAAGCTTCTTGGAATATTCCTGTTGATTTCAGGGATTTTGCCCACATCAATGACATTACTCCATTGCTCCTAAATATCAATGAGCACCTTAACTTTTCCTTAACTTACAGCACAGTTAGACTGATACTGAGTCAAATCAAACCCAAACATAGTAAGAAGGGATAATCTCAAGAAGCAAGCTTGATAGTCACTACATAATTAAGCATGACTCATACTGCTGTGTATCTTCTCCTGCAGTGGATATTTGCAAGCAAAAATCAGGGATTTCTTCTATATATTTATGTATTTTCTGCTACAGGAAATGTTGAATGAGGAAAAAAACCTCCAAGCTTTTAAAATCTGTGTGTATATGCTAAAGCTTTCTACTAAATAAAATACTTTAAGGCTCAAACACCTCTCATATTTTGCTGTTGCTGCTAAAGGATCAAAATAATGAAGAGTAAAAATAAAATATTCTGAAAAAATTTTGAGTTCTGTAATTGTGTTCATATTACAGTGGGTTTTGTTTCATTTAAATCTAAAGGTTCTCAATATTTGGAAAGCTTCTGGGTTGCCCTAAGGAAGAAAAGTACCATCAACTCTCTAATCTCATTCAAAGGAACATTTGATGGATCTCTGTACCATACATTTGCTACTTACTACAGAGGGCTTTGGGGCCCTCCATTGTGGGAAACAGACTATGAGGTATGGAAAGAGCAAACTGTGGTGTGGACCTTCGAGGACAGCGCTGGGAGACACCTTGAATTGCACAGGCCACACACATGAGAGAGTTGTTGCTGAAGTTTTAAAATTACACGTTTTACTTGTACTGGGTTCTAGTTCAGAAAAATTGTTGTATCCCTTCTCCTTGCATTGTTATCACCTTCCTGCTGGGTTCCCACCCCCAGCCCTGTCTTCCCCTGTGTTCCCTGGAGGTTTTGTTCTCCAAATGAGTCATCAACCTGCTCGTTAAACATGGGGACCATTTCTCCCTGGGCTGGGCATGGCCCCACCCAGGGGACCCCTGCTCCCCACCGCACATGGTGGGACAGAGCCGGGGCAGCTCCGTGTTGGGACATTCCCGCACATGGCGGCCACGTGGCTTCCCTGGTCGGCGCCATGTTGCTCCGCCCACACAGTCAGCCTGCCCCATTCTAACCCCATTGGTTTTTTCACCTGTCTACCCCCAATCCCTGGTTTTCTATTGGTTTCTATCCTGCATTTCCCCTATTGGCTAGCCGAGGCACCTAAGTCATTCCCCTTCAGAAGCCCTTACCCAGTCCTTTCCCAGATCCAGCACCTTCCCCGCTGGGGCCCCATAAACGCATTTAGAATTTTGCAATAAACTGTTTTCACCCCTCGCCTCTGGACTGAAAAGGTCTCTGTGTCAGCGCTCCCCAGCTCCGGAGGGCAGGCAGGGACCGTTCCCTTCCCCTCAATGCCACATACTCCATTTACTGTTCTGTGGGCACAGGGGCATCTTCCACTTAAAATTCTCTCGGTCACCACAGGGCAGCCCCCACCTGTGTGAACCAGGTCCAGATTACTGGTCAGGCCTCCAACAGAAAAGAAAAGTGGCCAAACAAGTAGCAGTGACCTCCACGACTTCACCAAGGGGCTGATCAGTGCAGGAACAGTCACTTGTTTTGCTTTGCCAAATCCTCTTAGGATTCCTCATGAAAAACTAAAGATTCCATTCCTTTTGCTTAAGCCACTACACTTTAACGAGTTGTTCTTGGTTTGCTGATTGATAAGGTTCGAAGCATGTTTACTTTGCATTCAGTTAGTTGTAAGCTGGCAATGGGGTAGGAGGAATAATTTATAAATTGGATAAATTTCTATAGATTAGCCAAGTGCCTGCTGAATGAGAATATAGCCATCTCTAAAAATTTAGAAGAAATAAACAGCAAGGGAAGATAAATATTCTTGAACACATTTAGTATGCCACTGAAGTATAACTAGGAATAAATAAAAACAGAAAACAAAAATGGTAAGATCACAGAGGAAAAGCTTAGCAGTATAATGAGACAAACAAAAAATGTGTATGTCTTTATTTACACCTATCCTATCACTAAGTCTAAGTTTATAAGCTCAAAAATATTATTCATTAAATACAAGAGACTGGTTAGGAGAATGACCTTAGCGGGTCTATGTTTCTATTTTCAGCTGAGCAGTTTGGGGCATACATTGTATCTGTTTCCCATGTTAAACTAAAAATACACTCACTGCTCCTTCTTCATGTTGTTTAATATATTCATGTTTTTTTCTTTAGGTTAACATGTAGCTTAAGACCATGTACTGAAAATAGACCAATATCTACAAATATCTGTTCTTCCTGTAAGTTAGAGCTGTACCTGGTCAAAGTAGCACACCGGCTTGTATCTTATTAAAACTGGTGTACTCCAAAAATAATTTTTATTAATTAATGCTGAAGGTATCAATGCATCTGTTGCCTAGTTTATATTCCTATCACTCCATGTATGCAAACCTATGTACTCATTTATATATACACATATATATATCTGCAGAGGAAAGGATTGTATAGTGTAGCCACAACTTACCTTGGAAAATCAAAAATTTGGCATAGATTCCTGTCTGCCTCCCAATTCTAGCAATTTAAGAGAGGAAAAAAGTATTGCCCTCATACTGAATAAACCATCACCATAAAGAAGAGCTAAGCACAATTTTTCTGGTATTTTCTATGAACTTTGCACTGCGTTTCTGATGAGTTTTCTCCCCTTCTTTCTTTAATAGAGGAAAGAGGATCCCCAGGCAACATGACAGCAGAAGTGGGCAATTATTTCAATGACTGGGTTGGAGAAGGGAAAGTTTTACACTTGCACAGACATCCAGGTACAGGTGATTGGGACCTGCCCCTGCTCCCTCCCATCACTGTTGAGCCCAGCACAGCCTCCCACCACCGTGTCCCGCTCTGCCCTGCATCAGCCATGTCACACACACACCTTCAGCCCTTCCTGGGGGGTCTGCAGCCACACGCTGGCACAGCTGGCCAGTCAGGCCAGTCCTCACTGATACCATGCTGCATTTTCCAGACAGAACTTCTCTGATATCAGACACACCAGAAAGATCTACAGGCAATTGATGTTTGCACTCAATTCCTTCCTAATATTGCAGGATGAGCTCATCTTGCATGAGGAGATTGTCACAGCAACTCTTAATGAGATAGGTCTGCTAGTTTAAAATAAAAAAATTGTATCGACTCAAGAAGCAATCATGTAATTACTGTGCTCTATCACATCCTTGTTTCTTCCCACACTGCAGAAATGGATGCACAGAGAGCATCTCTGTAGTATCTAAATCCTTCCCCCCTCACTACTTTCAAACTTTTCTAAAAAAAGAAGGTAAATGTGATTACTCGTTAATTTTCCACTTCTGGATGAAAGTAAGTTGGAAACTATAAGAAATGGCTAAAAAATTG
>JAOXXN010000102.1:5412584-5433370 GCA_026770055.1 Myrmophylax atrothorax
AAGTTGGAAACTATAAGAAATGGCTAAAAAAATGAAACAAATATTAAGCTCAAGTGAATAATATCTATTTCTCCACTATTCATATCATGGGATTTCTAGAGAGAGATGGTAAAATTATACTCTGGGAATAAGAAGCATCTCCTCAGTCTTTTGGAACATTAGTATTCTACTGACTTGAGTTCTTGGCTCTGTTAATTATGGAGGTCTGGGTGAGGTAATTAAGTTATGAGGAAAAAACAGGGTTTGGGTTGTTATTTTAATTATTTGAGTAATGCATACTATATATGCATTATCTTTTAAAATATAAAGTCTAAAATCTCTAGAGTACAGACTAATAGATCTGAACAATCCTAGAGAGAACTTGACTTCGTAATAATTGATCTGCTAAATCATAAAGTGGTTACAGCATGTATATGTTTAAAATAGATAATAGGACCTTAATTACTACTTTTAATCTTGAAGTTCTTTCTTTAGGTAGTAAAAACTGCAATCCTACGTGATTTGTGCCTTATCTCCTTACCTCTGAAAGTTATTAGATTCCCTCTCAGAAAAGTCTGGGGTTTTGTTGTTTTTTTTTTTCTTTTAAATTTTGTGTGTGTGTGTGTTTAAATACACTTTAAAACAAACTACAGTATCAAAGAGAATTTACAGTTTTGTGTAACTTCTTCTTATGACTATTTAAAATAATCCCACTGTTCTCATAAAATAATAATAATTTCCATCTTATATCCTCATTACATGGAATACGTCAACTCTACTTAATAAAATATATCTACTTCAATGTGAATGGAAACTAAAATTCTAGTACAGGCAGCCAGCTAAACTGGAAAACATTTCATGTAAAATGGTTCTCTCTCTTTTTCTGGAAATAGCCTAAAAATTAATTCTGTTATTTCTTTGTCAGCATGTAATAAATTCATGAAGATGTGGCAGAAGTATCCCTGGCCCAAAATGAGTTCTGGGCAGCATGATTTTATCCTTCACATTGGCTCATAGTGTCAAATCTTATCTTTGGATCATCTGCTATTTTGGCCCTATCCAAATAATTTCCCAAGTTATGAGTTTCTAAGTAATTTACTGACAGAAGAAGTTTCAAAAACAGTTATCTGACCTTTCTGGATTAAGTGAATCTAAATTCAAGTATGAGCAATTAACACAGCATTTAAATTTTCTGCCTTTTCTCTCTGATTTCTCCCCTCCCCTTCACTATGTTTATTAGTACTAATTAATTTTTTGTTTTCTCAGAAGTTAATTTCTGGATTTCAAAAATTCACATCTAAGAATTTTTTAAGCTACTGCTGCAAGGTGAATTTTACAGCCAAGCATCATTATGATTCCAGTTTCATTTCAGGGAAAGATAGTTCAACAGACTGCAAGGAAGAACAGATTATTCCATAGATTAAAGACAAAGCCCAGAAGTATGCATGATGACAGCTGCAAGAAAGCTAATATATTTTCAGTCTCTACAAAACATTAGGTTTTCTCAACTGAGTAATGGAGTAAGAAGTTATGGGGTTTATATTACATATATTTTCAAAGTCATAAAGAAAACAGCCACGTTTCACATCACTAAGACTATCACACTGCACCAGAATACTTCCTATTTGGTACGGAGTCCAGTCAATAAAAAATGTAACTATTTATTGCACTGAAACTAATGTACAGAATTTCAGCCATAAATAAAACTCCAAATCCACGTTTTTAAGCATTTCAACAGAAGTGGCTTATTTCCCAGCCTTTAATGAGCAAGACTACATGTTACACACTTAAAACAGAAAAATCTGAGCTCCACTGAAGATGATGAAAAACATTCTGAGTAAAGATGTTCAAAGGAAGTTGATTATTATTGACCCAAAAAGACACAGAGACAAGAAAATCACATTCTTCAAATCCTACTGTCATCTAAAACCACTACAATACAAACAACTTACTGGCTGTTTCATCTGTGTGCCATCAGCCAAACCACCAACAATCCATTTAAAGTTTTACTGACACCTACAGTGCTGATAAACTTCCATCTCCTCATGAAAAGGATTGGACAAATCTGACTGGAACCTTTAAAGATATTACGTGAAAATCAAAATGGAAGGGAATTTTTTCCTGACATGTTTATTCTCACTCTTTGACATTTTTACATTAAAAATAAATTGCATGGTTTTTCTCTTACACACTACCTGGAGGATTAACTCTTGGAAAACTGCAGCTAATCACAAACCCAGCAAACTCACACCTAGTTCTTTTTTAAACCAGTAAGTTCATTTGATTCTTTATGGGCAATCAACTGTTCCCATCTTCCTGGAACTACATCTTTCTAAGCACTGCTAAGAAAATTATAAACATTACTTTCATCATGTGTTTAATGCACACTTTATGGCTTAGTAAGGTATGTATTTTTTCTTTAAAAAGAGTTACAAACTCATTCTGTAAAATCCGTCAGCCCAGAGCAGTGTTATGTTGTACCAAATTCCATTGTCCTGAAATTAAGAATCCAAATCTACTCTGCATTATGCAGTACAGGAAGCCAGTACTCTTTCTAAGGAGTCAGAGGAGAAACAGAACAAAATCTTTCCCAGATTCCATTGACTGGATAGGCAATGGTTGGAATCATGAACCTTAAGGTAAACTGAAGTGTGGCCCTGCTGGCATCTTCCATATCACGGGGTAAATCACTGCTGCTCTGAACATGAGACAAGTGCCCACTTTCTGCAAATTGTACATGCAATAACACTCAAAACACACACCTTTCTTAAAATTCTGTATGTAGGAATTTCTTGTAGAATAAGGAGAAATATTCTCCTTTGCACATTCTAAAACCAGCATGGTACATTGCGTAAAACTGCCCACTGAATTGTTGGTCTTCACCTCTGGAAAATGCTAAATATTTTTAGTATTTTCATTGAGTTATACTACTTGTGTCAAGAAACACAAAGACACAGGATCTAGACCATTTCTTAATTAGAAAATTACTTGAACTTCTGACCCAAAAAGCAGCAGTGAGGCAACTAAATCTACCCAAGCCTCTCTGCAACATTTTGTTTAGAAATTTAGATTCCATTGATTTTTTTACAATGGCATTTTTTAGGTCATTTGGAAAGTGGAGCTCCCGTATTTGTGGAAGGAATTTCTGAAGCATCATTCATATTGCTACCATGGGTTTGCTCGGGTGACATCTTTGGTAAAGCAAGAGATCTTTAAAAAAACCACCAAACTTCGAGACAAAACATGTCACTCTCTGGAGGTGCATTCTTAGGGAAGTGCTAATTTATCTCAGTTGATTGTTTCATTTATTCTGTTTTCCAATTCCTATTTCCATATATTAAAGGGAAATAAATTCTTCTCTTTAGAAACCTCCTTGTCCTAAAAATGAATTTTACCTAATTGTTGATGTTTATCAACAAACTCTTAAAAAAAATCAGCTGTTTTTTAAGTTACTGTTGCAACTAATAGGAAACTGTTGGGAAAGCCAAGGAGGTGTAATGGAAGCCACATTTATTCAAAAGCACTAGAGAGGAAATAAAATGGATACTACAACATACCAGGCATCATCACCATTAAGTTAACATTACACACACTCTGTGATGCTGAAATGCCTGAGTGGGGAGACTGCTTTTTTCCTAAGTATTTAGAAGTATTTTCTGTCCACTCATGTACCAAATTCTACTTCAAGTGAAGCTCTTCACATAGTATGTAAAATAAAATTTCCCCTAGACAATATATGCTTTGGATTACCGTATTTTTTTCATGCAGTTTGCTTGTTTTCCAGTTCTGGGAATGTACAGATATGCACATTTTTGATTCAAATCAAGATGCAGATAAGTTACTGGGGTGATTTTCTTCCTCAATTCACATGGTTTCAGCCAAAAAAACATCACTTGCTATGTTTAAGTAGTATCACTTGCTATCTTTATATCATTTATACTGCTAGGAAGCACGTAAGATTTCTGTTGGGGTTTGGGGGTATCTGCATGTGTCACAAAGCCAAAAAAAAAATTCTACAAGATTTGGGAATCAGCATTTACAGTAGTAGGGACTTCTTCACCAAACCCAACAACAACAAGAACAAACCCCAAAACAAAACAAAACAAGCAAACAAAAAAACAACACAAAAACCAACCAACCAAAAACCCAAACCAGGAAAAAGTCTTCCATTACTGATACATTTGACAATTCAAAAGCACCAGGAAATTATTTCAGCTGTCAAGTAAAAGTATCTTTAATGTGGGGAAGGTCACAACTAGCAGAAGGCTCCAAAAACCTGCATTCCTGTGATCATTTGCTTTATTTTCCTATCTTGCTCAGCAATAGATATTTTCACTTCTGCGTCTCTTAGTTCAGTTTTTCATGCTGCAATCATGCTTTGTGTCAGAGAGAGACACCCTGCTACTTATTCCAAATCATCCAGACACTCTCCCTCTCACCAAAATCCACTCATTTCTTAGGCATTCCCTCATGGGAAGAAGTCGTAAAACCTCTGAGCCCATGCAATTTCTCCACTTCTACAGCTCTACAGTTCCTGAATGGTTTGGATACCAGTAGATCAAATTCCTCTTAACTTTGTCACAAGATCTCCTAATACTCCCAAGGGAAAGGGAAAGGAAAGAAAGACGAAGATAATTTTTTTTCTCTAAACAAATACTTTATAGTAATAACAAAAAATGGTGGGAATGGATCTGAGTTACCAAACTTTAGATGCTGTACTCTGTTTAGTAACACAGCCAAACTTGACTTCAGAATGCAGATTTGTACATCTGCAAACTGGGTGCAAAAAGGAGCAACATGGGAGTCTATTTACTAGTTTTCTGCTTGCTAGTTTGGGGTCCTAATGGAGCTTACATCTATCTGAACAAGAAGACAGTAATTCATTTTGGAAGTTCAGAGAAATATTTTGCTGTAACCTTCCACTTCCCAGTTTTCCAGATCTATAAAGCATGACATAAAACCTCTGTGTGAGGATGTCATGAGAGCAGCTGCACATACAGTGTTAGTGAAGTATTTGCTTTCCAGGAAGGGAAGGTATGAACTTAAAATAAGGACAAGAAATCAATTTTGGTCCAGAACTTCAGCTATTAATAGCTGCACATGTTGTGGTACCCTTCAGCTGTTCTTGCCTGAGGGCCTTTCAGTGACCTACCTGAAAGTCTGGGCCACTTACATCAGGATGACTTTGCACACTGTGCACATCCCACGGGAGCTCTGCTCTGGAAATAGCACACTCATTTTTCCTTCCAGTGCAGCTTTCACTACATAATTACTCACATTCGAAGAATCATGAATACATGGCCAAGAAAATAGGACTTGTCCAGCAGGCAGAGCAAGTTCTTACAAACAAGATTTAGGAACCTGATACAGAAAGTCAGATTTCAAAGTTAGTCTCACACTGGATGTGTGATGTTGATGAGGATGGGCTCTGTGGCCAGGTCAGAAGACACTGACAGCCAGCAATGAGTTGTAACATCAAGAAAACCAGTAACACGACTGCTATTACAAACTTATTTCTGTTCTGCAACTAAACACCTTTATAGACAAATCCTGTAAAGGTTAACAGATCACAACCTTCTAAAAGAATAGTAAAACATCCAAAACCCCTGCTGGTTAAATGCAGATTAGTTATAGATAAGTATGTATACTATACACAGCACGATGTTGATATTGCATTTCATATGTATGTATTTATAAAGTAAATCAACTACAGGAACATAAATTATCAAAGCCATCATTTTACAGTCCACGTAATCTTATAAAAATTTCCCACTTTAGACCTGGATTTGAAAAGGAAAACAAGAGGATGGCAAACCTTTTTGCGCATTAATCCCTCCTTGGAAGATAAACCACCAAGCATTATTTTTAACAGCCTAGTCTGTTATTTCACACACAGTCACTGCTCTAATTGTGGGCAAGAATAAAGCACTGAGCTGTCAAGCTTAAACCTACTCAGAAATCCTATTTTTAAAAATTCATACAGAAAAATGTAATCTGTCCTTTGTCTCCTCATTTTGTAAAATCACTGTCATAACACTGAATAACAGAATTGAGTACTCCCTATAAGATCATAGAATAATGATCTCAGGAAATTTGAATACTATATTTACATTTGACTTCCACAATCATCCTGCCAGATTTTGCAAGAAGGAATGTGACCATGAATTAGCACAAAATCCAAAGCAGTTGTCAACTCTGGAGTACTTTTTTATGGCATGTACCATGAAATAGTATTTTGCAGCTTGGAGTCTCTCCAGCTTCTAAGTGTATCAGCCAGGACAGCCCAGCAGACAGTCTGACTGTAGCACAAACCACAGTGGGCACATCTGCAGTATCACAATGCATCACAATCACAACAGCAGCAAAAGCAAAGGTGTTTTTCCTCAATTAAAGGGGAAAAGCAATCCCAAAGTTCATCTTGAAGCATGTGCTTCCATCTGTATTCAGTGCTTGTCAGAGCAGACTAGTGCTGTGTGTGCAGGGTGTGCCTGCCTTCTTGGGGAAATCCAAAAGCACATCTGGCAGCACTTACTGTTCATGAAGAGCTTCAGTACTGCCCCACCTCAGTGTCACCACTTGGCAGCTCACAACAGGTGAACATCCTCTTCCAGGCAGCTCACAACAGGTGAACATTCTCCTCCAGGACAATCACCCTTAAATAGCTAAGAGATGCTGCAAGTCCCAGGACTTTTTCAAATTCCCTCCTGTCTTTGAGACAAATGCTGGATATCTGAAGAGGCAAGCACACCATGAAGCACACATCATTATGCAGCTGATGGCAAAAGAATAAATATACAAACCAAAATTATTTAGCAAGTGGAAAAGATATTCTGTCCCAAATTTCTGATGCTCCCTCTTAACTGTGGTGAATGCCAGTGTCTACTCAAGGATGAGAGAGGTCATGCCTTATTTTCCTCAAAACTGAGGCTAATACTTTTTTTAAAGACTGACCAGTCTCTCTCATTCATGGTGTGCTGTGACTAAGCATTTTATAAAAGGTTCTAGAAATCCTGTAAGAATTGTATTTTATTTTGCAAAGCCACTTAGATTTATCAAGGAAGTGAAGTGCAAGTGGTTACAGAATAGCCAGAAGCACCATCCAAAGCTTCACTATTGTTTTCCCATGTCTGTTTTGCAGACAGACTTGGAGAGGTCAGTTTCTGATAAAACCATAGAAGACAGGAGAGTTAATGACTCACATCTGTGATTTTAAATTATTCAGTTACCACTTGAGTACTAACCACAGGCGCAACAAACAGCAGCTAATACAAGTCATGCATGTTTCATAAAGGGAAACTGTACACTCTGGAGTATATTACATCTAGCTCTGAAAAGACCAGCAGTGTTTTCAATATCATTTAAGACAAGTTTTCCCTGCTATTACTTTAACTTTCTGCAGTGACACCTCCCATTGACTTAAATCAGAGTTTTATTCGTGTGCAGAGAACAGAGTTCAATCTATTAAAAAAAATTCCTTTAAAATCATATATAGAGGGGAAACTGTTTACGAATGGGTCGGCTCAGTTTCCCCGTGGCTTCTGCAACTCTCCTTTGCAAGGGCTGCAGAGAATACCTGTAGCCTCATATGCTTCATATTCTGCTGAGACATCCAAGAGACTGAGTCCTGTCCAAAAGCCAGACTCAATCACGACAAACAGAGTGGTGGTCACCAGTACTACAGTGACTGCACATTGCAGTGGAAGCCTTTCCTTACAGGATGCCTGGGAACACCAAAATTTGCTCCCTTCAGCAGGGAGCCTCTCATGTTGTCTGCAGAGATTCAACACAACCAAAGTACCTTTCTATGCTGTTTGGAAAGGAGCAGCATAGAAATACTGAACAGAAACCAAGAAAAGGAAAGAAAATATGAAGTACTGGAAGGAGCATTACTAGTACAGTTTTAGGCAACTTGCTAGCAATCTTCTTTAATTTATTTATGACTGAGAAAACTGAAACAAACCTCACCCTAACTGTTACTTAGTCACCCACCAGAACTTTTTGGCAAACTTACATGTAGTGAGTTCTCTACTGTTAGTGTTGACAGTACTATTGATAGCACAGGTTGTGAGACAGAGAACAGCCAAGTAAAAAAGCAGATTAAAAGATACAGCTCAAACATCCACAGAAGTGCTTGGCATGATGCAAAAATCTTCTAAAGCCTAATCAAAGAAAATTTCAGTTTGAATAAGTTGATCATGAACACCGCGGATGGAGAGAGACATCCTGGAAGTACAGGCACAAGCTGTTCTTATCTAGACCTGGCAAAGTCAATATTTCCAGAACTCTGCTACACTGAGACTGCAGCTCACTGAGCTGTTGGCCATCTTCTCATCTTTTTCCTCCATAATTGGTTCCCTATCCTTGACTTGGGAAGATGGTGGCCTGTAATAACATTCTGCCAGCAGAGTATTTGTTCCTCTAGGGAATTAATGATACCACAGTCTATAAAAATGTCTCCATTTAACCAACAGAGCTGCTCTTTTAGCTCAATTACAGCATAATCATCCAGGAACAGAGGATGACTTCTGAGGCAGGAGAACTCATGTCCCTCCAGAAATGCTACCTTTTCTCCAGCTGTGGGGCCATGACCTCTCAGGATCCAAGTCATTAAAAAGTGCCTGACTATCACAGGATCTGCCATCTGATTACTGCACTCAGGCTTCAAAAGAGCACTTTCATTCACAAAGATATTAGCAGGGAGTTAAAGTGCCATCAATTTCTCTCTGCTATCTCTTGGATAGCAGTTTCCTCTCTTTCCAACTAATAAAATTAAAGAAGGAGAGATTGTCAGTGAAGCCACAGTAAATTAGAAGTTAAACTTCTCAATCATTGTTATTCCACAGTTTCTGACAAATTCATCATCTTCTCCTTGAGATTTCACTTCAAATGATTGACACCAAACTTTCAGAGAAATAGCTGTATATCATGAACTTAAACCTCTCCCCCTAACCTTTTCTTCAAACAAATGTGTACAAAGACCTCACAATAAATTGAGAAAGAAATATGCTGCTTTTATAGTGAGATCTTCAAAGATCCATCAAGTGACATTATTCTGGAAGCCCCTATAGTTTTCCTACATGTTACTTCCTCATGGGAGGAATCCATGTCAATTTTTAACACATCCATGTCTAACTCCAACAAGTTATCAGATAAACACCAACAGAATCCCTATTTTTAGCTTATTTCCACAATGATTCATGCATCTGTCCAGCATTAAGGTAGCACAGGGACTGGGAGATGTAGAACATCCATGTGCCAGTACATCTAATTTCTTCACTTCCCCAGCTCCTGTCACCTGGGTCTCAAGTAAACGTTCACAGGGACAAGGTAACAAAATGGAAGCAAATCACCTTTTCCCTTACTCCAATCATAAAGAGAGAGGAATCTACATGTAAATCAACACATAGATTTATAGTTTATAAATTCACAGTAGAAATCCTTCTCTCCTCAAAAGGTATGCATCTCTCTTCAAAGTTTCATGAAGCTCCAGCTGGTTTTAAATTCTTTACACATACATGAAATGTACACTTGTTCCATATGTTTCAGTTGGAAGTGGTGAGTCTACACAGTGAAACAATGACTGAATGAAATTTATTCACATCTGGCTTGTTTTTATGCTACTCTGAAGAGCTGAAAAACCTGTTTACCAGTTATGAAATTTGGAATGCTGATGGTTCCTTCCCAAATTATGTAGAACAGAATTCTCTGCAAGATTTCTTTGCTGAGCTTAGAACTCAGCAGAAGAGTCTTTGCTGCATCTAAAGAGGTTAAACAAACAAGTCAAACCCCACAAGAATCACCAAAACAATAATATCCCAAACCACTGAGACACCATACATTACTCTGTTAAGCAACCATAGGAACTGGAGCAAGGAGAAATGTCCTTCAGTGCTGGAAATTTTGCTTATGTAAATAACAACAGATGTTGAAGGCAAGAACTTTCCCGGATCTAATTTTGTTCATTCCTTCACAACATCTATTTGGGTGAATCATTATTTAGTAAAGAATGAGTAAACTGTAAACAGTAAACTGAGGTTATTACCTAAGAAGGTGAAATAGTGCTATTCTCATCCTGCCTACAAAAAATCTGAAGTGTTTTTTGACATATTCTGACAACCCAGCATATTTCTTAAAAGGCAGAGACCACTATCCATTCTGCATTAAAATTTATTTTTATGATCATGATGTTATCACAGGATTGTAAAAAATTAAAGTGACATAAATAGAGATGTGATTAGTCTTTTTATTAGCAAAACAGGTCTGACACACTACTACTGCCATAATAATGAAAAGAGAAATCAAAATTGCCATAGGTTAATGTGTGGATGAAGTTCAGGAAACTAGGAAGATGAATGCCATAAGCAGGAATAGAATAACAATGTACACAGCTAGAAAGCTAATCGGAACTCAAATTATCGTCTCTAAAAATAACAATAAAATGGAAAACAAGTGCAAATGTAGACAGGAGTGGGACAGAAGAAAGCTCTATTATGTAGGTCTACAAAGTAAAATAATTTGAGTCAATGAACCTGGAAGAATTGATACGTGCTTTTCTTAGCCATTAATAAGTACAAGCATAAATCTTTTTTAAAGGATTATTTTTGTTTTGTTTTGTTTTGTTTTTAATCTAAGAACCAATTTTAAAAGGCCTAAAAAAGATTTGGGTAATTATCTTTAGCTCAAATGTATGGAAATGGGTACTTTTAATTATAAAATAATTAAAGATATAGACATGAAAGAAACTTTTTCTAAAATGCCACACTAGGTAACCAAATACACAACAGTTTGAACTAGCTAAGCAACTGAAACATTTCCCCAGTAAAAGATTAGTAGGCAGATATTACCTGTGTGTTGATACCACTGCTTTCTGTCTTTTTGGCCGTCACCTGGATGCTCTTGAAAAGAACAAGATGTCAGCTACACAGATTAATCAGCAACAAACCACGACCCAGAGGTATCATGAAATACGACTCAATTGTGTCATATATAATACTTACAGATGCTGCCCCAGGATTCCATAATTAATGCAAATCCAATCAGCACTAGGAAGAAGCAAATATTTTCATTTATTGCTAAAACCTTAACCAGAATTCTTTATGTAATTCTTGACATTTATCTACAAGTAAAAAAAAGAATTTGAATTAAAAGTCTACCCCAAGAAGGTTCACTAAAATAATAAAGAATCAGATTGTAGATAAAGCAAATAATTTCTGATTAATGTAATCCACAATTTGCCCATAATTAAAAATATTTGAACGGACATAAAATGAAATTAGACACTCAACAGTAAAACCAGCATCTTACTTTTGTTGTTAAGTATAAAATTCTCATCTCAAACTTCATTCCTTCCAAGTAGGCACCACACATCACCAGCTCACATTGCTCACTGTAAAAAAATCTGCTACAACTATTTTCTTAATTTCAAAGTCAGATCTTCCCCTAAAAAGTGTAAACAAACCCCTGCCCTTTATTCTCCAAGGGGCAAACTCTACAAAACTATCTTTTATTCATTCCTACATCAAAAGCATGTATTCTGCTAAGCCTCCAATTAAACTTTAAGAATTCGTACCATATATTTTACAGTTCACATACCTTAAAGATAAGAATATCATGTATCAAGTCTACTGCTAATTATGACCCATATCATAACTTTCTTCCCTTATGTCCAACATAAACTTTGCAACATCCATTATCATTGTAAATTATTTACTGCATAGCTGCTGAATGTAAAAACTAGGCTTATTGGAAATTCTGTTGGTACACAGAATAATTTACAACACATTACACCTTCCTACTTCTATTAGACTTATTACTTCATATTTCAAGCAGAAGTAAATATTCCCCTTGTGGGAAAATACTGTCTATTTGTGTAAGACTTAATGACATAAGGTAAATTGTGCTGTTGGTTTGAGTTAGACATGCAATACACTTCAATAATGTGCTATTTCCCTTTGTATATGATGCAATCCTAAGGAAAACACGATTAGAAAACCCATTTGTGCTGGAATTTTCCTTTGATTGTTTTAAAGGCTATTACTCACATCAGCACTGTACTATTCTTCCCTCATCAATTTCCATTATCAGTTTGATTCACAGTAATGCTGTCCCAGGAGGTTTTCCAAACAGATTTTAAGTGAACATAGTGCTCTGATTACAAAAGCAAAGCCAGCAAAAGCCTACTGAGTCAATACATTCTGAAAGGTAACATGAGTAATAAGTCCTAAGTATTGAATTCAAAGATCCTTGTTTCACATTTCTATTAAAATACATATTCTTTCCTCAAAAAAAACCCAGGAAAAATTTATTATATGTGAAGATTTCTCAAATTTTACACTAAATTCAGTTTTCTCAAGGATTTTCCTTTCTATTAGAAAATCTACGAACAGGAAGATGCATTCAATCTCATCTAGTCTTTCCTTTCCACTGCTCATTTATCAACATCAATAGCAAAGAATGTTTGCTTGGCTTTCATATGTATGCAATGTTCTATTTATAAAAAGAAAGTGCAGTTTTGGACAAACACACAAATAAGAACTGTTGTTAATTCACGTACAAGTCATTTTTCCAAGAAACCCATGGAAGAACCACAGAGTGATTATCCCTGCATGTATTAGTTTGTTCACCTAAAAGCTTCTGGAATGAGACAGGAGGAGCAGAAGGTCCAGGAAGCAAACATTGGCACTGACTCCTCAGAGCAGACCCTGATCTGGGTGCAGTCAATAAGCTGCATGAACTGAGGGCTGTCTGCAGAGCAATTATTTTCCTGCCAGCACCTCCAAAAGCTGTTTAACCCACAAAGGTTAACACACTATATGCTACTTTAAAAAAGACCATTCAGAAACAGCTCTTCATTTTTTCTTTTTCTTCCCTCCCAGTAGTAATTATTATTCAAGACAAGATTTCATGTCAATATGTTAAAAAGGGTTTATTTTTCATAGTGTCTCACACCAGTGCTGAATTTCACCTAGTAGACTTTTTGTGAAGTCTATTCTGTCCAGAATTAATTTATTTCTCTGTTTATTCATGCATTTTTCACTCCAGGTCATAGAGCAGAGAGGAATAAAGAATTTAAAGATATCAGAATGCCTTAATACCTAGACAAGGAAAATATATTTTGTTGGCATATCACTGCCAATGATTCACTACTTGAAGAACTAACCGTGTAAAGTCAAAAACATAGCACAGATACTCTCCCCACAGCATATCCAGGCAAAGTTCATCACCAAAGTCATAATAAAAGAAACCAGCTCTGACAGTTGTCAGAAATGCTATAAATGGAATTAATCTGTCTCTGGGCAAGGTTTGCAGTCTTCTGACAACATCAGAATAAACCACCTGTCCAGGACCAGAACAAGGGATGTGTGCCCTGCTCCTATTGTTTGCCAGAGGGTGCTGCCTAATAAAGTTATAAATGTATGACAAGTACTCATGATACCTCTCCAAATCCAATGCCAAATGCCAGCTATTTTCAGATGAGAAAAAGTCATTACCACTCAAAACACATGATGTGCATGTATGCAGAATTAGAATAAATTCTTAGAGACCTCCAGAAAATGACTTTAAAGCACTTAACACAAACTTTGCCTCTTTGGGGCAGAGGGAGGCCAGTTTGAACTTCCCAAGAGCTGCAGTTCTCCAGGAACCAACTGTTCTCAGATTTCCACAGTAAAACCTTTTGGAATCAGCTTAACAGTATCCACTTTTGATGTATGTCAGAATAGAGTCTTATGCAGAATCTCCCACTGCCTGTTCAGGGCTGCTTTCTACCTCTTTGAGATTAGGAGAGAATCCATCCAAGTGTACCTTGAAAAATTACCATTTGTACATGATGTTAAGGTCAATAGAAAAAGAATTCACTCTGAAACTACTTCATATGCTGCTTTGCTGGGATATGTAGCTCCCTCCTGCAGCATCAAATGACTACAAAAGTTGGATTCCAGTTTTGATTACTAAAGTGACAAGATTGGTCTGGACTGCTCCATGTTTACCTGCTCCTTGTGGGAGTTTTCTGGATGTGGCTGCCACAGGGTGGGTTCCCCTTCAGCACTGCAGCAGTTAAAGAAGTCACATACACCATCTGAAGAATTAATGCTTCTTCCTACAGGAAGGGAAAACCAAACTGCTGTTAAGTGTGAAAGTAGCACATCCCTAATTGTATTTTCAAGAAGAATTTAGTCACTTACATGACTGGAAGTCAAAGTGAGTAGTCCTTTATCACACCCAGATGTGCTTCTGAGTTTTAGCAGAACAGTCTCCTATTAGAAGTCAATTTAAGCTAAACTCCTTTTTTCCAACTTTATCCTTTGCTAACTGGAAACACACAAGAGTAAATACAGCCTCCAAGCCTAATGCAATATTCTGAAAGGATTAAATAAAATCTATCTGAGCAAACATAATATCGTTATACATTTCTCCAGAAGGCTGAAGGATTATTAAGTGCTCTATGATTTCCTGACTAGAGAACCAAGCTACTTTGGGACATGTCTCAGCCTACATTAGTGGGATTTTTATACATTTGCCTCATCAACTGGATTATCAGAAAGAGTAAAGTCATTTAGAGAGACAGCTTTATTTTTTTAAGGTACTGCAACAGCAAAGCCAACAAATTCTAAAGAAAATTTAACTTGAATAAGCTGAAAGGATTTTATACATATGAAAATTGGCAAGATGTAGTAATCTGTAATTACAAGAGGGATTCTAGCCCAGCTGATTTTTTTCTAAGATTAAATGAAAAATACAGAAGTTTACTTATTTTGTTTTGTTGTTTTAAATGGAAGATAACATTTCTGCCTTAGAAAAAGCAACTCTGATTTATGCTGCTGAAAGTAGCACGTGCTCATTGATTTGTAAAATACTGATGGCAAAGAATAAAGATAATTAAAATTACCTATTCTTGAACTCTGTTTTCCATATTCAGATACTTTTTACACTTAATGAAATTTGAGGTATAACCCACAATGTCAGCTTTGGGAACCAACAAGGAAACTCTTTTATAAGATGAGACCAGTCTTTTTCTTTAAAAGGAATACTAAGCAGACCACTGGAGAAAAATCATTAACCTCTTTTCAAAACAGTAATTCTGCTCTGGGTATCACATGTAGGCTACTAAATGTTCACCAAATCATTACTAATGGATTCTCTTATTACCTTATGTTTTGGGTTAGCTTGGTAAAATGCCAGGCACTCAACACAGAGAGTCAGAGCTTCCCCCCAGTGGAAAAGGAGGGATGGAAAAAAAAACCCAAAATCTGAAATGGCAAGCTTCTTACATTTATAGAGAATACAGAAAATTAAAACCACAATATGATATAACACATATATATATATACACACAACATAACACACACACATATATATATATATATATACACACAAATGAGGAAAAAACCAACAACAACCCCACTAAGACACCCACCCAACAACACAGACTCCACCACTTGAGCCCATAAAAACACCCCAGAAGACCCACCCAAAGGACACCCAGCAAGAGAGCAGAAAAAACCACCACCAACAAAAATGTTTACTTCTGGAAGCAAACAGCTGTGAAGCGGTGGCAAGGCCTAACACTCCCGGCACAGTGATAACATGTTCATTCGACATCGGCCATGAAGGGGACTGACCAAAGTCCCTCCCACACTTGTTTTTATATTTGCTGCCATGTCAGAACATGGCAGGGAGCACCATTGGCCAGTAGAAGTCAGTTGTCAGTCGGCCTGACCCAGCTCAAGACAGCTCTGAGGCCTGCTCTACAAATCAAAGCATAAATTTAGGCCTAGCTAAACCCATAACACCTCATCTATTCTTATTTTCTTGTGTCTTAAAGGAGTTGAGGGGCAATGCAGGCAGGAATCTAAATCTTGCCTGACACTCTAAGTGGTCTGTGTAGAAGTAAAAGCAAACCCATGCCCTTATGGAACATGAGAACAGCATATTCTGCTGCTGGATTTTAAGGGGAAGGGCGTGATCCCAAACCCTCTGGCATGAGCTGTTTATCACTATGAGAGAAGCCACCTATTAATAATTTAATATCCTGATCATTCATTTCACAGGAAAGAGCACTACTAAACTCCAAAAGGAAACAGTATACCTCACCCTCAAAAATAAAGCCTTCAAAAATTAGATTCCATTTTCACAATATTTTTAAAGGTTAGATAAATTTTTGCTTCATACATCATTTCAGTTAAGTTTTAATTGAAATAAAGTCAAAAGAGCATTCTATACTGGTGAAAAAAAGTATCAACAAATATTGGCACCAGAATTGTTTGTAATAAAGATTATTCCTAGGCTTGTAGAAACACTTCAGATTGCATCTGTGAAAAGGTGTATGTTATATTCCACAATAACAATAATCAGAATCCTTAAAAATACTGGCACAAGACCAAGTCAATACAAACTGTTCACTAATAATTAAGTTTCTAGTCACATGACAGGTGAATTTCTGAAACAGCTTTTCAAGCTAAATTTAAAATTACAAAAATACTCTGTCTATGTGAGTCCCTACAAAGGAAAACAAAGTGTGTAACCATCAATTGATCTGTGCTCCAACAAAGTCTTTTGAGAATAAATTATTTTGCTTTATCTTTGCACCATATGTGTATTACTTTAATTCAAATCACCAAGGGCTTCCACTGGATGGGTCCGGGATCCAGGCAGGATGAGACCTCTACTACCCAAAGCCACTAAAGTCTGACAGATCATTTGATTTGTTATTTTTCCTGCTTCACAAAAACCTGTTCTGACCACTGGCTTTCCACCAGGCATTCAAGTTTTTGTTGGAGTCTGGAAAGTAATCACGTACAAAACCAGGTAGAGCACAGATCAATGGATACCTCTGGCCACCCCTCACTGCCAACAGTTTTACAAGACCAGAACTGATTGCTGCTACCTAGAATTTATTTTTATGGGCTTTTTTCTACATTTTGCTTAGAAAGAAGTTTTTCAGCAGGTTCTTTTAGGCTTTTGTTCTTTCCCCTTTAATAGAAAGTGCCAGAAAAGGAAAGCAACTGCTCTTTTTCTATGTATGTGTTTTGTTGTGTGCTTATTCTCACCTCTTTTCAGTATGTCTAAACTTTATGACTGCTAGGGAACTTTGCCCTGATAGGAAGAAAATTTTAGTGACCCATAAAATTTGGAATTTAAATTCATTTATTTTTGTTACCATTAATTCCTAGTGTGACCATCACTGCTCACAGCAATTTAACACACACTGCACACTTTAATATAGCTGAAGCAACGGGCTCTAGGATCCCTCTGAACAAATGACCATACTGAATGATCTGTTCAAGTGACTGACTTTTCCTATTTTTTCTTAGTCACACAGGGTACCACATGTGAAAAGCCTGACTGAAGACTGTCCTTGGACTCCTGAAGATTACAGGATGCAGCATTAAAGTAGATGATGCTTAGAACTTGTTGGTTTCTTTTAAAACCAATTGCCAAGCTATAAAAGCTAAAGAATAAACATTTGTATTAGTAGATTTTCCCTTTTCTAAACCCAGAAATATTATTATGTGCACATTAACTAAACTTAATGAAAGATTCCTTGGTGCCACAGGGGAAAACTGCTCAGTTCTCAGGGTTTAAAGGCCAGTCAGGATTGGAGCAGTCTATTGATTCATTAATGACCTAATTAAGGGGAATTGGTGAACTATATCTTCAGGATCAGTATCTGCACTAAAACAGCTAAATCACAATATTCAACATTTATCAAATATTAAAGCCTGTAGTTTTCTAAATACTCATCTATAACTAATCCCAAGGAGCACTAATCACACCCACAGAGCTCCCATGAACCCTGCAACAAGAAGCATGAGCTACAAGCTCACACCAGCCCCTCTTCTGGGAGTTCTACATCCACCTCTCCAACATTTGAGGACAATCCATCCACATGGACTGTTTACACCCACACTCAGCAGAGATTTCCATCTGGCCGCTTCACTTTGCCGAGGCTAGAGCGGAGCAGGACAAGTACCCTACTGACACCCCTACACTTTGGTTCAAGGGATTCTTTCTGAAGATTATAATGAAAACCAAATTCCTGTTGATTTCAGGTAGATAGAATTTTATCCCTCATGACCTCCTATTTTCATCCCTTATGAAATTAGAACAGTAAATAAGAACTAAATTGTTTTAACACTTAGTGTTCTTTTATTCCATTTGGAATTGCTACATGTAGTTATCTTTGCAGCTTAGAATTATTTACCAAGATTTGAAGATTTGAGCTTCAACAGAAACTTCATTAATATTAGATAATGAAGTAAGTGCTGGTTATATTTCCAAAACTAATTAAGGTAAAATAATCCTCCAAATAAATGTAATGCTTTTAAAGAAGAAACAGCACAAAACCAAACTACATCAAAAATGCCTATACTAAAAAAGTTTCAGTCAGCCTCAGTCAATCTTCTCTCTTAAAATTTTCAGATAGTTTACATTAAAAAAGGACTGCAATTCAAATTGTTTGCCACAAATATGACCAACATTTCATATAAAACACATCCCTACAGGGAAAACATGTGCCATCTATTTATGAAGATCCAGCACAACCTGGATTGAGTGCTAATAAAGTACTTGCCTGACTTGTCATGCTGGACTGCTTTTGCTGCTGGCATCCTTGAGAACAAGAACTGCACTGCTTGCTTTGCTGCAAACAATTTTTCAAGTCTTAGGAAACCTGCACAGTAGTTTCTATTACCTTAAAAAACCTCACTATTGCATTTCCAAACTTTTGATCTCCAACAGAAGTAGAACCAAACACCAGAGCATTTGCCCATGCTATATCACTTCAGGGTCCAAAACACTTGTATTCTTTCATTTCTGCTAAAAAATAAATCATTCTGTAAGGCATCAACAGGATGTTATTAAAGAACCGGCACAGCTTTATTGATCTTCTCTCTTGGAAATCAATTATCCTCACAAGGGTCCTGTTTAAACCTGTGTGGATAATAAGATCTTAAATGACCACTGACAGAAGCAGCATCTGTGTCCCAGAGCCACCTACATACACAGGCAGATAAATATTTGTGTGGGGACTATACATTGTATAACACCGTATCTATAATTCTCATGATGGGAGATGATGCAGAAAGTGCCTTGATGTCTGAATTGTTGGCAACTGAACTAAACTTTGACCTGACCCATTTCTTAGACTAGATCTTTGATGTTGCTGAGGCACAGGAGACTCCAATAATCAATTGCCCACAGCAAGAGACTTCATGAACGACCAAAGTGCCTCCTGTGTGTTCAGACAGCCCTTTCAGAAGTTATCAGAATTATAAGCTATTTGGTAAAATACAAGTATTTAATTCATAGTCCCAGACAAGTTCACATCCCAGAGATAATTCCACCAGTAGAAGTCTATGCCTGGCTCAACAGTTGCTATGCATTCTGTTGTCCAGATGCCTACAAACATGACCTTCTTTCCTTTTTATTAAAACAGATTTTAAAAGGCTTTAATTAGAATGTTTGCAGCTGATGTACCAATTTTACTTTTGAAAGCTGGTTTTTATGGATTTGGATTGACGGTATTTCTTTGGAAACTTACAGAGAATGTGATTTTTCAATAGGGTTGGGAGAAAGCTCTTGTGGTGAACCAGCTAGGCCTCTCAAAGTCTCAAACTGTCTTGAAATAACAACACATTTCAGCTGTACTTCTCAACAATCTCCTGCCAATTATTCATACAGACTTCTTTTCCAAAAGCCAAGCTGAAAAGTATCCAGAAGTACTTCTGCTGACCTGAATACACAGAATTCTCCAAACTATTATTCGTACCTTAACCATATATATAAACAAAACAGCAACCACATGAGAAGTGACCATAATGAAAAGAGAAATTAATTTTTGTCTGTGTGACTTTTAAAAGAAAATATAACAGAAGATTGTCTTATATTGATGTACATTAAAAATAGTAGCTATGTCAAAGCACAAATACTGTTTGAGAAAATCAATTAAAGGACAGTTTTTACTGAGAGATTTAAAAAACCCCAAAGGTACAGTGTAATTTACATAAAGGAAGACCTCAAAACTGTTCTGCCATACTGTACTAAATTAAAACATCTGTGGTCATGAGCCTGCAATTTCATACACTGGGACAGATTACTGTACTTGTGTGAAATGCAATCAACTTACTTTTAAAGACTTCACAGTGGTTCACAGATGCAAAAGCAATCATAATTAACATCTGAGTTATCATGCCTTACACACCAAGTCTGTATCAAAATCAGTGATTTTAAGAATTAAAGGTCAGGCCATTAAACACTGAAATCTCATCACTGAATATCTAGCAATGATTAAACCTAAATGTTTAAACATCTGGTTAGACTAAAATACTGTTGTTCAAGGGGTTTAAGAAAAGACTGCCACTAAAGGGGTGAAAAATACCCAGAACTGATTGCATGTTTGTTAACCTGAGGCAGTAATTTCACTGCTTATCACTGTTTCATCAGCACATCTTTATATGTTGAATAAAGCAGTCACCAGATTACTGCTTTAATCAGCATCATAAAACATCGTGTTTCTCTCTGCTTCCTAACAGCTGGTTTAAGGGGAATAAAAGGTTTATTTGATGGATATGTTGGAAAATCTCCAAGGGCTCTCTAAGCTGATACATTTCTGTAGTTGGACCTTCAAAGCAAGCTGAGTCTTCACAAATACTGTCAGCTCAAGTTTTTAGAGCATGAAGGGTTTTGCAGAAAAAAATCAGCAAAATTTGCTGCCTCCAACACAAGACTCTACTCACTCATCCTTTACCTTAATGTCAATTATATCTTATTGTGCCAACATTAAGAAAAAAAAAATCCTTTAGCTATAT
>JAOXXN010000102.1:5435628-5450167 GCA_026770055.1 Myrmophylax atrothorax
AGCTAGGATTAATCCGATAAGGGGGAGAAGGGGGGTTTGGTTTAGGGAAGATAGTTGTTGGATGTCTCAGGAGTTGTCCCTGGTACTTTTTAGCAGTATATCTAGAATTATCTCAAATTATTAAAATAATAGTAACAATGAGGTAATTCAGCTGAGGATACGTTTAATTAGGGTTTGCTCTACCATTGAAGCAGAAGAAACAAACTGTGCTGGTAGATCCCTATTGATTCCAGGAGTTTTTCTAATGATGGCAGTTGCACCTCTCCTAATACCCCAGTATTTTATGTCATGCAAAATTCCCAAATTTCACATCCTTAAAATGTCTGTGTAAAACAGTTCCAAAGGTTCTAATTACAGTTGTGGTGGGCTTCCCTTTTCCATAAATGCTCCACACACTCACAGATTTGCCTCCAGATGCCCTCAGTTTAAAGGTTCGGCTCCTCTTTGGTGATAAGATTTGCCTTCAGACTGACAGAGTTAATTCTTCTCTCAGGGAAACTGAATTAACATTTTTCAACACTTCAGTCATTGAATGAATAAAACTGACAAATTAAAAAAACAGAACCTCAATCATCTGCTCATTTCAGCTTGAATTCCATAGTCACAGTTGAGGAGAGAAAGGTAAAGTACAGCCCACCATACTCTGATATTTAAAATGTGCAATTTGAAAAAAAAAAGTCATTATTTATATTCTTGAGCATTTTTTTAAAGAAAATAACTTACAAGTAGAATCACAACTTCCAGGGATACATTAGGCTTAGGCACATGCACCATGCAATACTGCAAAGATCTTATTCTGCTGCAGAAGTTAACAAGACAGTGATGATTATATTAAATTCTAAGAAATTCCCCCAAATCCTTAAATTTCTCCAGTACCACCAGGGTTAGGCAAGCACAAAACTTTTTTACAGATATCTCTATTCCATCCTGCCTATTAAAGGTACAGCACAGCACCTCCAGCAACACTGATTTTGAGAACGTGCTTTATTTGAAAAAATAAGGTGCAAAAGATAGGATATATTGTTCAATAATCCCATGCTTATTTATCAGATATGCAGGAACACAGGACTTCCATTTTGTACCCACACCTCCCTCCTCCAGACCAAGGCTGGACCTGACAAGGGCAGCAGTTACCATTTCTGTCTTGGGCTTCTTTGTTCCCCTTCAGGTTTTGTCTTGCTTTACAAGTCCACACAGAAATCATTTATTGTCTATGGACATAATCGCTGAGCTCTGGACCAACATCAGGTGACAACTGTTATAGATCACTTATCCAGGGCCTTTTGGGATGGTGTAGACAACTAGCATAGACAAGATGCATTTCCAGACTTCAAAAGCTTATGCTACTGTTCCACATCCTCACTCATCTGATGTTGATACTAATCCTGTATGGCTCCATGTATTAAAATGACATTTCCAGATACAGCAGGTAATATATTCAGGTATGTGCATTTGTTCAAAAGCCAGCAGACAAAAGCAATTTCTTTGCTATAACGATAAAGAATGGCAAACTGAAGACAGACCATTCTCAGCGCAATAGTTTTACCAGACAGATGGGAAAGAAATCAAGGTAGCCACTACAATGAAATAAAGCAGTAGGACTTGGATAAGAGAAAAATCTTTTTGAAACCTTAACTCAAGAAGCTTCAGATAGAGACACTTCAGGATAAGCAGTAATGTTTCCTTCAGAACAGTAAACACAGGGAAATTAGAAAGGAATAGTAAGTTCCTTCTCTTATGGATGTGTTCAATACTCTGTCTTATCAAATCTTGTGAGTACATTTTATCCATTAAGGTGAGAATCCAGTGTTACAGACTGCTTGAAACCATAGTCTTGGTTCTCATACAGACAGGTCCAAAGCAGAAAAACAAACAAAAAACCCCAGGCAGTATATAGAAGTGAAGAGAAACAGCACTGCACACCCAGAAATCACACACAGCATCTTTTGTTTGAACTCCAAGAGAAATCTCTTGCACCTGACCTCAAGCACTGAACTGCCTCAGCTGGTCCTCAAGGAACAACTGGCCTCTGTCCTCCTCAAGTGTCCAAAGCAGAGCCTAGGCAAGTCTTTTGTTTCCAAGACAAAAAGGGGAAATGAAAAACCAATCCCAGTCTCAACCAGGAAAAAAGTTCTATAGAGAGACAGAAACAGAGGACAAAACCCCTCACAGGCCAGGATGATGTTTTACGCAGCATCCCTTCATTTTGAAGTCAGTCACTCACATCAGATGTAAAGTTCCTTCTTTAGGCAGCAGGAACCCTGGGCACAAAGATCAAGATGGAAATGGCAAAACATTACTTCCCACTGACTCCAACTGCCTGGGAAATTCAACCTCTTAAATAGGATTTGTGCTGAAGATGGTATTTGAAAACCAGGCATCTACCAAACAGCTACTGTGTTCACTGGCTGTGTGATAGCTCCTGCTGCATTACCCAAAGCAGGCACGGTGTGGTCTCTCCATCTCTAAAATACTCTGTTTTATTTGGAATTATTTTTAAAAAGACAGTGTTTTAGAGGAAAAAAATACACCAACCCACAATTTGGGGGAGCAGCAACACTTTTGGTTTAATGAACTACAGATAAACATGTACTTCTGTATGGAACTACTCATTGCATTATCAACACAAACTGTGTGGAGCCAGCACTGCATTGTATCAGATCAAATACACAACAAAAAACATTTCTAGAAAGAAAAAACAAACAAACCAACCACAAAAAACCCCAACAAAACCACAAAACCAAACAAAAACCCAAACCAAACCAAAACCAACAATAAAACCCCACACAAAAGCCTTTTCTAGAGAAAAAAAATGATTTCTGGAAGACAAAGTACAATTCCTTTCTCTTTTCATTTTATATTAACAAATGTACATTTTGTCTTAAGAATAAACTCTCATATGACAGTACCTATCTATACCGACAGAATATAGCTAACTATTGTAGTACATACCTGTAATTATAGCCTGAAAAAGGTGAGAAGTAGTGAATTCTTTTAGCAGTGAATGTGCTGAGAAGACCGATAAGAGCGAAAGAGAGAGGTTAGACTGGGAATTTCTCAATTTCACTGTTGGGGACTAGGAATACATGTTGTTCTCCTGATTATATGAGCCAACAGTTTCTATTTACCAGCAACACAACAAAAGCTTCTTGGTTTGATGGATACCCAGGTGAGTTCTGTAAATGATTTCTAGATTACAATAGGCAAGGTGAGTTTTCTTTGCTCTTTTTTAATACTAGAGTACGTGTGGGAACCTAACTACCCCAAGGCTAACAACATCCAGTTACTACTTAACTATCTAAAAATCACTGGAATTTCAAGAGGTAGAGACTTATGGCTTTATTCTGTCTGACATAAAAATCTGGCTACCATACAATCATTTAGAAACAGATATATTACACTGTGATTAATCCTGCCATACCTTTTGCTATTTCCATCTGTGAGTAGGCACATTCTACTAAGTCAACACAGGAAGGCCAACTGTGTGTTGGGGAAAAAAAAAAATGTGGGGGGGGGAAGGTGTTTCACAGTGCTATTTTCTGCATTATATTATCTGCTTCAGCCCCAAGAAAAGAAAAAGTAACAGAACAAAATAGTTTTTTTACAGGCTAGGGACTGTGACTATTCTCAAGGGGAGCATTTTACACCAGAAACAGGAACAACCCTTTCAAGTAAAAAGAATTATTATGCCGATTGGGGTTTGGAAAGCTCAAAATATTAAGCATAGAACAGCTGTTGCACAGACAGATCTTCAGAGGTGATGCTCCACACATGGTTTTTTTGCTTTTGATGGGAAGCACAAAAAAGGCAGCAACTCTTCTGCTGCTTATAGCTCCAGCCAAACTGTGCATGTCCCCTCCTTCTGAATGACCCCAGCTCACACAGATTGTTCCCAAATCGTGACAGTCACCAAGGAGTGACATTCAGGAGTCCATGTCCTTGCTCCCAATTTATATAATTTGATATTTACTTCCAAAAAATAATTCCAGATTACGGTTCAAAGTGCCATCCAAAACTAAGAAAATATTTTGATCTGTACAACTCAAATTCTACTCACTTGTACATTTGTGATAAAACTCCGAAAATAATGGATCATTCCTTCCCCTTCCCCCTCAAAACCTTGAGTCTAAGCACCCACAACAGATGAATTCCAAGCTAATGACCAGTCCAGTTCCTTATATCAACATACTGCACTGGATATGTAAACCAATTACTTTCTTAATTTTTCCCCCAGTGCTGCCATTAGCATTCTTTACAAACAAGGACCTGTCTCTGGTACATTAACGTGCCACAAGCTGTGGCATCTTGAATGAAAATTTTGCATGAAATGTACCTACAGTCTGAGAGCCAGAGGATGCCAGCCATGGGAGGAACAACACATTCATAACCCTGCCTCAAGAAAGCCAAGTGCTTAAAATTTGATGTTCAATACAATTAATCTCTTGAAAGAAATGCATACTTTCTAAGAAATGGACTGTGTCAGCCAAATAAATTATGTTCCACTTGAAGGCAGAACTTGGAGCTGATCACATTTATGACATTGTGACAATTGTTCATTTATTATAAGTGATAACTCTCACAATACCAAACTCAGCCTTTTACACTTGTTTGATTTTTAATAACCCTGATGTACCAACAGAGAAAGTCACTACCAAGGGAAGAGGCCTAATGCTCTGTGCAGCAAATTGCTTCTCATAAGTAACTGTTCTGTACAATATCTAAAGCAAATCCATCTTGGGAGAGGGAGAAGGGACTGCAATTATGTTGGCAAATAAAGCTAAAATAAACCAACATAAGAAATCCAAATAAACAGCAGTGTAACTCTTAACATAAAATTAGTAAATATGCTCCCACACATATGGGGAAAAATGAACATATGATCAAACTAATAGGATTATGCAAAAGAAGGTTCTAATAATAGGTCCATAATTAATCTTTTTTAGTCTTGGGCTTGCCTGTAATCATTCTTTACGTGCATAATGTAATTTGGGCAAAACCTAATTCTGTGCAAAGGACATGTCTCACAACAACCCTCCAGTTGTGATGACTATTTTGCCTAATCTAGTTACGGCTCAGCAGATGGTGCAGAGTCCACTCCTGAGCCATGTTCACCTTTGTTCCATGCTTTCTTTACTGACAAAAGAGAGGAAGGACTTTTATTGGGACCATAAAACATAGTTCCCTTGGAACACTAAACAGATGAAATAGAACTGAGAAGAATTTCACAGAAAACCTTATGACATCTAAAAGTTATCATGATAGTTACTTTGCTGTAAATAGTCTTACTAGATTCCTTACTGTACATCTTAACTATTTCCTTTTCCAGAGGTTATGGTGGGATTTAAAAAAAATGCTTTGATATTGAATCAAATATCATATGTTGCATGAAACACATTATCTGGTATTTTTATACATGCACATAGGTGTCTGTGTTTCCATATAAAGCAACATATGTTTTATTAGGAAGTTTTCCTAGGTTTAAGAAATAAGTATCAAAATATCCTAAAATTTAAAGTTGCTTTACAAATTTAATGAAAGTATAAAGATTTAGGTATGGACAAACAGGATAAAGTGTTCAGAATTTCTACTCACTTCATTATTTTCCATCGATGTAAAAAAGTACATTTTTCAGACCCTAAAACTAATTCAAATCTTTGCACAGGACTAAGAAAAGATTCAGGAAAGTGGTTCCCTTTCTTTCCCCAAGTTACTTAGTTCAGTTATTTAATTAAGAAATGCCACTGCTGGAAGTTCAGCCATTCTCTAGCATATATTCCTAGCTTCCTAAAATGCAATATACTACATGTGGTACCAGAGGTGAATACTCCTTTCATGTTTTCATAAGTATAATTGTGGCCTTTTGGTTATGACTTGCACATGAAAAAAGTTATCCTCCACCAGCTATCAACAAGTCCTTAAGCACCATCATACATCAACTCCTCAAATACCTGCCTTGCTTCTCATTCCTAATCTGAGTACATAAGAAAATGTACCCATTTGCTCTGCTCAAATGGGGTCCAGTTTTTGCTGTGGATGGTGTTTGACCAACCCCCTGCAGGTCCCACAGTCACTCGTTATCGATGTACTTAAAAAGCAGACTAATAGGGCTTTGCAAAAAACACCAATACGGGCTAATTAGATGTTAAAATCTGTGCTACAGGCTACCAACTTCTTACTAATATTAGAAATGAGAGGAAAAAAGCATAACATTTTAAATAGTGAGAACAAAAGATGGAATGAAATCTCATTATATTCTGAGCAAAATCAGTGAAGTTGCTCTAAGCACAATTTAGATAATGATGTGAAGAGATGTGTTCCTTGATATTGATTTCTTCCTTTTAATTTATATTACTGCTACTACTACCACAAGCTTCAACTGCAGTGTTGGGAGATATGAATTAATGTTAATAAACCCAGAGATCTGACTGGCTAACACAATGAAAGTCCAAGGCTGCTGTAGAGCAGCAAACCCAAACCCTGGTGGAAAGGGAACTTGGCTCTTTACACAATTTCACTGAAGGCTAAAAGCTGCAACAGTAAATGCATGTAGCCACAGATCAAAATCGTGTATAGAAACTGTCCCAAGTGACAACAAAAAGGAGGATTGATTACTGACAAAACTGCAGAGACATGGCAGAAATGCAAGATGCTCTGTAGCTACCAGACTTGAAAAGGGGAGAAAAATAACAACCAGAAGAAACTGAAGAGCACTTTGAAAAATGAAGTGGGGAAGTAGCATTCTTGAGGGTAACTAGGTAATTTAACAAATATTTTTCACGTGGAAGGATGAAAAGAAACCATCCTTCCTACAGCACACACAAATCCATAACAAAAGAGTAGTCAGAAGCAATGCCAGATTAGGAATGACATTTCACCTTAACAATAAAATAGTAATGTTGTTATTATGAAGAACTGCAGTCTAGGAAACACTGCACAGTAAACCGAAAGTCAGTGCTCACGGAGCTTCCAAGGCATCATTTGAAAAAAAAGATCTGTCTGTTCCAGAATCTACCTAGAAATCTCCCTGAGGAGATGTGCTCTATCATTAGGCAAACCCCTGTGCCTGGCAGCAGCTCTGCTAAATGGGTTTGTGACACTGTTCATCTTGGTCTGTCCCCAGACTGCACGGGAGGCTGCTGAGCTGCAAATCCCTGGGCACTCTTTTCGTCTCAAACACACAAGTCAGCCACAGTACTACTCTTCAGGTTTTTTATACTACATGTAGAAATGTGCATAATCTGACCTCAGGACAACAGACAGATATGGTTCAAAAGCATTTCTGTTTCATCATTTAGCCCTTAATTTCTGTGTTATTCTTCATAGACTTATAGACTCTTTATAGACATGTCATTGCCCTTCCAAACTATTATCCACTTGCACAGACTGGCAAAGTCTGCAGATATAATATGAATGCTGATAATATGTCACAAGCTTCAGTGACTCTGGGGATTAGATGTATTTAGAAATGCTATGTAATCTTCAATGCTCTGCAAGTAACCATGGTTTGGGATTAAAATATATAAAAACTTGTCAAGACTCTGGTGTACTTAATATCTGCTTAGTGACATCTCATTTAGATAAAAGATTCATTAACCTCAAAGAGCTATTGTTTTACCTTAACAGCAGTATAACACGCAAGGTTGAGGTGGTGCTTGCTTTATAAACAGATTTTCAAGAGTCACTGGCTGAACAGATTCAGATCTCAGCAGCCTAAAATTTAGTACAAAAAGGTATCAGAAAAACATTGAAATTAATTAAATGGCTTTGTATACTGCAACCTCACAAAACATGACTGTAACCTGAGTTAAGGCAGTTTCTGCTCCCTAAGAGAGGTCCTAAATTAAAATGACTAGACTTCATCTACCAAGCATCCTCAGAATAGGTCTTTGGGTGTTGTGGGGAAAATAGGTTGAAATGAGCCAGGTATTTTTATGCAAGAATGAATATTAAGTGCTGAGCAGGTGCAGTAGTTAATTTTCATAATGTTCTTGGTTATGCAGCAAATATAGCATTGCAAGTTTCATTACAAGGTAGAATAGATCCTAACAAATTTTGTTTTGACACTAAATGCCATTCAAATGAGCAAAAGCACGCTCATTTATTTTAATGAGAGCTGACATAAAAAACCCACATGCAAATAAGACAATAATACATAAAGGAAAAAAAGTCAATCAAATCATGAAACATATATAAAATGCTAAATATAAGGATAATATGGTCTTATAAGCACAGAATAGTTTGGGTTGGAAGAGAACTAAAAGACCACCTTGTTCCAACTCCCCTGCCATGGGCAGGGGCACCTTCCAGTAGACCAGGTTGCTCCAAGCCCCATCCAACCTGCCCTGGAACACTGCCAAGGATGGGAGTCTTCACCACACTTAAACATTAAGGTGAATAAACATAGTCAGAAAAGAAACAGAGACAATGTACACACCCTTTTTTTGTGTTTACACAGAATGCATTTCTAGTTCCATCAAAACAGACCCTAATGGTGCTGGAGAAAGGAAACTGGCAAACTTCCAGGTAACCAAGGCAAGCCCAGCCTCTCTGAAAAACTGGGAGTTCTGAAATAAGTTTTTCATCTTGCCCAATTCTTCATTCAGCAACATCATTATCAAAACCACTGTTGTGTACATACAACAAAAAGCAGTATGCCATTGGTCTGGTCAGGAACTGCACTGAATCATATGTTGTCTTCTACGCTCTTATGGTTGTTTCCTCAAACATCCTTCACCCTTCAAATATTGACTGAACTCCAAGCAAAGACTCCATGAGAAGAGAAATTTTTATGTATTTCCTATCAATCTATTTCCCAGTATTTGTACAATGTCATGTAAATAACAGCATCATTGTATAAAACAGTGTAGCTGAAATGTTGTAATTAATTTTGATACCTGCAATCATAACCTGTAATTATCACGTAACTGGAGGACTATAATCAAGGAGCAAAGCCCAATTCCATATTTGATACGTTTTGTGAGAAGAGCTCTGTGGTTACACATCTAAATAGAAGAAAATGCTACAAGCCAGAGGATTAGCTGTACGAGTGCACTTTTAAAAGTCATTGTAATTAGAGATGCTCAACAAATAGCACAACTGAATAAAAACAGAAAGGTGTATGTGGGGGGAATAAGTCTTTTGCTGGTCTTCAGAGAAATGCCAAGCTGTTGACATTTTCACACCTTTAAATTGTAATTGTGATATAACTACATAAAATACATTACAGATATTACAGAGCCATCATTCTTAAACCTGCTCCAGATACATTTGGCTGTCTATACTATACTGACTCCCCATCAGTAAAGCAAAATTTGCAATTTGTAAATCAAGCAGGGTAACTTTTGAGGCTATAGTAGTGTTTACTTGGAATATCAAAGCAGTGTTTTGACAACAAAGTTAAATGAACATAGAAAAGCCTCTGTAAGACAGGAAGAACATAATACTTAATAATGAATTACATAAAAAGAATAAAAAAATCATTTTTACTGTTTTTTCACACCCACAGATTTGCAAGCACAGAAACACACGCACTGAAGTACTCTGTCCATTACAACTTATACTGTCATGGGGCATGGGAGTCACCAGCTATCAATGTTTTCTGTCTCCAGGGCTGTTCTTACAAAGGAGAAGTTATTGTTGCCCTTTTTTCATATATTTGCTGTCTCCTGCCTCTTTATTTGGACGTCTTGTGATTGCAGTCCTGTTCTTTACCTTCCCTTCCTCATTTCCTAGTGGCTTCTGTCCATTACTTTCCCACCTCAGCAACTTGAAAACCTTTATGTAACTGTGCTGTGATCTTGCTTCTCTAAGCCCCATCAAACCCTGCCTCATTTATCATGTTTCTTTCTGGTGTGTCCACAGCCTTTCCTCTCTATTCATATTTCATTCATACAAATCTTACAATCTGTATTGCAAATTTCTATTACAATGTGTTTTCATAAGAGTCCAAAACACAAACTCTGGAAAACAGTTTCCTTCTAGATTAAGTAGTTCCTATTTGCAGAATCAGATCAAGTTAAAACTGAATTCTATCCATCCACAGGACTTGAGCCCACAAAATCATCTGCACAGTTTTAATTACACAAGTTATAGAGTGCTTGGTCATGTTTTTCTTAAAGTTCACACAAGAGAACAAAAGGAAAGAACCACCACCCCCCACCCCCCCAAGTTCACTCCTATAAAAAGGAGAACTCAATTTGTTTCAGCTTTTGGGTGATGTGTGTTATACTGATCTTTTCCATTATTCTCTTGTTCTGTGATGCTATAATTACCTTTAGGGATATTCATGCAAAACTGGCATATTATCTGGTGAATAATCTACAGGTTGGCAAAGTTTAAATCCATATAAATTACACGCTTACATTAATGTCAGATAGACAGAAGAGAATACGCAGGATCCCAAGGAGATTATGTGCTGTTGTTTCACCATCTCATGCAAAGCAAGATTAGTGGAGACTCTCTATGAATTCACCTACATTTTCCAAACAGCTGATCTCATACAAATCAGG
This sequence comes from Myrmophylax atrothorax, assembly GCA_026770055.1. NCBI lineage: Eukaryota > Metazoa > Chordata > Aves > Passeriformes > Thamnophilidae > Myrmophylax > Myrmophylax atrothorax. The sequence continues at coordinate 5,446,137 of JAOXXN010000102.1, forward strand.
CATAGATTGATTTTAAAAAGACCAGCAAGGAAATTCCATGGATATCACATACAGTGCCCTATGTAGTACTCTGCCAGCAAGCGTGGAAGAAATAGATCAAAGATGACATGCTGATACTGATCGAAATGGAAAAGATCAAGTATGAAATGTTCTTGTTCACAAACATGAGTTGACTGAATTAATTTGTAAAAGCTCCAGCTATTAAAACTGTACTTAAAATAATAAAACACTTTAGCTGTGATACAGTCTACTAAAAAAACAGTTAATCTAAAAGGTGAGAATGCCATGGATTTGATCTGTAGTATCCATCAGTCATGGACAATCTAGTACTTACATACTTGTCTCAAAATCACTTAACACTCTACTACACACTTGTCATTCTCAAAAAAAACATAAACCACTTTTTTAAATCACAGGCAACTGAACTTCTCTCCTCTTTGTAAAAACCGAAGAGGTGGACTAAGGGCAAAGAAATCTTTGCAGCAATCCCACTTCGTACATACCCTGGGAACCTGATGGATTGATAGAGGAAACAGCTAATTATTTTGAGAGCTGTAGACTGCAGACAGACGTAACCTTTTAAGAATTCCCACTATGTACCCATTTCTTCCAGTGAATCCAGCCCACAACATAATGAAAAGATTGCCATTACAAGCAAAGGAGGGATTAAACAGTCACAAATTTTCAATAACATGCTGTCTGGAATGCTAATTATGACACTACTTTTATGAATATTTAATTTTCGATTGGGGTATGTCCTTGAGCTAAAGCCCATAACTTCTATCAATATTAATGACAATTATACATTCAGATCCACAGAGATCAGAGAAGTTACCCAGAGACCTTAATATGCCCAGTCTTGTCTAACTATATTGATTTTCAAGGGCAGAGATGATGATGATGACAGCAGATCTTATTAGCATCTAACAGGAGCCAAAGGGTTAGTCAGTTTGAAAACACTGATAAACTACTATTCTTGAAAGATATCAAACTTACAAACTTGTGAGAAGGAGGTGCTGCATAAACTACAGACCCCCAAGGGAATGAAGGCCTGTGATGGGAACCAGGAGTGTCATCAGCAACTATTACTGGCAGGGAGACAGTGTGAGCACAAAAGGATTTATACTGCTGATCTGTTTACAAGCTGCCTGTGCACAAGTCAAGAAACTACAAGTGGTTCACTAAAACTAGGTAATGGAGCTGAGGCTACAACCACATAATTGTGTCCAAAGAGCAAATAACAGATGGAATGCAGCTACTCATAGAAACATAGGGTGAGAAGGGAGTCTTGGGACACAAAGCCACCTTCATTTGGAGGCTGTAGCCACTGCTCAGCTTGGCTGCCTAAGTTGGCCTCATGAAGTTCCATTTTGGGTATCAGTGTAACAGAACTGGGGCCTGTGAGGAAAAGCTAGAGAATCCTTCATCAGGGCAACATCTTAAAGATTATCTTCACCACCCTGCTCAGTTTCATGTCGAGTCACCGTTACACCAGATCAGTGATTACTGGGGCAGAACCACCTTGCTGTGTGCATCTGTGCGTACGTGTGTGTGTGCCTGTGAGTATGTGCGTGCATGTGTTTTGTGTGTGTGTGTACGTGTTGTGTGTCTGTGTGCGTATGTGTTGTGTGTGTGTCTGGGTATCTATGTCAGGGGAGAGCACCAGGCCCCCAGGACAGCATCTGCATGGTCAGCCAAGATGGCCATTGAGGTCTGTGGCCACCAGGCATGGAGCAGACATGGGGGACCTGTCAATCAATGAGCTGTGCCTGGTGACCTGCCCACACTACACCTGCTGGAGCCCCTGACTGGCTGCGACTCCCTTGTGGTGGTTGGGGTACAGAGTGGTTGGTGAACCAAAGGTTCTGCCTGGAGGGAGTGGCCACAGTGACCACAGCAGGTAATGAGGCACACGCAAGGTCTCCATCTTTCCCTGGCCTGTTCTTCTTGAAGCCATCAACATGTGACCTTCTGAGTCATAACAATATTTTTCTCTCCTCTCTTGATTCTTTCTTCTCTTGATCTTGCCTCCTTTTTTTCTTTTCTTCTTCTTGTGGGTAACCTAAACACCTATTTTCTGTATTTCACTTAAGTTGTGGGTGCCTCATGTCTATGACCTCTGTGTCATTTTTGATGAACTGTTAATAATGGATCATTTGCAGCAGCTGCCCAGGGCACACCTGACACCTTAGGCTATAATCTGGGTGTTAAAGAACCCTGCAAGACAGGGGAGTGTTTCTGCCTTCACACCAATGACTCCACTGTGATAACTCCCCTCTGGGGAGCATTAGAACCTTCACACCCAGCCTGAGGGGTCATCTCTGCTAATGGGCTGTTAGGGACTGGCACAGTAGGCAGCTGAAACTACCTAGACCATCAAAGATTCCAAAAATATCCCATGACTCACAGAGTTAAATCACCCAATGTGAAACTCCCCACCCTGGGGGAGGTACTGGGCATTCCCATCTGAATTTGAGCATATATATAATCTTTGGGGTTTAGGACTTCTGGTACCACTTGGTGGAGCTAGAGGAGGACCAAAACCTCAACAGGACTGCGACTGCCACTCTTGACAAGATTGCAATCATTAATTTAACAGAACTGTGACCATCATCCTCAGCAACAGGTTTCCTTTTCTTTTACTTTGCACTCAGGGGGACCATGTGGCACTCAGAACAGGGGCCAATGAACACCGTTCTGTTTGTGTCCCAGGGTGCTGGGTTATACATCCATTTTTTTTAATTAAAACCAGTTTTTCTCTGTATCATCGTATTTATTGTAATCTTTTTAGTAAATTGTAACTCTGACTTGTAATCTCTCTTGAGTCAGGTTCATTCTCCTGATGGTTTCCCTTTAAACAAGTACACTGGACAAAAAAAATCATCTTCATTTTTCCATCAAAAATTATACTTCTAGCTACCCTTGTTGAAATTTTCAAAGCAGTAAGAAAAGAAAACAAAGGAAGAGTGTTGCCTTTCTCTCTTGTTCTGTTTGGGGTTTTTTTTTGGCAGCAAAGTGTCTTTTTTTACCTGCAGTTACTTTTCACGATATAATTTCTACAGAAACACACCCAAACCCACAATAGATACTAATGTCCCAAACTACTAGTTTGATTAAAAGAACGGAAAATTGAACAGAAATAATCCAATGTTTGCAGTCCTCTAGTACTGGGACTTGCTAGTCTAAGTCATTAGAAGATAGCACACTGCGTTGTGTCAGGCTCCTCATATCCCACTCTAATGTTCAAAGGTTTTTTAACTTGTTTGCAGCACAAAAATCAGTGCTTTTCTGAAATTACCTCAGAATGACATACCATGAGCATAAAGTGCAGCTTAAAATTCAGAGACTAAGATTCTATCAACATTTTTCTTATGCTCCTCCATCAAAAATATCTATTATCTCTGGTAAATTACCATGGATACCTAGTTTTATCTTATATGAAATACAAACGTATTTCAAACACCACAATTTAGCAGCAATTTTCTTTTACATGTGGAATATCTTGAGAGTCACATTCCTACATTTTCTAAAAGCACTGCAGTTCAACTGCATAAGTCAAGGTCAGTTGTCTGATATTTAAATGGATGTACAGCTTTTTAATGCTACTTAAAAGAAAGGCAATGGAAAAAACCCGTCATTCTTCAGCAACCTCCCAAATGTCAAGATATTTTGATACATCACCACGACAATTTAAGGATAAGCCATGAAAAATATGCACAAGGTAATGTTTAAGAGTCACTACACAATTTGTGTGGGCTTCTACAAAACAGAGCAAATGCCTCCCCCAGCCTCACAGAGTTTGCTTTGTTTTGTTCTAATAAATAAATTAAAAAGACAATTACTTTAATGCTGACAGTTATTTTTTCACCAGAAACTCAGGTGCCACTGCCCGGGAGAAGCACAAACAGACCATCAAAAGGCCTGAATGAGCAATGTAGTCTGTTAAATCAAAGATTTCAGAAGCACTCTGGGAAATATCTATATTAGTATTAATTAAGATTTACCAATGAACAAAGCAAAGCACTGGCAAG
>JAOXXN010000102.1:5450267-5460425 GCA_026770055.1 Myrmophylax atrothorax
CCAGATCAGTGCAGCTACACTGCACAGGAAAGTGTTAGATCCACATTTTTCAATTCTTGCTATAATTTAACTTTTCATGTATTAAATATTTGCTGTTTAATCTTAAACACAAAATCAGACTGTCTTTTATTTCAGAAAAATATAGCCCATCCTGTTACGAAACAAGATTGTAAGCAAACACTCTAAATAATCAACAACAAGATCGTACTCTCAGCAAATAAAGGAACAGTGGAATCATCAGCCTGTGCTATTTTAGATTAAACCCAAGTTTGTTTCAAAAGGAAAGAAAAGGCACGATTTTAAAATTCCACATTTGACATAAAGCTCAGATGGTCAGGGCTCAATCTCATAATGTACAAGTTCCACAAAAAAACCAAAAGCCAATCAAAATATTAGGAACTAATTCTCCCCAACTTTTCATTAAATGAAGAAGAAAAACTAATCCAAACAAAACCAAATTAACAAAGGAGCAAAAAACATCTACCCAACACCTAAATCTACCATCTGTACTTTCCTTCCCCTGGCATGGGCTATGTTACTCTTCAGAGAAGTTGAAAACTGGATTTGCAATGGAAAATTTACCTCGGGTACTGAAGCCTAGAAAGCACATAATAGCAACAGCAGCATGAAATTCATCCTTTACTCTGGCTGGAGGTGCTATTTGTCTTGCTGGTTTATAGTGTTTGTGCTCAAAGCTCCTTCTTTACACACACAAAAGCTTTAACATTTACACTAAAAACATCACAGCAAGTAATTAAATCTGAGGTTAAGAAGAGTAAGGATGCTGAAAAGCACGATTTTAACTGCTGAAATCTTGGGGTTTTTTACAAATTATTCCAAACCTGATGGTGTAAATGATAAAACTAACTGACAAGAGGGCATTAACTCAAGAAAGTTCAAATTTACATGCAGAGCTGCTGATGGGTGCACAAGGCTGCGAGCTCACGAGGACTCAGAGAGTTCCCAGACCCAGAGAGGAAAGGGGATCCAGCAACTTTCAACACAGCCTCATTACCTCCAGAAAAATTAAGAAAAAAAAGAGCCTTCATATAGCTTGTTACAAACCTGGTAACCTCTCCCAAACATGTCCTTTTGTACCAAGAACTTCATGTTCCAAGGCAACAGAAACCAGCCATGGATTTGAAGAGGGAAAGCCGGGTCAGAAAACAAGAGTGGACCAGCACACCCAGCAGCTCTTTACCTTGCTCCCAGTCCAACACCTCAGCACATGAAAGGCTATAGAAGAGCTTGATTTTGCATGACAGCATGTTCCATTAATGTCCTCATCACCACAGTTTAGCTGATTTGTGCATAGTTTCACTCTTTTCTGCTGCCAAAATGGCTCTCATACTCTGCTGAGGACTTTTTTCCACTCTATGTTTGCCAGCCAAAACAAATGCAGTGATAAAACTTCAAGGATCTTGACATCATGGCATCTGATCACGTATTGTAATAAACAGTGGATTTGATGTATATACATTGTGTGCATGTTGAAAAAAGCAGAAGAGAGGGAACATGTGTGCACAAATTAAGAAAGAATAGAGAAAATAAATGCCTGTACACTATATTATATCAAAACCACTTCTGCTAAAGCATCCATTAAATTAAAAAGTGGTCTGTTTGTCTGAACACCAAAATGGAAATCACACATAGCGTAAGACAAAGTTTTCATAGATACGAGGGCAAGAACAACTTTTATTTATGTTTAGAGACAAATGTCTGTCTGACCCATCTAACAGTGACAGGAACTTGGCCAGGAAGATAGAAACTGAGATGAAGCAGGGCCTCTGTGAAAATGGATGACTAGCTTTCTATTGATTTCTTTCCACTTCCTTAAGAATCAAATTGTTGTAAGACTCAGTTTGGAGCTTTCAGGATTTTGCTCAGTAGGTTTAACTTTGACTCAGTAACCTCTATGACATCTGTTTCTATTTATTATGTTCAAGTCTAAAACAGAATTTGTACCTCTTTCATGCACTTATAGTGATTTCATTTTCTTTGGCTATATGAAGGGTCATTAGGTTTAATGCAGGTCATCAGGATGCTCACTAATTTGTAACCAAGTGTAATGCAAAGTGATAATAGGTGTTAAAAAACCACATCTGGAGCATAGAGGACCATAGAGAAAGTCAAATATAGAACTGAATATTCTTCTAAAATAGAAAATAACAGCAGGACACAAAGAATGCAACACTAATTATGCTCTCCTTTCCAAAAATAAACTTCTCCATATGGCAGTAAATGAATACATTAGAGGTTATAGCTGAGAATTGGGGTTGAATGCACAGGAAAGTCTATTTATCATGACTGAGAGCAAGAAGGCTTAGCCCAAAGAGGACAACTGAACCCATTTGTCAATGGGATCTCTATTCATACTTACAATGGACCCAGTTAATTTGCTGCAGTGTTTAGGAATCTGGATCTCTGCAATCCTGCAGTTACCAGTCTAGTCTGTTACCACCTTGAAGTGCTTGACTATTACAAAAATGTCTGTTTAGACTAGGAACTTTCTAATGTATTATTTGAATCAGTAATTTAGCCAGAGATTGTGCAGTAAATTTCAATCAGTTGTGAGTTTTATAACATTTTCCAAGCTAAAGTCCAGCTAACCATCTGTTCTTTCTACCTAAATCCTTCTTGGACTTTTAGAGGTAAAAGGCTCTGTTTCGAGCTGTCAGTAAAAGCTACAAACTACTTCACCAGGTTAAGGGCAGCCTTCTTCCACATCACGCTGACTGCATTGTATCATGGAGCCAGGTCATCCTAAACACGTGCTTTGCTCTCATTTTGCATCACCTCCAGTACATTTTAACACCCTTAGATGGGTTCTGCAGACAGTAGTTACACTAACTACTACTTTGTTGGCAATCATTTTGCCTACTAGAGGAACAGTGGGATCATATCAAGATGGGCAAAACCTAAGGAATAGGTCAGAAACAGTAAAAAAATTAAAAAATCACTGTATATTCATGGAAGCCCTTGCTCCAGTACAGACATACCATTAAGGAATCCTCTCCAGTGGAATAAGTGACCTGCAGTCATATCCAACTGAAAGACTAGAAAGGAGATAAAACTTACTCAGCCTGTATATTTGAACAAATTAATAATAAAGGGAGATTAAACCAAACTCCCTAAGTTCTTCTGTTACTCCTGGCAGTGTTAAGAGTCTGTAACATCTTTCTAATGCATTAGTAGACGATTTCCAGAGAGAAGGAATATAGAACTTCTCACATGTTGAAAGGATTATATAGTTAAAATACTGAAATGATACTCAGTAATTCTGATTTTCTTAGTACTAAATCTGTCACACACTTCAAATAATTTCAAGAAATCTTAATGTTTCTGTTTCTCACTTCTTTACCTGTAAATCTTGAGTAACTCTTTTTTTGAACCACAATATGGTGATAAGGTAAGTTATTGCTTATCACATATGCAGCCACTATGTAAGTATAAACAAAAATATTAAAGCTAGGAATGGGGAACTTAGTGCAGTGGTTCTAGAATCTCTTTGTACCAGCATGGTTTTCTAGGGCCACATACAGCCCTCTGATGCTCAAAAATATGTATGTGTTTGTGATCTCTTATGTAGGTGTGTACACATATATTTGTGTGTGTGCACGAACAGATCCCCTGCACTAGAGCACAAATGGGACAGACTCCAGCTTTGCACTGTGGCCCAGATGGGAAAAGTCAGATCAAATTCTCTGTTATCAGATCATCTCTGCAGGTGCAGAAGTACTGGAAATACACTCTCAGAAAACTCTAAATGACACTACATGAGTCGTGTAATTATTACATCATCCAGATCATTGTATTGGGAGGAGGAGACTTCACCTTATTTTTGGTTTGTCACTAAAAATTCAAGGCTACAGAATAGGCCGCTGCATGTCTCATGTTTTGCTCACCTTAACCATTCTTGTCTATGCAACTGAACAGAAAACATCAATTCAGGGGCTTTTCCAAATCAATTTAAAAATTAAATCTCTGAGTTTTCCCCTCCATCCTTGTCATATGTGCCTTTTTACAAAAAAATCATCCTATTTGCTCTTAACAGGGAAAGGCAAATCTCATGAGGATCATGAGTACTCAGCACATCTTAATGCCGATTCCAAAATTAAAAGCCAGAGGGGCTTCTTTTCCCTCTCTCTAAGGTCTTCCAGCAAATTATTGATTCTTGCTGATCTCCTTCCATTAATATATTTCTTTCTTACAGCCTGAGTGATTGCGTTAAAGTGCTTAGTAACTCAGTAATCATGTACATCTCCTGGGGCTGAAAAGAGCTTTGGTTTTAAAAGTAATTTGTTTCAAATGAGGCTTTATCCATCCTAATGTGAGGGTCAGGGGCTGAGGGAAAAAACCCCTTAAGTTTTCAGGGATCATACTTGTAAGATCCAGAATTTTGAGCTATTTAAGGTTTGACAGAATAACAACTCAAATCTGCACCTTTTGAAAATCACCTACCCTTAATAACCTCCTATAAAAATCGACTTCTACAAAACTGAGTGGTTTAAACCTTCTTGTTCACAAAATATATAATACTAGGAAAAAAGTTACCTTCAGTAACCTTAAATTCAGACTCACTGTCACCAAGTATGAAAAAAATTGAGCCACAACACTCAAGATTTTTTTCCTAAAATATTGCAGGCAGCAGTTTGGTCTTATCGTGGAAGTCCAGCTAAGTTGCATGATGCACAGGATTTTTCCTTCACCTCAGTTACCCTTGCTAGGCAGAGCCTTCACATTGCTGCTCACATGTGAAAGGAGCACCTGCCATCGGCACAACTTGTTTCAGCTACATCAGATTATGGATCGAGACCAATTCCTTAAGAGTTAAAGTTCAGTCATGATAGCAAACCATAACAGTGTAAGAGTCCCACAGAATACTCCAGCACAACACAGCTGCATCCACTGAGGAGACAGAGGTTGCATATTTTGGCCATGTAGATTGCCAAGCATGTGTTTCACAAGTATCCTCCTACTGCCTTCAGAATTTTTACGGGTAAAGGAAGCACAGAAAAATATATACATCAAATTTGTGATTTGCTTTAGTGCAAAGCCTTTCATACAAGTTAAGCTGCAATTAAGGTACTGATTAAAACCCAAAGAGACGGTAAGCTCAATATCCCAGTGGGATGGCCAAGTGCTCTCATTTCCTGTAATAAGATCTTTATGTTGCTTGGCTTGGATTTGTTTAAAAGCCATCAGTAGTTTCAAGCTATATGGAAAGTCCTGGTACTCCCATTCACAAACACAAGCAGTGACAAAATCCTGTGCAGCAAAGCCAGAGGATCTGCAGCACAAGGGACTAAGACTGAAGGAAGGGGGCTTAATCCACTCACATAAAACCATTAGGTACATATACAAATACAGAGGATCTTCTCTAAGTTGCTCAGACTCTTGCAATAAGGTCATATATGGGAGTGCTAGTTTGAACAGCTTTGTATCTGCTGGACTGTAGTTGATATTCTGTGCTGAAAAGTCAATTACAAGTAGAGCGCAGCTCAGACATTAATTTCTATAGAGCACATTTATTAATTTATTTTAAAGCCCGGAATGAACTGGTTGGTTGTGATTGATTCACTAACAAGCATGGACTGACCTGAGCAACTCCTCTGGGCTGTGCAGCACCTTTCGGTGCTCCAAGATGGTCTGGGTATGAAGGATAGGGCAAGAGTGCAAAACCACACTCAACCAAAGCCCAAGTCCTTGCAGTTTCTCCCTTACTGGAAGTGAATAATCCTTCCAAATTTGGAAACATGGAGCATTAAAGAACCAGTAAGTACCAAGAGACCTAAGCAGACTCATTATGAACATTTCCATGGCTGGCTTCCCAGTGTGTCCTACACCTTGTTTTCTATGATATCCAAACCAAGGAAAATAAGGATTTGAGTGTAAAGTTTAGAACCTGCTTTGTGATGTCTTTGTATTTGATGTCCAAAGGGGGGAAAAAAGGGGGCAGTAACCATTCAGAAGTTGGTCACTACTGGTTTAGAGTCCTCTCTCATGATTGAGCACTTTCTTAAATCATGGCTCAAAGCAGCCACCATGAACACTGTGGTGTGAAAGAAAAGCAGGCAAAACTATCTGCTGGTATGTATTGAGTTAGTCAGGCAATAAAAACCAGTTAAGACAAAAATAAGAATCTATTGGCTAAACTTGGCAGCTTTTGCACTCTGCAGCATCCAGAACCATTCAGGTAACAGACAGGTAACTGGCCTTGTATCAGCAAAGCAAAGCAGATCAGATGAGTCATCTCTCACATGAAAAAAATTGCACCTGCTGAAACTTGTATCAAAGGAAGCAAAATAATTCTCTTTGCAGTATACACAAGTCAGATTATGTTTGTGACAAATGGTAAGATTCTATCTGAGATTTATGGATTTTTGTCTATTTCTCCCACTTCATAGGTCACATCTGTTCAGCACCATAAAGTGATTTGTTGATGTAGGAAGGAAAGGGGCTGCAGGTCTCCACAACAGTCACTGAAGATAAAAGTTTACACTAGTACTTTGACAGACTGGGTCTGTCAGAGAAACTGTATTCCCCCTCCTAAAAGGATGTGGCTCCCTGTATACATGCAGCAAACTGTCCAACTGTCTTTGCTTATCCAGGGAATATGCTGCAACTTCCAATGTGCAAATTTGACAGGTTGATAAAATTCCTACCTCTCTACCTGCTTGTCTGTTAAACTACAGGGTTTTTAGATCTAAGAAGAGGTCCTAGCCCTACAACATTAGTGAGTAGGACAAAAGTGCAGCTCAGCACAGGTTTCTTAGCAGGAATCTTAAGTTTTTCCAGATAGACTTCACCTTGAATCCAAAAACTGAAGCCACAGTTGAGGGCATTCAGTGTCTGAACCCCAAAGGAAGGAAATAGGAGACAGTGGCGATCAAAATTGTTTCCTTTCAGAAAACTCTAATCTTCTGGGCCTCAAAGTTTTTCTTATAGTTCTCTCCCCTCAGATATTCAGTATCTGAAAGAGACAATGAAGTTTGTTACATCCACTATCTTTGGCCAGTAACTGCTTACTTTGTTTATGAGACTACTTGCCCAAAATGACACAATAAAGTGAAATCCATTCCTATCTTATTCCTTTGTGTACCACCACTGTTTTCAGCAAACTTGCTGCTAACTGAAGCTAATGAAAGTTTCTTTTCTTCTTGCAGAAAGGGGAAAACCAAACAAAGATATTAATCACAAAATATATTAATTAAAGCTATTAATTTTAAAAAAACAATTAAATATGTTGCAGACAATCCATTAGTAGCTAAAACCTATACATAATATTACAGAGTAGCTTTTACTTACCTTCACTATTTTCAGTACTGCTGAAGTCAGTTTTATTCCATGCATACACTAAATATCAGATTACTTGATACATTTTTCACCAACCGTCATGTTAAGAAGCAGATGTTTTAGATGTTATTGCCATCCAGAGGAAGATGCCTTAAGAACACGTGTGTGTATCTATGCATGCACAGACACCACTCTGCAGCCACCTTAAGTACTTCCCAAGTAACAGAGAACAGGGCTGTAACACTTAGGCTGTGCCCAAATAAAACTTCCAGTTCAACATAAAGTAATTAAGTGGAGCATATTGAATCTACAAGCAGTAGGTTAAATGCATAGGTTAATGTATTCGTGTTATTTAAATGGCAGTTCTGTGCCTCCCTCCCTCACTGAGGCACAAACCTGCCAACCCACTGCAAGAGAATCTCAGCCTTCCAGCCTGATCTGATCAACAGAACTCTCATGTGCCACCAAAACCACGAGATCACTGAAAATGAAATGTTCCACTTCATTTGACCTTCTCTTGTAGAAATGTATTAAACATGTATAAGAATGGTACATTTTCTTTCATTGATTTCAGACTGTATTCAACCTGAAAGAAACAGAACATGCATTTCAAGAGTTGTCAGACACTCAATTTACTGCTGTTCTGGGTACTAAAATGCACAGAGGTTGGAGAACATAAACAAAGCTACAGATGCATGCTCAGAATTTAGAAGATCCTAAAGATAATTCAGTCCCTTGCCAGCGGGTTTCTCAAGTCTTCTTTTTTGTTGATTTGCACATTTGCTATGCAGACTACTTAGAGACAGTTTGTTTTCTGCTCTTTCTCTCTCATTTTAATATTAAGTATTAATATATTGAAGTTAGATTTGCATAAAAGCTTATATGTGTATGTACATTAACATGAGTATATAAATAATTATGAACACACCTACCCAATAATTAGGGCTTTTTAAACAGGCAGTTTTTTTACAAATAGGCTTAAATACAGACTTGAACATATCAACTACCAACTGGACTACTCCCACATTTAAAATGATGTATTTTTGCTACATATGCTGACATTAACATCATCCTGTACAAGCAGATACTCAGGCTTTGCAGATCACCTTCTTAGAGAGAGGGATATCAGTAGCAAAGGGCATGGAAATACTCTACATGCAACTTGTGCTTATTAACTTAACAAATACGAGTCTTGGGACAGACAAATGACGTATCTTTCACCTCCCTGGGAGCCTAACTCTGCACTTAACTCTGCTGATTAAATTAACTCAGGTCAGGAAACAAGGCAGACAACCAATTCCTGCCAGAATAGAAAAAAAAAAAAAAAATCCAACAAAACACAAAAAAACAAACAAATGAAAAAAAGGCAACCATAGAAGAAAAATAAAGATCCTCCTTGAAACAGAAGCCTCCATGATCTCATGCTTCTGCAGTAGTGCAAAGGTTTTATTTATGTTATTTAAGTATTCTGGAAAGGATTTTTCATGTCTTCCAGTAAGGTATCAGTTACATTAGCAGGCACAGAGCTTGAGTTTCTCTGGGCATACTGCTCTGGCCTTTCTGCTGCAAGACAAGCTTTTTCTCAGCAAGCTTCTGGTTGCCAACAGGAGTATGTCCTGAAGAAGTTCCTACTAAGGGCTGCACCTTGTGGGAGAAAGCAGCAACTGTGACAATTGTTTCTGGTAGACAAGACATTTGTAGATTTGTAGATTACTTTTTTTTCTTTCTTCACATGTAAAACACTGGTATGTTAAACATTATAAAATGACAACTAATTAAACAAAATCAACACCCTCCCAGAAAACCACACTTATTCCCACTTGGATTTGCAGTGAACATTTTATTCTGCAGCTGCAAATAGCTAGAGTTTCTTGGAATGTTGAAAGGCACTTATTTCTTCCTAGCAGGGGCCCAGAAACAGGTCTTTAGTGATTTTAAAGCTTCTAGCTACAAATCCAGTTTTTCCAGCCTTCTAACTGATTCCTGATCCATTACTTGTGTGATAAGGAGTTGCTAGGCTGGTTTGGAGAACCATCAGTATCTGCCTTTCTTCACTGTACATCAGATTTCACGTGACAGAAGTGCTTAAAGAGTTCAGTTTCCTCTCAAAATGTAACTACCATGTGCACAAGCACTTCAGTTCAGAGATGAGGCTATTGAGTGGTGTCAATAATCACGTTGCACAGGGACTACTTACTGTCACCAGATACTCTCCTTCCAAACCATACCCAGCAATCAGTGCTATTTTTCCTGCTTATATTGGTCAATTACTGGATGGTTCGGTACAAATAAAATGAATAGTTTAAGAACTTCAGCACTCTCGCTCATCTAATTTTTATAATTGGCCTCAGTATTTAAATTTTTCATGGAGAAAAAAGTCTATTATCTCATTCAAATCAGTATTTACCATTAAGTTTACCATTAACTTAATTTGTAAAGACAAGTCTCAGATGAAATTAGAAATCCTGAATTATTCATGATGAGGTCTGCTAATTTTACACTATTCTTTCTTATGTGAAACTTCAGTGTGTCAGACCAAAAGGGCTGGATTTTTTTTCTGGCAGGGAATAAATGCTTCAAAACACTCCTTGGAGAACAAAATGTATCTGTCATATTGAAGATAATGCATTTAATCTCTTTGTTACATTACAGCAACTTCAATAAGCTTTATTGTACTGCATTTCTGTATAGCAACCCTGCAAAAAATTCATTTACTAAGTAAGCAGGATGATGGTCTGTACATTTCTACCCATTTAACAATTAGATTAGTGCTTTGAAAATACTCAAAAGCAGCAGCAAATTCCTTTCATGTAAGCTGGCAAACAGCAAACACGTCAGCCATTCTTCAAAGCAAAGATGCCA
>JAOXXN010000102.1:5469562-5491270 GCA_026770055.1 Myrmophylax atrothorax
CCCTAAACTCCTCCTAAAACACATACAGAAACATTCATATTTTTACTTTGCCCATACATACCAATATTTGCCATTCAATAAGAACAGAAAGTTGTAGTATCTGTTAGCATACAGGCCCTTACCTTCACATTTTGAGAGCCCAGCTAGAACATTCCTAAGCCTTGCATACAATTAGAACTCACCAGACTCAGGTAGAAATCCTTCCTTGCAGAAGAACCAGGAGTTAAAAGGTAAGGGAGGGGGTCTTTTAACACTAATTCAATTGTGTTCAGCCTTAGAGTCTGTATTTTTATCTCACTGGGTTTTTTGATGATGGGTCAAACCAACCATCTCCTTGTGGGGGCAGGGGGGAAGAGGAAGGCTCAGCCTGCAGCCAACACAGCCTCCACAGTCAGAAGGCACATGGCATGGAGGCTGCATGGGTGTGGGAGTTTTGGCTTTAGTTTCAGCTGGGCCTCAGCTTCTACATAGATTAAAGGGGACAAACATCACCTGATTTAAGCAACCAAATTGAGTATAAGAGAAGGTGTGGGCAGTGCCTGTCTCAGTCCCTTGATGTCTGGGTGCTGAGTGGACCTGCTATCACTACTGCTGGGGGAACTGGGCCTCGATCACCACTTCACAGCTGTTTGGTTTGGGAAGTACCCTTTGCTGTTGGTGGTTTTCTTCTCACTTTCCGGGTATCCTTTAGGGGGAGTTTGTTGGAGTATTTTTGTGAGCTGGGGTGGTGGAGGTCTGTGTTGTTTGGTCGGGTGACTCAGTAGCTGTTCTTGTTAGTTTGGGGGTTTTTTTCCCACATTTGTATACATATATGTATTATATTCTCTTTTTAATTGTCTCTCTTGTGTATAATATAAGAAGCTATTTCAGGTTTGGTGGGGTTTTTTTCCCTCTTCTTAATTTTTTTTCCCTCCCTCCTCTTCTCTTGGTAGGGGGGTGGATTCTCTCTCTGTTGGGCAGTGGGCATTTTGCCAGCTCAACCCAACACAATGGGGCACCCATCAATCAATAAGGGCCACCTGGTAGCCCACCCAGACCACACCCCCTGGACCCTCTGACGGGCTGCAGCACCTCACTGTGGCTACAATTGCACTGAGTGGTCAATAACCTGGAGGTTCCCCTTGCAGAGAGTGGCCACAGGAGCCAAAGTCTACAAAGGAACACCCGTGAGGTCTCCATCTTGCTCTCCTGGAAGCTACCAACATGTGACCTCTGGGCAGAAACTACAATTTTCTCTCTTTTTTATTTCTTCTCTAATCTCTCCTTTACTCTTTTCTTCCCCTTGTGGGTAAATTAAAACTGATTGTAGGTTCCCTACTCCCCAGCAATGCCTGCTGGCTGGTGAAATCCTTAGAAGATTTTAAAAGCAGAGCTCAGAACGCTGTTTGGAAGAAGGCAGGGAAGTCCTTTTGGTCCTAGTAGCCTTCTACTAAGTGTGATGGTTTTGTGGAATAGTTTCCTTGGTTGCACATTGCTCCTGTAAACCCTTTTTGCCAAAATGCCTATTTTCTCACTGAATTAAAAGAAATCTCTTAGAGAAAAGTGTGTAGCTTTTTCTCTGGACGTGAATCAAAGTATCAAAGAACCCTATTTTTAAAGTAAAACTCCTGGCTGAGCCTGTGAGCCTGCAGCTTTGGAGCCTTAGTGTTACACCAGCCACTAAGGCTGCTACCAGAGTACTCAGGATTCCTCCTAAACTTAACCCTCTCCTGTATTACAAGGATGACGGTGAAGTTGCCCCTCGAAGCCCTCATGATGCTGCTGCCCTTTTCTGTCTATATACCTTCAAATACTTCTGCAAGCATTACTTTATAATTTTTTCACCTGTGACCAATTTTCATCATATGGCTCTTGAGGAAAGCAGTTTGTTCTTCAAGTCACAAGTCATTCTTCCCATTTTGATGACTTTGGATTTGAACAACACATACATTCAACAGTGGTTCCCAAGCTTTCATTTACTGATTATTTCATTATCAGCCTAAGAGCAAATATTGAGAGGCATTAGTTTGGTTTACTCTCAAGCTAATTACTTTTCCTATACCATTGTTTAAATTTTGTAGGCCTGTGTTGTCAACAGTGTTCTTTTTCAGTGATTTGTTATTTGATTTCTTCCAGTATTAATTGTACATTATTAAAAATTATAATAAAATGGTGACACTTGGGTACGTACGTCCATATAGATTTACATTAATTGGAAAGAGGGAATAACCATAGGCAGTAAATACAATTCCTTCAATCAAATTAGTTCAAATACTCTATTTAATTTGTTGCCTTGGTGATTTTGTTTAAATGCTTCCTCTAAATTTTATTGACAGTATAATGGTGGTTTTAACAGTCAGCTCCTCAGTATATTAATAGAGCTCATAAGTGAATATAAAATATTAAAGAAGGTTGGCATTTATTACAGCTAAAAACAATCGTATGCACTGAATTCTAATTCAGTGGTTAACAACCCTTCCATGGCCAGCACTGGAGAACTCAACAAGAAAAGTGTATCGTTGCCTGTATTTGCATAAGCACTTCCAGATCTTTTTCATAATTGTAGACAAAATATTATATTTGAATCTTTTATCTAACTATCCAAGAATTATTAATTTTCAAGTAGCATTTTAAATGAACCATTTCATCCCTCTCCTCAGACTAACATAGTTCCACACCATTAGTTCCATAATCGTGGCTGAGAATTTGGTTCTCACATCTTCATTTTAAAAGGACACTCAAATGCAAACACACACATACCATCAATTACTAAAAAACCCAAGATAGCCATGGAAAAGATCATATAAGTCACATTAATGATTTCATCTAATATATACAAAAGCACAAGAGTTGACAGTTTCAAAAGGAAAGTGTTGGTTTGTATGTTTTATTGTCGGAGAAAGGAAGTGTTAGGATTACCCAGTCTGGTGGAGACGTATTTGAACATTTCACTGTGTCATTTTAGCAACCTCTTTTCTTAAAAATTTCACTTTGCTCTCAATTTTTTTAAAATACTCGGATTAAAAAAAAAAAAGAGAATGTGCAACAAGAGAACCATAAAAAAGGCCCAAAATTATTCTTAAATTTCGGCTGTTAATTGATACATTAATGTTAGATCTTCTCATTACTGTGTCTGAGTATTTGTACATGTAATTCTATACAACCTAATGCTACTCAATTTTCATGACAGTTCTTGGCAGCAGATTTCCTAAATTGTCATGCATCATTTAAGAGCTGGGGGGGAAAAAATAAATTAATTATGCAACTGTTGCATACAGCAAATGCAAACAGCAGCATTTCCCTTCCTACTTTTGTACAATCATTTTCATGTGCAGAAACCTTCTTTTGCAAGAGCCACCATCAAGGAACATTCTAGACCCAAGTTACAAAAATCACAAGAAAGCAAGAGAAAAATAAAACACTAAAAAATCTTCAACTATGGTAATGTGAAAGTGAGTCTATAATTCTTTCTGCTACTAACAATATAATTTCTAACATACTTTTATGCAGCAAGGTCCATCAATTATGATTTAGATCCTTGCCAGCTATCACAAGTGGTGCTGGATATTTGATGTGGGCATGTTACATCTGCCAAAAGTCGTGAAAGGATTTTCTAACCATGGAGTTCTGAAGTCACTAAAACTGCTCTTGAATTGTTTTGCTGGCCAGAAAAATACCAAGTGGGTAAATAGGCAGGATGACTGTACAAAAAATCCCAAGCAGCATTTGTTTGGGCAGGGTCAGAGCCATCCTGGCCAAGAATACCCAAGTGGGAAAAATGAGAACATATTTTGCAGGCTCGGGGCAATAGTGGCATACACTTTCTCCTTATGTCTCAGAGAGAGAAAAATATCCTGAGCTGTGCTATTTTTGCAGAATTTTCCTCTGGTTTCTGATTTAGTGAAGGTTGATATGACTTGCAGACCATGCTTTATAACCTTTGTATCATCTGT
Source organism: Myrmophylax atrothorax (assembly GCA_026770055.1). Lineage (NCBI taxonomy): Eukaryota > Metazoa > Chordata > Aves > Passeriformes > Thamnophilidae > Myrmophylax > Myrmophylax atrothorax. The sequence goes on from JAOXXN010000102.1 coordinate 5,473,495, forward strand.
GAGTGCAAACTCACAGGGTTCTGGCACCACCGCTGCATTCTAGACCATGAAGTGCCTGGTGCTGTAAAAAGACTTTCAAACCCTTAAATATGGGGATATTTGACCTGTCCTATGAATTCAGAGATTACTTGGCTATTTGTACACTCCAAGTGTAGGTAAAACCCAAAGGCCAGAGCAGGGAAATGCTTTCATTGAAGGTTTCTTCCTGCAAAGCATAGAAGAGTAGTTTAAACAGCCCTGGTTAGAGTCACAAAGATGGCAGCAAGACTAGAGGCCTGCTGGGTTGGACACAAGTGTGAGGACTTGATGAGAGGGCAAGAAGTGTGCTGCAAAGCACAGAACTCCATTCTTTCACCAAGAAGAAATACCTACAAAATGGAAGTGCTTCTGGCAGTGCCTCTATTAACCTGTTAAGCTTCATAGCTAGGGAAAAAAAAAGTATTTTCCTTGTATTAAAAAATAAATAAATAAAATCTAGGTTAATTCTATCAGCAAAGTAGAAGCTGCTCAAATCTAAGCTTGATACAGAAGCTTTCAGTATTTTTAGAAATTGTTCTGAATGGCACTGCCCTGAAAAAGATTTGAGAAAGGCAACTAATTTTTTTAAGTGTTGTTTCAATTAAGTGTCTAACATTTGCAATTATGGAGTTTTGAGAAGCTGAAGCAACAACATGTTCTCATTAATTTATACAGCAATAACAGTTTTGGCATGAGGTTGAAATCACAGGCCAATAAAACAGATGAGCAGGCAGAGCTGTCTCACTAAAAAGACAATTGGCCTCAGGAGGCTTTCTTGCAAAGTCCATAACTAATTAAAGTATTTACATAGAGTGAGAGACTGAGGACCTTTGCCAGCCTTTTGGGACATGTGTGCATTGAAGGGAGGCAAGTGTCCAGGAACTGGACAAAAGAAGAATTCCATGTGGTTGCACGCACTCATCTGCTTTTACTACAGCTAATGAGATACAGGTAAAGTGATGAAAAATTTACACTGGAGTATAAGAAAATGCAAAGTCTGTATTTATCTCAGATTAGACTTTTATCAGTCAGTGTTCGCCTTCCAAATTTCAAAATGTTTTACGAGTATTAATTAAAAATAATCTTGTAAATCTTTTTTGCAAAGTACTCTGGTATAGTGAATTTGACCACAGTTTATAAAGTTCTGAAGAAAGAGCAACTAGTTTCTGTGAACCATTTTCAAAGTGCTTCTCAAGAGCTCCTCAAAGATGCAAGTATGTTCCAAATACAATCTGCCACGAAAATATAGTATCACCATCTGAGAAAATAAACCTGTCTGGAGGCTTTGATGACATAAAAGTTTATTTATTCCTCTTTTACAGGTTTAACTTCCACAACAAATAATCCCTGTGGAGACTGGCATCATAAATATTCCAGTTGGTACAGTTACACCTTAGTAAGTAAAATTTAGCCAACACTATATGAGACATGGTATCTCCCCACTTTCTTGCAATTGTGGAGTCAAGATTTTTAGAAATACTTGTATACTTTCACATTTATTTAAAAATGAGATTACTCTTTGCTAATTATTTTAAATTATTATCAAATGAATGCTGATTTCCAGCCACTCCTAGATCAGACACAACACACATCAAAATATCCTGGAATAATTCTTAAGGTTTTTAATTAAAATTTACAGGCAGTGTGGTTTGAACATCCATCACTTGTTTCAGTTTAAAATCACTTACTTGTGCTTGCTTATACCTGTTGTCCTTTCCAGCCATTCTAAATATTTCTTTTTCAGTGAAGCCTGAGCATCTTTAATAGGGAGAGGCAATACATATTAGCATGATTTTGTCAAATTTCTGCTCTGTTTTAGCTGCAAACAACTAGTAAAACCACCTGCACTGCAAGCATATCTGAAAGCACACACACTCCCCCTACATCCTGAACACATTTACAATGTTCTGCTACAAAGATCTAATTAGAGTTTATTAAACCAGTGAGTGATCTATTGCTGTTCTTTAAGGGAAGATAATTATGCCTACACAGGTGAAGATTTCAACACTAGATCTTTGAAAAACTGAAATACCTATTAGCTTCTTGTATTCATTTTTTTTTTCTGTTCCATGCTTCAATTTTCTCCCAACTCTTTTGATGCTTTATTTCTCTACAGATTATCTTCTTAAATTAAAAAGAAAAATACAGTGACAATAAGTGGAAGTGTAGTGAGGAAATAGCATGTTGATACCTTGCGACTAAGAGGGTATAGCCTTTACTCTTTCAGTACTTCACTTCCTATCTCTTTCCAAAAAGTGAGACAGACCAAAACTATCATGACCACCAGACAAAATTCCCTTCTGCAGGATACTGTAATTCCTTCCTGCAGCATATACAAGTCATTGTACACCAATGACCATGGGGCCAAATTAACACAGATATTTTTGTGTATGTACATTGATATTCTAATGAGTTTCCTCCTCTCAGGAAGAACATGTGAGAACAGATACAATTCAGGAATGGGGGAAGATATTCTTATTTATTGGATTTTCCAAGTGCTCTAAACCAAGTTCAAATTAATGGAAATTTGACTTCTTATTCTCCTGCAAGCAGTTAGTCTGAGGTGAAAGATTGTGGAAAAAGAATCCTACAATGATGTTCTGATTTGGACAGGCTAATTATTGTTTGTGGGATGGATGGCTAAGCACAAGGAACAGTAAAGTCCTCACAAGGTGAGGATTCCAAGTTATGGCTTTCTAGGAGCAAGTGTGCAAACTGTCTGCTTACAGAAAATCTTTACTCATAACCTTTCCCAAATGTCTTCCCACTGAATTGCATCACAAACAGCAAGGTCATTCTGCTTGAAGCCCTTACCTTAAGCTCAAGTGACAAATGATTTCCATAGGGTTAATTAATCAGAGAGAATTTGCTAATTAGGTGACTTCAACCTGTCTGGATAGTAAATGGAACTGCACTGTGTCTCTGTCCTGTTATTTCTTGTAATTGCTTTAAAGAGGTACAGCCCAGGTGATGCACCTACATGCTGCATGACAGAGTGAGCAGGAACCTCCTTCCCTGACACTCAGCCCATCCCTCACACAAAGCACTCCAGACAGCATGTTTGACAAACAGATTTTCCATTGCCAAGTGTATTTCCTTCCCTATCTCAGGTAATTTTCACATTTTGCCAATACTTAAAATACAGGTTACAATCCAAACTCTCACTAATGAATGAGTGAAAAATTTACACCAAGAGATGGTTATTTTCTTTTCATTGAGATAGTTTAAGATTCTTTTCCAATGTACTGATAGTGATCTCCTTTGCCAGGCATAAAGTTTCAAGTAGTGAATAATTAAGAGAGAAATAATACTCTATTGTGACTACCAAGCTTTTCAGAATGCACGTGTGGGTTATGACAATGCTGAGAAATATAATAGGATGCTCCCAACAGCCACATAATATCTTGCAGACAGATGTTGTGTAGAATGGAGTCTGAGTTCAGTCAAAGAGAAAATCATCAGATGCAGAGAAGGCACTTAATTCCTGAAGGATATTATTCCATCAGTCAGTGCTATAATACAGGGTTATTTTTGAAATTTAATACCTACCTTATTTTTATTAAAGCATAGAGATAAAGTAATCTATAACTTTACTTTTGATCATTCTGGCAGTTCTTAACCTTAGGACAATGTTAGGACTACAGGCTATCTTGTACTTCACTGTGCTTCAGCCACTCCAGAACTATTCACGGAGTTTTACACACACACAGACTGCCCCCTCCTCAGAAACCCTAGTTCTAAAATGATTACTAGTAAGCTCTGCTTCTTATTTGCTTCATATTTTTTAGTTTTGACTTTAGCATTCATTCTTAATTTGATTCACACAGATCAGCTGTTGTATTTACCCCCGAGTATCTTCCTGATCCATCCACAGGGACCAGACGTGGCACTGGACCTCTTCCCCTGGCTGCAGCTCCATGCAGAGCAAACCCAGAGCACACCTCAGCTGGCGGCCACCGCTCATCTGAACAGGAGTCCCAGATGGGACATTCAGGGTACAGCGGACAAATACAATGTGCTTCTATTCAGTGGCTTCTATTCTATGGCTTTCTCAAATGCATTTCAATAACTATCAAATGTATCCAAGATCTCAACTTCCTTCTGCTCCCATGTCTTCAATACTGGAAGTGCTGGTTAGCAGTATACCCCAGAAGCTAACAACTGCCTTATACTAATCTCATTTCGTATGTTCTTTCTGAATTCATCTGGGCTTACAATTCTGAGGAAGAGTAAAAAAATGTAAGCTCATAAATGAAATTTGAATGCTATTTCTCCCCTCACTGCAGACTAGATTTCACTATTATCATTTAAAAAAATCATTACAAACAATCTGCCTGTGGTATTGATGTCCTGTCAGTAGCCACAGCACAAAAGAACAGAAGTGAAAAATGAGAAAATATTGCAGAAACAGAATGAGTTTGGGCTTCTCAAAATGAAATAGAGAAAAGAGGTGGTCACTTACTACAAATGCTTCAGGAAGATAATCATCAAGGAGTGGAAAAGGCAGTATCAAGACAAGAACAAATGACTTTTAGAGGGGCACCAATACATTTAGGCTGTGAATGATAAGGCTGTCAGTGAGTAGTGCTGAGTTCTGGAATAGACTCTGAATTGGAAAGGCAAGACAAATCACCCAATGATCAGCTGTTGTTGACGATGGGCAGGTCAAGAGGTTTCTTTTACTTGTGTTCTCATCTCTTTAGGACTTGCTCTCTCATGCTTATTGAAAGGTCACTATGCAATGTAGCCATAGCATTGAAGAGACAATGCAGCACTTGAGTGTTTGTGTTTGGGACTACGCAGATGGGGTATGAACACCTGGTCATTTCATTGTAAAGATGGAATTCACTCAGGTTATTCTGAGTAGTTCACACAGTGTACAAGTATCCACTTTTATCTCAGATATACACAGAAAATATAAACAGACCTTTAAAGTCTTGCTTTTATAGAAAGATCCACCTGCTAGATTTCAGTGATAGTGTCTGAACTGCCTTCTGTTTCTGAACAAATATAAATGATACTGTGAAAAATCAATTCTCAGGTGACAAAAGCACAAACCACAGCAGCCAGGTACACATGCTGTCAGAACCTCATATTCAAGGGAAGGTGGTAAAAGGTTATTTTAGACACTTGCTGTTATTTGATCCTCTAATAGCAGTTGGGAATGTAGCCAAAACCCTGCACTGTTGGTGACAACAGGCTGACAAACACTTTCTATCAAAGTGATTGATAAACTCTTTGCCATATTTAGTAATTGTTTTCCACAATTTCTGAGCTTTATTTCTACCATGCCTACACAGCCCCTGATGGCTGTCCACTGGACAGCTCCTGAGCATTAAACAATCAATTTCTTCAGCCATCTGAGAGCAGTAGATGTATAGAGCTGTCACCCTGACACCCAGCATCTACACCCTCATTTCTCCTTAACACGATGCGGGGCCTGAAGAGTGATATAAAGAATAAAGCAGAAGCAACCCAGAGAAGGACAGAAGAGGGGGTTCAAGGAGAAAGTCCACACACCAGATACAGGAAGATTTAGAGATTTGCCAACTTTCTCTTCACAAAACCAGTGAAAATTTCAAACCCACCTAACACACCTGACAGGATTTATTGTGCATACTGTCACAGGAACCAGTGAAGGGACACCACACCTCCACATCACAGCTCCTAACAAAGTGCTTACTGCAGCTTATGTACAAAACTCCTTTCTCACAGAAAATGCACATTTTACAATACTAAGAACAAGCATATCTCTCTTTCTACCCAGAGTTTCAGCTTAATTAATATTTTAGAATTGATATGACACAGCTTTTACTGAATGAAAAAGTATCTTATTGCCAGTATTACCCTGTATAAAAATAACTATATCCCAGCTGAAAGGTCTATTAATAATTGGTACATCAAGCCTTTCATTATTTTTCATCAAGAACATTAGCATGATACAGCAGTTACTATAGTCCTTAGTGTCTCTCTCCTTCTATTTAACTCCTTACTTGCAGAACAGAGTCTAGATCATCACAACTACATCCAGAAAGGAAGAATTTAAAAAGTACAGTAGCTGTAAAAAGCCAGGCTACTCAGGTGCAGTAAGACAATATAGGTTGCCTTTTATTTTGGCAGTACTTTCCTATTGCAATGGAACAAAGTCTCTGTACAGGTTCCAAACATTTAAAAAGGATGATACTTGGTATTAACCTGAGATTCTGGCCACAACCTGAAGATTAAGCCTTTGAGAAATCTTTTAGAAGTTTCAACTGCCTTGAAGATGGGAGTTTTGGGTGTAGGTTTTTTCCCCGTGAGACTTTTCAAAACCAACTTGTAAGATCAGTGTCTGTAGCTGAAACTCCAAGTTAAAGTTCTTAAAAGTAACATTCAGTATATCTTCAATAAATTTACTTTTCTAACAGTTCAAAACAGTTAATACTATATAGCACCCCTAACAACTCTCAATTTCCAGGTAGCTTTAGATGTAAAGGGTCCAGAAAGATGTTAAAAAATTAGAAATTATATCTGCATGTTTCTTTCCTTGACAGAATGTTCTTCTTTCCTTAACTAAAATCTGTCTTGAAAATGTGTTATGAAAGCAGAAAAATGTATTTGGAGATTATAATAATGACATAGGTAAACATACACAAAAGTGATTTCTTTTTGGGTTTTTTACAGAATAATTTCTCTATGCCATCCCAAGTCAAACTATTTTCTGTTTCCCTGCATGAAATATGATCTCTTACTCAAATTTGAAGCAAACATTTAGGACCCACATGGAAATAAGCAATGTGCAATTGATTGATCAGTTCCTGCTTATGAAGAAATCTTCACACAGGCTGCATTAGGATGCTGATTGGATCCACAGCTCTCAAACCAATAGTTACCAAGTACAGTCTGTGTGACAAAAGCCAAACTGTTCAGCTTCTATTCAATGAGCTGAGTATCACCTGCTACAAGGGCTTATTTAATACAGTTTTAGATTACAGAATCAAAGCACAGTAAACAACAGATGGGTTGGTTGGTCTTTTTAGGTTGGGGGTTGAGAAGGGGAGAGGAACACCTCTGTCAAAACAGACGAGACTAACTTCATCTCAGTGAGTCTGTTTAAGTGAATGGTATTGCTTTTTTAAATGAATGACATATCAGGTAGTTGTTAAAAGAAAGAATTAATGATCTTAATTTTTACTTTCTCAAAGTTCTGGATAAGTGTTTTATTCCTGGTACTTCTCTTTAATACGAAGCCTTTGTATGAATTCATAAATATAAATTTATGAATAAATTGTAAGGCAGAAAGAGGACAATGAAATTTCAGAATGCATTTCTCCCTCACACTGTTTCTCTCTAAGCCAACCTGTACCAATGCTTGCTGGTACCCTGCAGAGTTTGTTGGCAGCTACAGCACTACATCAACTCCAGAGTCAGTCTCCTCATTTTACATTCTGAAATGATGCCATTTGGCACTGAATAATATGTTGCCTGTTAACACAAAGGAACAAAAAGCTGCTTTCACATGGAACCATGTGCACTTTGTTATATTTCCAAATATATTCAGCATCTACACAGTCATTTTATGTCTGGATGTACAGAAAGAAAGCAACAAGTGGAGAGTCCAACAGAACAAATTTCTGGTTGCAAGACCACTTGCACCTCTAGACAAAGCCCAGAAACTCCTTATCTCATGCCCTGCAACACTTCAGTAACAAATACATGAAACTGTTCCCAATGGGCCAATCACAGGTACTACCAGAAGGTGAAGATGCCCAAGACAGGGCTTCATCTTCATGTCTCAGCACCCAAAGCTTCTCCTCAGTTCTGCAACACATGTCAAAGGTGAGAATACAGAACTCCAACACCACTTCTGCAAATGAACAGCATTATATTCCAAGATAAAACTGAGTAATGAAATTAAAATTAACTCTGGTTAACGTGGAATGCCTGTGGCAATAATCGCTTAAAGGGTGGGAATTAAACAGAAAATAAAAGCAAAAAACTCCATCAGTTAAAGAAAAGGCAAACACAAAAATAATCGTCAAAACCATAACCAAAACCAGGAACTACAGCATAAAAAACCTTAACGAGATGATATCAGTGGGAGTGAACAAAAACTCAGGAGGGTACTAGCACACTGAAAGCTGCCATGGGCATGAAGTCAGTCCTGTTTCTCCCCGGAAGCTCCAAAGAGTCTCAGAAATATCTTCAGTTACACTCAAGTAAATGTGATCAGAAACTTTTTAAGAAAAAATGGAAGTGTGAGTCATGCATGAATTTTTTGATACTTTGAGCTTTCTAATTTTTGGGGGAGCTACTGACTTTAGCTATACATAACTGCAGCCATGTAGCTATGTACAGATAAAAGTTACAAGAAATTGGATATAAATTGCAAACAGCTTATTCCAACAATAATTGCTTTGCTGCCTAAATTTTCTTCATTCCACAGTTCCTTTAAATGCTACCACTTTCTCCACCTTGTGAGCAGGCCATTTGAGCTACTCTCTGCAATGGTCCCCAAAACATCTTGCAATAATAGATTAAAAAAAGAAACAAAAAAGCAACAGAATGCTTAAAGACCAGTGGCAACATAAACATGGTATCTTGTTCAACCCAATTTTAATGGTGAGAGTGCAGTGCAATCTTCTGGACAGAAAAAGCTGTTTGACACGCTGATGTTAGCTGCATTTGCCAGGGAGATATGCAACCTAAAAGACACCCTGAATAACACGAATACCTAATAAGTCTTGCGGACAAACAAAAGCTGAATGTACTGCTCAAGGGATTGAATCTTGCTTGAGAGAAGTGGAACATTTCATTGGCACGTGGCACTTCATGTGCCCTAAACTTCCACTTCAGATTCCAATCTCCCCAAACCCACCAAAAAAGCAGCAGTTCTGTAAGCACATTTGCATTTTGTACTGTAAAAAGGCTCATGCAATCTCTTCCTATCAAGCCACCCAGAGACCACAGCAGCTCCGTGGTATCTCCTCCTACCCTCCATTCATCCACAGTTTGAAAGCCTGAGCTCATACTGACTGTCAGACAGGACACATGCAGCCTTTTCTTTTATTTTCCCACCAAACTCTCCTTTTCAGGGTTTTAATTCTCTGTCAGTCTTGTCTTGCGACAACAAATGCAGAAGTTGAAAGGCTTGAAGTGTTTGGCAGACAGACAACAGACACAGGTGTTTCCACAGAAAACTGGATTTTACTTATATGTAAGCCATCAGATGATGCTGGCAATCTCTTCAGGGTCCTGACCTTCATTTTCAGAGGCCAGCAATAACCAAACCTGCTGGATAAATTCCCAATCCCCTTCCACTCTTACCCTCTTGGCTTTTAAGTGGAAGAAAAGGGTTGAGGAAGACAAGACTATCACAGTTCAGTCTACATTGTACATCTCTGTTGGCAGAACTTGGAATAAGCCTATCAAGGCTTTTACTGTTAAAATCTGTAATTAAAAATAAAACCAAAACAAAACAGCTGAAGAGCAATCACCTTGTAGTTAACATGTTACAAGTCTCTTGGAGAATCTGGTCACTGGTAAGAACCTGAAAGCCACATGAAAAAACATTAAACACTACTGGACATAATGTGCTTATGAGACAGAGATGAAAAAATGTTGACATAAATGAGAAGACCCTTTAGGAAAACCACATCATGAGTGTAAAGCTTCACTATATCGCATTAGAAAGTTAAACAGCAAATGTGAGAAAATGGTATGTGACTATTTTAGGAATGGTCCTTACAGTCAACATTCAACTCACCATTTTAATGACAAATAATGAACACACTTCCTGATGAGAAAGTAACCTGGTCAAAAAACCGCAAACACAAAAAACAAAAACAAAACCGAGGAGCATCACTGGACAGAGACTTGGAGGAAATGGCTAGTTCTAAGCAAATGATACAAAATGCAAAACTCAGAAAGAATTTTATCAGACCCATGTTTTGCACATCTCTTCCAGTTAGTGCCCTGGCCAGGCACAGGTCTTTAAGGATGACTGTTAAATAAAACCGCCAAAAGCAGCAAGTGTGACTACTCTGAAATCAGTTCAGCCACTTTCACATGAAACCAACATGTCAAATTGACATCACATACACTTTGTCTTGGTGACCCAAGAAAAAAAGCCACAGATCTGCTTATAAAGCTTCCTGTGCACCTTTATTTTAGATGTCAGATTAGTAGGATTTTTAATTCTTCCTTGCCATTTTGTGAATCTTGCCTGGTTTCAAACAAAAAATTCAGTTTAAATTTGTGGTTGCCTTGTACTCTTACAGCAATTTGACTTCTATTTTCCCAGAAAAAGTGTTTCCTAAAATTTTATATAGAACTGTATGAGAATTACTGCAAAGACCTCATGAGTTGTGACACTATTTAACTTTGTTAAAAGTAGATTAAAATTAAGAGAGAGAAACATAGTGTACTTATGGTTTTGTTTTCACAAAACATCTTATATAATAAATGAAACAGTTTTATTTAAAATTACATGTAAGAAGGTTGTGCCGAGTCAGGCCATCCAAATCTATGAGATACATACACTATTTCTGAATTATGTATATGAAATTCAATAGGAAATCTGGTGTTACCGACTCAGAAATATAATTTTTAAGAAGTCTGATAACACAGAGCTCAACTGTTTGAGCTCTCAGTTTCACACATTCTTAGAGAATGTGTGTGTCCTCATTTGGCAACCACTGCACAGCTGTATGTTGTTGCTTGACCAAACACAAATTGTTTGCTTAGTTCCAAACTTGCAAGACTTTGCAAAAATACCCAGTAAAACTAAAGGAAGAAAAAGGCATTCTAGACTTGCTTTGATTGGCAACATAATTCTTTAAAAAGAAGTTACACTTAAGTATCACTGGGCTAATGAACTGCATAATCAGGAGAGAGTATCAGCTGTCAGACTCACTAGAACTGATAGCAATGATTGCATTATAGTGCCATCACTAATATGAATCTTAGAAATTATATTTTTTTGCCAAGACTGTCTTCATGCACCCTGTTATAGACCAATTATATCCTAACCTATCAGCAGATTTAGTTGTCAATTTAGAAAACAAGCTAAAAATTGACATGATTGCTCCTACAGGGCATCCAGAGCTCCCCTAACACTGTTGATCATTCAGAGCAGACTTCACTGACGTGAGCAGAGCTGAATTATCAGTCACCATGCTACTCTGTCTGCTGGGGTTGTCCACTCTACGCTATCCTTGTCACAACCACCACAGCATTTCTTACTTTTTTAATGGCACCTCATTTCTGGAAAGAGACCAACTGCAGTTCTGGCAGGGCAAAAAAAAAAAAAAAAAAGGTTTAAATGGCATCATGAGCTGCCCTGTTATCTTCATTAACATTGCATTCTAGAGGCTATTATAAACATGCCCATTTAGGCACTAAATCACTCTCCACACGAGCATAGCAGCTCAAACAGTGGGTCACAGCAGAGTACTTTTGCTCCTTTCCAATTTACACGTGTCCTTCCACAGAACCATATAGGCAGATTGCCACTTTTAAATGAAAGAACTGTACAAGAGGTGTGAGCTTGCCAGCACACTCATCTTTACTCTCATCATCTCCTAAAACAAGCCATACCTTGAAAACAAACTACAACAAAGTATAAGATGCAACTCAACAAGCTGCCAGAAACCAATTACCTGCAAGACAACCTTGGTAAAATCCAGCCAACAGATTAAAATTTTATTTAGGAAGAGGATGACAAACAACACTCAGAGCAAAAGAGTACATACAAATTGTTTCCATGGAAATCTTGTCTCCTAAAACAGTGATAGAAATCACCATGACAACTAACCTAAAGAATTATGATGCAGATTTAAAGTTTAGTCTGGTTCAGATCAGACCGCTGCACCAGCAGCTGTATCCCTCTTGGGGCAAGTGCAAGTTTGGATGAATGCTTAATCACTTTTTTTTTGCCATTACGTAAGGTCTATTACTAATTTTCTCTTCCAAAGGATAGATTAGCACATGGATTTTGATGATTTTTAGAAGTTACCTTTTGGTTGACTGCATAAATTGCAAACAAAAAAACTCCAAAGCACCAGGGTCTACTACATATGGTTTGTGAACTCTCTATAAAATATAAATTAATAATCTGGTAGAAGAGGAAGGGATTTAAGTGATTTTCTTCTTATTCTACAAAAAAAGCCATGCCATTTTTTTGTACAAATCATGGCATGCTATGCACAATTTATATTTTGAGTCTCAGCTGGCTTTAAATTCTAATTCCAAATATTTTAGGTCTGCTTATATTTGTAGTGTTTCAGGCAAAAAACCTCTCAAACAATCTGATGATGGCCTCTGACTGCTGACCACACTTAGTTAAAAAATAAGTATCTGCTAGAAATGATGAAACACTGTTTTATCTGAATATGTAATTTGTAATGACAATTGGTCAGCCCACAGGAGATTGTGAGACCATGCCTTAAAGTCTAAACAAACAGTTCTCCAGTTTCCTTCACTTTCACAGTAGTAATTTTGGTGCTGCCAGCAGTTTCAAGTTATGACATATACTCAGAAATCCTGTTTTGAGGAAATCTTGAGTTCAAGTTAGTTTAGATTGCTGAAAACTATCTTTCTGGAGAGCTTTCTTAGTCCATTTTAGCTCCATCCTAGCTGTTGTATTTAGGATATAGATGAGTGAATAACTCCCTATCAACTACTAACCTGTTCAAAACATGGATTTATTTCATTATATAAAGGTTATTTCCGATACTCTGAGGTTTTACTCCTTCTTGCTTCTTTAATTCTGTACGTAGTATGCTTAAAACTCTAAATAAGAATTTTGTCTTGAAAAAAAAGGTATTTGTGAACTACTAGCTGTGGTGGAACTTGGAACAATGCACATGGCTGATCCAATCCTCTCTCTTATTTAAAGGGTAGCCACAGAGTCTGTATTTGGAAGCTCTAACTAATAAGCTAAAAGGATGTTTATGGCTTTCAATTGTCAAACAGCTGGCTTGTATGGAAACAAGATGTCTTGGCACAGAGAATTATTTATGCCTGTGTAGATTCAGTGTGACTAATTATTTTCCACAGGACAATGAAAATCTGCAAAATAAGTAATTTGAAAAGGAAACATCCTTCCCAATTCTGGCAGAAATTCTTCCCCATCATTAACTCAATCAAAACTGTTCCTATGCAGGGGTAGTAATTCAACAGCCCAAGAGAACCACCACACTTGGCACATGCTCAGCAACAAAACAAAAAAAATGAACTAACCCACCTCACAAGCACTGGTTACCATATTTATCCTCTGAAGTACATCAGTTCATTTTGAAGATATGTGGCTGTAGTCTTCCCTGTTGTTTTACTGGATATTTTATATGCATCGGTTCCAAAAGACTGGAAATGTTTCTTCATCACATGGTGATTTTAAAATTTTATCCTGTTGTTCAGTGCAACATTAGTTGTTAAGATGCTATACAGGAACATACACAATTGTATTAGGTTGAGCTGGCAAAATGCCAACTGCCCAACAGAGGGAGAAAGGGTGTCCTCCCCCCCAGCCCCCAAGGGAAAAGGAGGGAGAGAAAAAAACCCCAAAACTCAAAGTAGCAAGCATCTTTTATTATATAAGAGACAATTAAAAACAGAATATGATATAATACATAGATATACAAATGTGAGAAAAGAAAACAAACCAGACTAACAACAATAACTACTGAGTCACCCAACCAAATAATACAGATTCCAACCACCCAAGCCCCACCAAACCTCCCAACAACTCTTTCAGAGAAAACTCCCAGTAAGAGAGGAGAGAAATTACCAAGAAAATGTTCACCTCCCTAGATAACATAGCAGGGATGGCGGCAAGGCCTAATCTTGGAAGAGGCAGGGCAGTGCATCTTTATGGGTCTGAGGCAAAGACCAAAAGAGACAGAAGCTCCACCTCCCCCTCTTTTGATACTTCTTGACACTTTTGATGATGTCAGATGATATGAAATACCTCTTTGGTTGTTTAAGTCAGGTGATGCTTGTCCCTCCTAACTATGTCACATCCTTCGGGCCTGCTGAATTGGGCCTAGCTAAGGCCTAGCTAAAACTAAAGCCAAAACTACCACAACGGTGGAGCTAAATTTCTCTTGCCCCTCAGTGTTTATCATCAGCAAGAAGAAGAGAAAAAAAATCAGTTTAGACTCTTCTTGCTTCTACTGAAAACACTTGTTTTTACTTTTGGTTAAGAAAGTTTCTCCTTTGCTTTATCCAGCCACTCAAACTTTTGGAAATATTTGTGTAAATTAACACGAAGAGGACAAGCACTTTCAACACCTGTGAAAATGCTTCTGACTCCCACCACTCCAGGTCAAGATTAGAAAAATTCTGATAGTATGCCTCATGTCAAAGAGGTGTACACAGAACAAAAGAATTTCTAACCAGTCAGCATGAGCTAAAATGCAAAATTAAACAAAGCACCCTATCAAAACAATTAAATGAACTTTTCCCAGTAGAGCAGACGATTCCTTTTGTTATGTCCCTTTTGTTGAACACCTCATATACCTTTTCTGCTGTACAGGGAGCTTTTTCACTATTAATGTCTAGCATGAAGGTAGCTAACTGCCAGCTGAACTTTCTGCTACTGTCACAAACTGCAAAAATTGTACCTTGTGTGCTGGATGGCTACAGGTTCGTGCACCTGCCCTCAGCTCACAACACCTAAGTGCCCAAGTCTTGACTTCAGATGGAGCAATTCACAGAAGTGCTGATGAAATCCTCACCCGAGAACTTTGTGCATCTATGCTTTTTGTTTTCTCTTAGGGACCGGTGGAAGAAGACAAACAGTCTCTAGCCTCAGTCAGCTTCCCTCTCCTTAGCACATCCCGATTTTTCCTCAGTAAATGTGACCGTTTATCTTGCAGACTCTGCAGCCCCTGCCATGTGCCTCCTCCTGCTGCAGTACTCAAGTTGTCCTTAGCACCTTGCCAGTACACATCACATTAACAATCCTACACTCATTTCCAATGCAGAGTTTACACCTTTATTAGACAAAACTGGGTGATTATACAGGCTCTTAACTAAGAAGAACTATTGTCATGCCAGAGAGAAAAGCTTATTTGTCATTCCACTGGATCTGGAGGAGGAGATTCTTGCACTAATGTGGAAGGGGAGGATACATATGTGCTGCATGAGTCAGAAGTGCCACTCTGGGAGCCATGAAGACTGACAAAAGGAAGAGACCTTTCTAACTGGGACCTAAAAGAAGCAATGCAACTTTTTTTCCTGGGATGTGTCACCTTCATGCACAACAATCTTTAGTCAGAGAGGCATCATCCAGCTAATGTCACTCAGTAACCTACACACACCAGCCCTTACTGCACAGGACCTACACAAGGCTTCATCAAATTCCATCCTGACATCAGCAAATGAGCAGAGATGGAGAACAAATGCTCTCAACCTCTCTAAAAATGTTTTCTTCTGCTGAAGTGTTTGAAGAAGCAAATGCACTGGCTACATGGCATCCGAGAGGAACACACATCCATAATGATCTATTAAGCCAAGTGCCACCTATCCAGTAAGCTACATAAACCATACCAAGCCCAACACAGTTCACTATCCAGGGAAAAACCAACCAAGCAAACCAAAACAGAGAAAAAAAACTCAAATACCCACACATCTATAAGTAGCTACATATTAGTAATCATGTAGAGGCATCAGCAGTGAAAAAAGGACTGGATTCTGTGACAGTAGGCTAAAATATATTGGCTGAACTTCTTAACATATACAAGAGTATTTTCCTGCTCTAATACATTTGTGATTAGTGTTTAGGCATATCTTCTGAATTTGTTAACAGCTTCTCAGGAAGCTTTCCAGAGAGCAAAGGTTAATACACACTTGGAATTACCTAGTTGATTTGTCATCCCATCTTCATGTGGTTAAACCCATCAGAGGAGCCAATATAAATTTAACACTATTTCAGGAGAGGCTTAACAATATCCTATGTCATATCATTTAGAGGAGGTTATGTAAGTTTCCAAGTCAGCCTTTCACATCCACTGTATGACACCATTAAATCCAAATGTTTAAAACAAGATCTTATTAAGATTACCCAGCTAGACTGGGTATACATAGTATTTTACCTACAAAGCACTGTAAAATGTCCTGAAGAGTTGGCTTCACACTGATGCAGATTTCAAAGATTTGCTCTGAGTCTTAATTAGGCAGCTGTATTCTAATAGACTATTCAGCCTCCTCTGAACTAAAATTTCCTAAGCAGTTTGCCAATTCAAAATACTTTATTCTTCATATGTTGTCAGTTTTGGCTACTTTGCTCTACTAAATTACCCTCAAATTGTTCCTGTCAGTCTAGTAGACTCTAAGCTTCAACATCCCACTCATGCAAAAAACACACAGGAAGTCTTAGTTTTTGACTATCAAAAAACCCCCAACATCTTTTGTAGAGGATGCAAACATTAAACAGTTGTAAAACACAAATACACTACTACCTGTAGTGGTCTGAAGTTTCCCCATCATCCCTAATCATTAGGGAGTTCTACAAACAAAATTCTCCATGTCGCTGTATCTAGAATAGCAGACAAGGAGTTTGCTTCACGACTGCTTCTCATAATTTATTTATTCATTTTCTGTCACAGATTCAATAAAACAGAGTTCTGGGTCAAAAATGAACCCCAATTTTCTTGGGCTGATCCATATAGGGTTTAAAGCAAAAAAAAAAAAAAAAAACACCTAAAAAATATGTGCTAATCGCACTTCTGGATCCTGGTTGAAATGAGAAACAAAATAAGTCCAAACAAGATGCAACATGATCACTAATGCCTTCTTGTTTTACCTATAAAGCCAACAGTATGTGAAGGTTTAATATTTTCAATTAAATTCGTAATGCTGCATCAATGAATTAAGAGGCACTGGAAACAGCTTCTCCACTTGCCTTACATGGAGTTCATTGTGCTAATATTCACTAAG
Source organism: Myrmophylax atrothorax (assembly GCA_026770055.1). Classification (NCBI taxonomy): domain Eukaryota; kingdom Metazoa; phylum Chordata; class Aves; order Passeriformes; family Thamnophilidae; genus Myrmophylax; species Myrmophylax atrothorax. Next base: position 5,490,433 of record JAOXXN010000102.1, read on the forward strand.
TGATTTGTAGCAGACTTCACTAACACATGTACATTTGCAAGTATACAGCTCACCAAACTGCTAATTTCTAACTGCAGCTTGTTTAGAACATGTTCATCTTCAAAGATTTTGCTAAGTTACTTGCTATTAAATATTTTTGTTGAGTCACAACATTTTGTGACTTGAGCCACAAAAAACCCCACATGCAAAATTCATGAAGTGAGACAGATAAAGCCATAGTATTCCTTTTTAAAAATCAATAACCCTGTGGTTAAGTACTATGCCTTGAGATTCAATTCCCAAAACTTCTGCATCCTCCTAGGGTTTCCATCTGCAGGGGTAACAGTCTGATTTCCATACCTTACAACACACTAGTGAGAAGCAGTTTCAGTTGCATCTGTTTACGTTTTCCATGGATGTCTATTAAACACCCACTGGAATACAGACTGAATCACAAGGTCCCACTTGCCAGGGATCTCCTTCTAGAGCTCAATTTGCCCCGTCAGTGCATCATATTATTAGAATTCTGTCCAACTGAATGGATATTTGCATTTCTTATGGAAACCCATGGGGCTAGCAAAGCTTCATTAGAAGGAATTAAAAAATGGTTTTCTCCCTAGTCTAAAGTAGATCAACTCTGAGAAGAACTAAGTGCCTACAGAGATGGGCCATGTGAAAGTGGAAGTCTGTTTTTTCAAAGTGGGAATTGAATTGCTCAATCATACCCCATGTAAATATCACTATTACTTAGTTACTGGAGAAAAGACTGAAAAGCAGCATAAAACATCCTCTCATGGGTGTTCTTAAAATGTAATTTTCTATTGTCTTACTTTTAATACTGAACACCCCCCCCCCCCCC
>JAOXXN010000102.1:5500204-5530655 GCA_026770055.1 Myrmophylax atrothorax
AATGAATAGAGGGGGTAGAATACACAGTGATCACTGGTTCCACCTGCTGAACTAGGACAGAAATATAGGCATAATTAGTGTCAAAAATATTATAAATACTGTATGGCTTGCCAAATCATTCAATGGGATTCTGAAAGCATTGAATATTATACATCTGGGAGTTGCAGAATACGCCATAAAGATTTAGCAACAGAGCAACTATGAACTTAGTTTAACATACAAAAAGGGAGTAAAAGAGGAAAGCCAAAGTTAATGACTAAGCAGCCTTTTGATACAAGATAGATACAATGTAAACAAAGATTAAGCTGGGTACTTCAACACAATAGGAGACAGAAGCAATTAAGTTAAGGAGGGAGTACCCCCAAGCGAGAGAAATACAACTTGACCAACAAAGAGTCTCTAGTAAAAATTTAAGCTAAAAAATATTGCAATCCTTCCTGACAGAATCAGATGGGAAGATTTAAAAAAAGCAATCATTTAACAACAAATAAGGAATATGTATGTTTTGACTGTATATAAGCAGAGCCTGCAAGCTCTAAAGGTGTGTTACTGACAGAGCAGTGGCTCTGTGGTACACCCAGCGCTGTTTTACTCTGTGATTTTCGTTAGCTATACAATTAAAGCTACCCTTTTTGCTGAGTGATTTGGTCATTCTGGGTGGTTATTTATAACACTTATGTTTTCAACTTGCAAAATGGAAGCACTCGATTCCTAGTTTTCTTGGCTTCCACTTCAACACAGATTTTTATAAAATGAGGGAAGAAAAGACAATCAGAAAAGAATGTAAAGAGTAAGAAATGCGAGATCCAAGATACCCCAGAACAAACTCTGATGTAAGAGTCTGTTGAACAACAGTAAGGAGAATACCAGTAACAGTACAATAGAAAGTGTCAACAGTCTTATTACTAGGACCTAAGAGCCACAAATGTTCCTAGTATATGTTTGGAAAAAAAAACCAAAAAGACTAGACTGATCATACCACAAGACTGATGCAATCCCTTCCCTCTCCTATTGTGACTTAGAAAGCTCTTGATTAAAACAAAATCTTTAGAGTACAAATTAAGACAGTCATCTGAAGATAAAGAATTGATTTTCAATAATTCCGGTAAGCCTGGAGGGACTCCAAAAGCTGTGGCTATATTTAAAACCCGTAAGTGAGACGAATCAGGCAACCTCTGCCCCATCAATCTGAGTTCCAAATAAAGTAACAGAGCTCTGCCATTCAGAACCACTAATAAAGCTTTTAGTGAGATTGTATAAAATAAGACAGGCATGTTTAGGGCAGCTTGACTTACTTTGATGACAATTTGTTTTAAGCAATAAAGGCTTTGAGGTGCACAGGTGAGGTCCTTGGCATTTCAGCCCACTCTCCTGTGCCGGTTTGGGTCACTCAGGCAGGCTTCTCTCCCTATTAATGCCCACAGTAAATGGATCCTCAATGAGCTGTTAATGGTGTCCTGGCTGCCTGACGGTACAGGAAACAAAATACGTGCCTCCCTCATTTTCACTGCCGTTTTTGGTACCATTTTAAGGATTGTATTCCTCTGTACAAGAGCACTAACACAATGGCAACACATATGGATTATTTCAGAACTCTGAACCTGAAAGCCAGGGCCCAAAGACACAGTGGGGAACACTGCTGTTCAGTTCAATGGGACTAGATTGGCCTTGCCAGCACCTTAAGTTACAGCCTGACAAAAAAAAAAAAAATCTTTGGTCCACAGAAACAGTTTATAATTTACAACTAGTAGACCTAAAGTCAGATGTGGTTCCAAGGGGTTGCACAGAAAGGGACAGAGCTACACTAATTAGAAGTACATCAGAAAGCAATGCTAAAGGATGTTCAGGTAAGGTGATAGTAATTACTTTTCAGGGGGACCAATACAGTCTAAGTCATCCCCAACACCTTTGGTTATGACTGAAGTCAGAGGAACTGAAGATGCTCAGGAGGTCATTACCACCTCTTAGGACTTGGCCCAAATGGTTTACTCAAGATCACTCCAGCAGCAGCCAAAAAATTTTATATTTGTCATCTGAGAGTGGTTCAACTTTGTTTCCCACAGTTCCTCATTTTAAGTTCCAACATTTGGTGAAAATTCTGTACAAAACATCACTACAACAAGAAGCAAAGGTCAATGTGTTCTTGTTTTGCCTCAAAGTCCTGGAGTCACAACAAAAAAAGTCATCTTGTAAGAGCTACTCATTTGAAAATAAGCCAAGAAAAGCAGTTGCTGTAAGATTTTTTAGTGCAGTATTCCAGCTTCTCTTACTTTTTTTGCCAAAAATACTGACAAGCACTTCTAAACTTGCCCCAAAAGAAGAGTTAATTAGAACTTTTCAAACACCATTAAGGTTTCACTGAAGTAATTTCAGCTTCAGTTTAAGGTGGGCTCACTCCTCATTAATCAAATACATCAACAAGCTCTTTGGCCTAATGATTTTGCATACAGAAAGGCAGGCTAAAGTAATGACTCCAAACCAGTCACACTGACAAACACTTCCAACAGCCTCATGGTGAGATCAGACTGTATTATTTAGCCAATAGCAGTGGCAGGCTCCTGTTACCAAACCTCACCAGACATAATGCCATAAATACAAGTGCATCACTTCACATGCATGAATATTTAGCATGACAGGGATAAAACTGAGCAAAAGATGGGAACTTTGGAACTATTAACAAACTTCTAGAAAATAAAGTATTTCTTGACAATAAAAGTAGCATCTCTTCTAAAAATGCATGCATTTACAACTAAAGCTAAACAGGAATTCTCTCTTTCAGGTATTGGAGAGTTCTAGGGGCAGGACACAGAATTTCTGCTAGTCTGGTTTTGGCCCAAATCACACTGAGTTCAAACATTAGATAAAAACTTGCGGGTTTGGATTTTTTTCCTCTCAGATGGATTAAGTAACCTGTACTGCCCTCATCACCATCTGTATTACAAGTAAATTTTTAACAGGACTTCAGCTTCTACATATCAGAGCCATGTGTCATCTCAGGAGGCCTCAGAGCCATGGCTGACAGAGGACAAGAAGTGTTGGGAATACCCAGAGAAAGGAAATGGATTAGTATCTTGAACTCTCCAAGCTGATCAGGAGTTACTCCTGGAGCACTTCCTCCTGTTGTAGCAACAACTGCATAGGCCCATCATCACCTGTGTGATCAAGGTGGAAATCTCCATGCCCTGATTCCAGTCCACACTAACCCAGGAGTACAAAGCTTACCTTCTCTGCTAACTTCCCTCTTGGAACACCACCACTTAAAAGTCTCACAGAATAGGGATCCTATCTCCCACTAAATCCCACATTTTCCTCCAATCAGCAGATTTAGAGGTGCAGAATTCAGATGATGAACTCCATTTTTTCCAACCAGATCCAATTTTTATGCCAGTGTTTGATTCCAGACTCTTAAGTTAAATTTGATGAGGATGGTACCACTAACGTGACCATTTTTCATCATCAGATATTTGACAATCTTACTAATGATAGCAAATACATTTGTCCTTGTGGATAACCACTCCACTACCAGTTTTACTCCAATATTCATGCACAGGTGCCTGAGCTTGCTGCTGATGGCAAGTCTCTCAGTGGCAGGGGAATGCAGGCAGAGAAAGAAGGGCAAGAGCCAAGAAATTAGTCTTCTGATAATAAGAGTAAACAGTGTGTCATATTTTAAGTAACTTTTCAGTAACTACAAAGTATCTCTCACATTTTTAACCAAGGGAAAACAGGTCTAACACACTAGCTCCACTTTGCTATAACTCCCACTGGTATCCTGACAGATAAAGGAGGTTAGGTTGTACTAAACAGATGAACAGGAACATTGGATGGAAATTTAAGTGCATTTATACTCAGGCCTCTGAGTTTGCAATTAAAAAATTACAGACTTACATTCCTGTTATGGGTTTAGCTAGGCAGGCCTAAATTTAGGGCTTTAGAGTTCAGACTCGGCCTGGGACTGTTGGCTGACTTGAACTGGGTCAGGCCAGCTGACAGCTGACTTCTAGCCAGTGGTATTCCATACCATATTCCAACATCATCTCAAAGGGGTAAGAGCCAGTGTGGGAGTGGCTTAGTCAGTTACTTCATAGCCGTGGTCACAGAAAGACACACAATGCCATCTCAGGAAGGATGGGAGGCCCAGGCCCAGAGCACCGGCTCACCACCATATTATTTTAGGAAAGTAAAATGTTTGTTCTTAATCTTTCTCTCTGCTTAAGTCTGTCTCTCTGGGGAACTGCGTTCTCTGGAGTGATTTGTAGTTAGAATGGTAGGATTTGTGTTCACTGGGGAGTAGGAAGTTATTTCTCGTTATTTCTAACTTGTGTGTGTGTCATATTGTAGTTTCCTTTAATTTTCTCATTTCTGCATAAATATATATATAGTTAGTTTAAGTTTAAACCTAGTTTGAAGGTTTTCCCCCCTTTCTCCCTTTTCTCAGTTGGGGGGGGGGAGGGGGAAGAGACTGGCTCTAACCCTCTGTGTTGGGCAGTTGCTGTTTTGCCAGCTCAGCCCAAGACAATTCCATTTAAACTGAAGTCAGAAGGAGAAAAACAAACATGCAAATTTTGAAAACCCCAGGTAACAGAATATCTAGGTATAATATTTTAAAAATGAGGAAAAATGTGATCTACCTGGGGAAACTGTATCTTCATAGATTATGTCAAAGCTTAAGACACACGCAATTGATTTATCTAGCCCAAGACAAATGAGGCACATGGAGAGCCAAGACAGTAATGGTTTTAAGGAACATTCATTAAGCTTAACTAAGTAAAACATAGTTTGTAACATACAGAGTAGCTTTCATAATTTATATGTATTCAGTTTTTATATTTTCATTAAAGTATACATTGAAGACCATACTGACACATGAAAAATTCTAGTTTAAGAAAATAAATCCACATGTAAAAACAATATACAAGGCCAGATCAATTTGCCATTGTGAGCGTAGAGACTTATTCACACTACAATATTGCTGATGAATGTAAATTTGGTTCTTTGCTTTAAGCATGGAACTTGAGATTTGTGAAAGAGAGAAAAAATTAGAGTTAGATAAAATCAAGCCTGTCTCTGGACTCACAACTTGCATGGCACAAGGCTATTTTGTTTTGTTTGTTTAAAAAGAAAAGCATAAATATTTTGGTTTTAAACCTCAAGATGATACCTAAAACAAACCTGCATTATTCTTTACATTCCTTAGGAAAAAGCCTTGAATGCTCTGACTGCAATTTGGGTGCAGCTCCTCAGCATATATGGGTGGGAGCATCTCATTTATTTTTCCTTCATGAATTCAAAGGCTGGGAGGAGCCAGCTGCCAGACAGCCCTTCTCCCACATTTTACATAGGAGAACACATGGGTGTTCACACACTTGAAAGCCTCTCCATGTCCTTGCTTTGTTTTCCCTTAAACTCAGCTTTCCTTCTATTAAGGCTGTACAAACTTTTTAATATATTGGGTTTTGGTTCTGCAAGATTATGATAATGCTCATTCCTTGATGGACCAGTTTCAACAATTATTCAGTAACTCTGGCTCACTCATTATGCACTGATAATTCAATGAGTATGAAAGATCATTGGATAACATTAACATTTTCACTGCCATTACATGCACACATTCAAGCACTCATTGTTAACTGAAAAGCTTAATTTAGGCACTGGTATAGAACACAAAACGTCCAACAGTAGTTATCTCATGCTCCAAAGTATAAAAAACCCCATTTTTAGTTCCTCAGTTATGTATTTCCAAACTACAGTCAGACTATTTGCAGAGAATGTGAAGAGACTGTATCATGGAACAGAGATGTTGTTACACACACTATTATTATGAAGTTGCAACAAAAGCAGGTGGAGATGAATTCTGTTATTTCTCCAATAGTTTTTACAGGAAGCATATCAGTGTTACCTGATCTCAAAACCTTAGTCTGATAAGTTAGACATATTTCCCTTAGCCTTGAAAGAAATGCCATTGTAAACAATCTTCCCAAGTTAAGTCCTTACATGTAGAAAAAGAAGTGTACAGAATCATCATGGCTCTATCTACTAAATCAAGAAAGATTTGATTTTTATCCTTCATAGCCAAGAACAGCAAGGATTATTGCTTAGCAGCTTTTTCTTTTTAAGGATTGTCAGCTCTGAAATGTACTCCTGGCAGTTTTACTACCGATGCTTTCAGGTTCCTTCTTCCCCTCATCCTCATGGTTAAGACACAGGGGAAGGAAAGACATTGAAAAAAGTCAATCTCAGTTGCTTCCTTTTCCTTCCCCTATTAACTGCAGTTTCATTCTAACAGTACTGAGGCCAAGCATGAGTGGTTTATTGTACATTTTTTTGCACAACAATCTAGGCTCAGTTTCAAGCCAGTTATCCAAAGTCACACCAATTTGATTAAGCACCACCATCCCTTGTCATCAAGAAGTTTTTCTAGTGGCAACACCTACAGTGGTAGGACAGTAAAGATGAAGATTTAGTGACAGACACAAGGACTCAGAGGTTGCTGCAGATAAGCACGAAGTTTATTGTGCAAGAAAGGGCTAAACAAGTGATCTCTGAATACTACAATATGAGAAACGTGATCTGCTAACAATTAACAGATATAGTTTGTCATGACAGTGCACAGCTCCTGCATTTTAAAATATACTCTGCATTTGGGCTTGTGGTTTTTTTCCATACGTTTTATTTAGTTGCATTTTGAGTTAAATGAATGCTGATAGTTGCTGTGCAGTTTTTAGAAGTGAAATAAGATACTGAATAATTTATGGAAGAATATATAAGTAACCCCAAGCTCACAGGAAATTTTATAAATATGTGTCCAAGTGCTTCCTTGCACACAGCACAGCTATGAACTCAGGCTGTCCTGGTGCCTGCTGACCCCAGGGAGGGCAAGAAAATAATGCTTGAATGCACTTCATAACATAAGTTAGCTGGGTTCAAGCTGGATAACTTCTTAATTATTTTACTGCAGGCTAGCAGAGATGTGACTACTCTTGAAATTTTTCAAAAAAATTCCAGAGAAGAAAATTCATGTCTCTTGAGGCTCTCAGCTCAGCACATTCAGTGGAGCAGCAGGGAAACTTCTCCTGTTCAACACAACCAGACTACTTCTATGGAAAAGTGTGGCATAGGAAAAAGCCTGCAATTCAGGTACAGTATAATGCTTGAGAAAAAATTATAATTTCAGTCAGCTTTAACTGGAGCCTTAATGAAATGTTTTTGCTGAGCACAATTGCATATTCTAACATCATTTTTCTAAATCCCAGGCAGGAGCTGATTCCAAACAGGGCAAGTTTTCTCATAAACTTTTGTTCTACTGAAAGCTACCAAATAAATTTTCTTCCTGGGAAATTTAATCTAATTATCATGACTACTGGCCACATGTCATCAATAATGCAAATTAACTTTAGCACTACTGATGCATATCAGCCAGATCTTGTCCCAGCATCCCCACAAAGTAATAAATGATCATTTAGAACAGAGATTTTTAGACTTCCCTTCAGACAGTATTAGCCATAGAAACTGAAAAATCCCACTTCAAAGATTTTTTTTCTTCCTCTTTTCTTCCTTTTTTCTTCTCCAGTGCTGTTAAAGTAACTAGCATAAAAGTGGCACACACACTGTGTTCAAAGGTCTTGCTAAGTACCAATTTAGGATCAGGACAACTGTTTTCTATCCCAAAAGACAACTTCACTTGCACATAATTATTCAGCCAAACGATTTGCCTGTTTTCCTCAAAATGTTCTTTACTAAGGAACATTATCCAAACAAATATTTTTATGTAAAATACCTAATGTAGTAGGTGCTTAAGAGGTAAGATGAAAAAAGAGTGAAGTATTTATTGGATCCCAAATAATTCTTAATTTTGCTTATCATGACATCACTTATTCCATGAAATCCAATGCTCATCCAGTTCTACTCAACTTCATGGAATATAACATTTGTCCACACTTGCTCCATGAATAGCTTTGTCTCTGCAGATGATCTGCCAAAGCCAATGTGTGTGCTGCCTACACAGACCTTCACACAGGGGCAAAATATGTAAACAGCTCCACCCAAACTTTAAGTGATAAAGTTTAGGTTCATTAAAATACTGTAAATAACAGAGGAAGAAATGGCATTCACAGAGGAGCAGCTTTATACCCAAGCACCCTCCAACCTTCTATAAAAAATTTAGTGCAAATGCAACGCTGCAGGCATGGATGTACCAAGCCCTCCCTACCCCACCAGACCCCTTAGTGCACTTCCCAGTCTAATCATAACCAACCAGCAGTTCAGCCAACCAAGCCAAGCAATTACTTATCTTATTTCTCTGACTGATAGAAAAACATGCTTCTGTAATCATGTGTGTCTAGATAACACATTTCCTATACAAAAAATCCCCATGGATCAAACAGATCAATAGGTCTGGTAGAGATCAATAGGTCTGGTCAGTTTATCTGTGCAAGTTTCAAGTTTAGTTTGCAGGAATGCATGAGAAGGGTTATCACTCCCTGAAGTCATGTAAAATTCTCACTCATCTAACTTTTGAAGACTTTTAGCTCACAGAACTCAACTAGGAACACATTCAGAATGTTCTGTTATCTCAAACTTAACCAGGAAGTTTAAGTCATAGATTTAATGACAGAATTGGTCAAGTGTTTCTGTTTTTTCCACATAGTATTATCCAACTGCGATAAATGCAACAAATTAAAAAAGTTTGATTGGGTTTTAACATTGGGTGGGTTGGTTGTTTTGTTGGGGTTTTTCTTAAATAATTTTTTTTCTCAGATTTTTTGAAATTCATTTCTTTTTAAAGTCTGGAGAAAACCAGAGAGTCGCATATCAGTAAAGTATCCATATATTTTAAAAAATAAAAAACACTGTGAGAAATCAAATTGAGGGAACATGCAGCTGTTTCAGCCGACACACAGCAGACACACAGTAGTTGGGCACTACAGCAGAACATGTGAAAAGCTGACAGACACAGCACAACTTCGGTCATTGCACCAGCACAAAACGGAATGTACAAGTACTAAGTGGTGGGACCAAAAGTAACCTCAAAACCTTTGGTAACTTTCCCAAAAGATGGTTTGTACACTTGAAATCAAGTGTTTAGGTACTTCAATGCCTGTTTCCAGAAGTTAGGTCAGAAATAAGCAATGTTGACAGTTTCAGTGAATCCAAGTGAAAACAAACACAGGCAGGCTTTAAAACAAAACATTTCTAACACTTCCTGGGGAGTATCTAGTAAGGCATCATTTGGTATCAGCTAAGTAGTGAACTTGTTTAAAAGTGACTTTTCTCCTTCCCTCCCACAGCACAACTAATCAACCATCTAAGATCAAACCTGGAGGCCAAGAGCAACATCCCAGACTAATTTATTTCCTTATTCTATTAAAACCAACTTTCTTTAATGCTTACTCCATTAGCATGTTTTCAAGACTAAGTCATCAGTATGAAAATGAATTTTCTTCCAGAAAAGATTCCAAATCAACAGGGTTAAATATAACAAGTTCTACAGCACTAATATTTTTTTTAATTTGTTTGCACAAGGATGCTTTCCAGCTGAGTCTCCAGGTACACTGCCAACTAACTGTGTAGCACACAGGTAACAACCCTCTCAGTGTAGGCTAAACTTTCTCCTTTATAATGGCAATTTCAAGAGTCTAAGACTACCACTGTAATTACTAGATGCATCCAGCAGCACCTGATCCATAAAAAGAACTTTCCAAATTAAATGGTAAGTAGATATTTGCAAGTATCTACCCACAATTTTGCCTACCACTTGGAACCTCAGAGCCCCAGGCTCCCTAATGAACCTCAATGGTTTTCCATTGTTGAACCTGGTAATGAATTTTGTTTAAATTAATTCATATTCATATTCATATATACAGAGGTAGGTGATACGAAGAACATGCACAGCTTCCAAGTCACAGAGGTAAAATCTTTCTGTGTAACACCTGATTTGTCACCCATTTGACCACATAGGTCTTTGTTTAGCAAACCTGAATGCAAACTACATTTCTAATGTCATGAATTTTTTTGTTCACAAAAATATAATTATTTATTCTAATAAGGCAAGCTAATTTAGCACTAGTGTTATTTCACAATCAAAATATCCTTTACCATATATTAAATAGAATTAAGAAGTCTAAAACTAAAACACCATTAACAACCACAGAATGCAGTTTGGGTTGGTACAGCTGTTCATCACTTAAAAGAAAACATTTTGCTACATTTAGTCCAAACTTTAAATATTTCCTCCTCAAAAAAACCACACAAACGAACGTCTGTTGCATTTTTATCAGTAGGATCTGAGGCATTATCACCTTCCCTTTACTACACCTACCTATGACAAAAATGGATTATTTCAAGTTTGTGAAACTAATTCCTTGTTGGCAACCTGGCTTCTAAGAAAACTCATCTTGTAACTAATCCAACTGCATTTAAAAAGGTACCAGTTGGTCTGTTGTATTCTTAATATGGAAAACATCTGACTTCATTCATTACAAATTACTTTAATTAGCTTCTCATAAAGATACTGTTCTAAAGTGCAACTGAAGATATTTATGAGTGGACATGGGGGAGAAAACACCATGCAACAGGGGGAAAAAAGTTAAAAACACGTTCCTTAATTTAGTAATATCCAAAGGAGACAATCCTCTGAGTTAAAAGAATAAGTCCACATTCAAAGTTCACTTTGTATTTTACGAGGAATAATTTCTCATATGAGATAGGTTTCCTTTGCATAAATGAAAATGAGAGTCTGCATTAACTGAAGACATCATTTAAGTAAGTAAGTAAGTAAATAAATAAATAAACACAACCACCCAACAACAAAAAAATCCTAGTCTTGAATTATGTATTTCTAGTAACAGGATGTTTTTATATCTGAAATCTTTTCTGAGCAGCTGTGACTGGATAATGCTGAACTTGCCTGGTTTCCATTCCCAGACTGAGGTCTAGCAGAGCTGAGGTAACAGGCTGAGAAATGCACTCTGTTCATTAGAGGAGCAGTCTAGCAGCACACATTAGCAAAGGCTCTATTGTACATCAAGGTGCAGAATCATTCTGAGATCCAAGAGTCCCTGGCTGATGGCCCAGTAAGTAGAGATTTTTCAAACTAGATGGAAGTGACAGTCTCATTTACTATCAATTTTTATGCTAATAAAGACACGCAAGACCTGTCTTCACCAGTCACTTCTGAGTTTTTAATCAGTTTTTGGCCATCTCTGCATAACCTAAAGGAGCCATTTAGCACAAGAGTAACCTCTGAGACCAGTAGTCACTGGCCAAGGGCACTCAGGAGCACAAAGAATTAGACACAATATTGACAATGCAGGTCCACCAGAAGCTGCACTATTGATCCTCCTGCAGTACGCGGCTTTGAGTCAGTTGCAAACAGTAGGGAAGTGAACCTCCACTGCCATCTTCTACCACATGCCTGAAGTTGTATCTGCACTCAAAGGAACACTTTCCAAGAATTATCTAGGAACAAAGCATGCGAGATCCTCAGCCTTCAAGCAATCCAAGCTACAGAAAGACTTTCAGAAGCTTTTTACAGTCCTACATTGTACAACCCCCCCTCACATTGCTTCCATCCCTTCCCAGGCTGCTCAATTGCTTGTCCTCCGTCCATTCTTACTTCAGAACTCCTGTATTTGACCTGGAGCCTCTAAGCCTGATCAGACCAGTTCCAAGGAATTTTGAGATTCAGATTTTAAACTGCAGGACACAAGACACATTCCAAAAATTGTGTGAAAGGGGAAACATCCTTATGGATCACAGAATTGATGATACATGCATCAGTCATGGTATCACCTGTATATTTACTCTCCCACTAAAAACTTGGTATTCAATAGTACACAGGGAATACAGACAATGTGATTTCATAGAGTGAAAGGTCACCATCTTTCATACAAGATCTGTACCAAACTCCCTCTATTTTATTTGACTCAAAAATTTCTCCTTTCTTTGTAATGAATTTAACATTCATGAAGTCATTAAAGAAAAAAAAACAAACCCACAACCCCTCCCTCTAAAAACCAGAGTAGGTTCCATGTACAAAAGTCAGATTTTACTAAAAGATTAAACAAGCCCCAAAACAGTGAGTTTTCTATCAGTCCCCCAATTTTTCTTTTGTTTAGTATCTAGCACATACTTTAGGTCTAAAACGCTGCAGGCTGTTACTAAAAGGGAAGTTTAGAAGCCTGTAGCAACAGGAGCTTCCCACCAGCAGTTAATAATAATAAAGATTACAGAAGAATTTTATTGCTGTCTGATCACTGCAATGATGACACTGAAGCAGGTCAATTGCCCCATGCTGTTCTGGGGGTTTTTTTTTAAGGAAGTTTTTCATATTTAGAGTAACTATACAGTTTACCCTTTATGACTTTTACTTCAGGCAAAGAGAAAACAAAGTCAAGGGAAAAATCGTAAGATAAGCTCTCTGTCAGCAGAGCAGCTTCTTTCTTATTTTTATTTTAACGTCTTTTTGTCCTCCCCTTTGACAAGATTCTTGATTACTGTTTCGAAAAGTGCATTTTTCTCCCCAGAAACTTTAAACACCTTGGACTGCTGGGCTTTTCCTCACCTCCCAAGAGAATGTTTCTTCACTGACAATTTCTCAAGACATGCAATTCTGCCCCCTCTCCTTGAAAAAAAAAAATCCTCAGCAAATTTAACAGTTTCCAGAAAGAAGTAACTTGTGGGACTACTGTAAAGAATTCCAGAGCCATCTTTCACAATGGAGTGAAGACAAATGAAAATTAATATATATGGAACATATCATAACCCAAGGAAATTAGAAGAATAATTCTACTGTCACACATGAGGTGTTACCTGCTGACTGCAGCTTCAGAGCTGGGCCACAGGGTCATGATAAATGCAGCAATGGGCTGCTTCCTTGATGGGAACCTCAGCACTTCAAGTTATGATTAAGGAATGGAACTGTTGCAAGCAGCTAATCCTCTGCTGAGAAAACAGAATCTCAGTCCTGGAGAGGAACTGAAACATCTCACACAAGTGCTCTGCAGCAGGATGTACCTGCAGTGCATGTATTTGTTTAAATACACACATTTGTTGCCTAGATTTTTCACTGTAAGTACTATCACTTAAGGGGGCAAGAACAAATACTGTCCGTTATCATCTCCCTCACTGGCTTCTTAAACAAAAGGAAGTTTCCTAAAACACATTTGCTGCACTATAACTAAGAAATTCTCTACTTTCCCAAGTAAAACACCACATTGAAAGAACATTAAGTTGTGCCAGAGAGATAATATCAAAGAAATTCACAAATACAAACCATACCATATGTCTCACTGTAAAGTCAGAGTGCCTGTGAACATGCTCACCAGCTCTGTGAGAGACACGTTGCCAAGCCCCTGAAATTACTGCAGTTCCCTGTTTGAAGCTGAGAGTTATTGACCAAACAGACTTGGAGATCTTCCAGCTTGTTAAAGGTGCTAATGATTCATGGATGCAATTTTTGAAGAAAGAAATGGGCTTCAGCAGTGAGTTTGATTTTTCTATCAAGAAGTCAAACTGCACTTTAAGTTATGCAATGCTGTTATCTTTCTGAACGTGCTGAGACACTTCAGAGAGAAATTATAATTAAATATATTCCCCGAACAAGTCGCCTTCAAAAGGCAAAGATACATGGGAGGTTTCTGCCTACTGTAAACTCTATTTTTTAGACCAAGTACATTTATTAATGTGTTCAGCATCACTGTGCCATAACACTGTTCTATTGCTGGAGGCACCTATGCAAAAATGCTTGCACAGTTTAACACTAGCAAAGTTTAACTTTGTCAGAAGCCTTTTCAACCATGTTGGTAAGGAAAGAGTTTATGCTAAGTTATCCTGTATTTATGCATTTTGCATGCAATGCCATGGAACAGTTGTGCTGCAGCACATTTGTCTGTTACATTTCCTGTCATAATGAAAAAATAAATAGCTTGTAAAAGTGTTTTCTGTTTGTTTTCAGAAGTTTCCATTTAAGCCAGGGAAAGAGAGGAGGGGTTGGCTGTGTTACTCTCAGGGAGACTTACTGTTGTTAGGCAGACAGAGGGAGAATAAGAACTTTTTGCCTCTATACATATTATGCCCCTAAATTTTAAGAAGTTTTTCCTTATTATCACTAATATTCTGGAGTTTCTAGTTAACTCAAATCAATCAATAAAGCTTTCAAAAAGACAACTATTAGTGGAGAAGATAAAAAAAGGAAAAATGAGTATATTACTGGTTGGGGGAAGGGAGAAAAATGAAAAATACAGCTCTCTCATCTGGGATTCAAAGTGGATAATCTGAGTTAAATCTCTTATTTCCAATCCTATAGCTAGAAATTATCTGTTAGTGTCCCATCATAAATCTCAATCTTGGCAGCACGCAAGAAAAACCTAACACAACCAGCAGTCATTGTCAGGAACAATGGGTCAGTTAGATCAGCTTAGTCAAGATAAATCTAAATCAGATACAAGCCTGAATATGGTATATGCATATGTGTGTCAATAGTCTCAAAGTATTCCTTTCTGTTCTAAAGCAGAAAAACCTTTCAAGAAATAGTTACATGTAGAATACCTTGTGAAGTGCAGAACCATGGAAAAAAAAAGAAAAAACCAAGGAAGAGAAATCAGGTTTGCTGTAAACATTCCTCTTGTAAATTCCAGTAGGCAGTTGGTCTAGGCAAACCCTATTTAAATAAAACAAAATACATGGAAGATGTGCTTTGACCTCAGGTCTCCTATCTGGACATAAACAAAATGTGTCAATGATTGCCATGAAGAAAATACACAGCAAGTTAATCCTCTTTAAAGATCATAAATGTGTAGTACAAGGAAAATAAATTCCTCAAAGAAAGATTTTCTAAATCAACTTTGACAGTAAGCCAAAGTTTAAATCAGAAAGCATTAAATCATTTATTGGACTTGCTGCATTTTTTCCTGTTTTGTTTTTCTTTAATCATACTTAATTGTATAACTCTGTCCCAGACACATGTATGTGTAAGAAGCTTTTTCATGGCAAAGACTGCGCACAGAAAATTTCAGGGTTGTGTTTGATGTAACTGTTACATTGACTTCTAAATTCCAAAGGCCTCTTTGCCCCACTTAATGCACCAAACTTATCAGATCTACATCTGTCCCACAGACCCTATTCCAAACCTGAAATGACATTATCATGTAATGAATTCACCAATACAGAGAGACAGTCATTGTATAAGACTAAGAGCAAAACAATGTAATTCCATGAAACCGAAGCAAGAGGCAATGATGCTTCAACCTCATATTTCAAGAATAAAGTGCTAGTGTACTGAAACATCAACATTTAAACTCCTAACAAAACTCTTTGGTCTTAAATAAATATATACATACACATATATATATGTGTGTTTGTGTAAAGGGGAAAAATTGCTAAATTAATTGAACCTCTCAATATTTTTCATGATAATGTGAATGGCATGTGCTAGTTTATTTTTCAGCCATGGCTCTGCTAAGCAAATGGTGATATGAAAGTTTGTTTTAAAGTCATACACATAAGTGAAAAATAGAGCAACAATTTGAACAACTTCATAGGAAAGAGGCACTGCAAGGTTTTGTTTAAGTCCAAGACACCCTTCTGTGTGCTTTTGAAAGGAACTTTCATCCAGAGAAATGAAGGAAAGATCCACAAGACAAGGCTGTTACAAGCAAGTCCCACAACACAACTGTGCTGCTGGCAGAGACTCCCAACATCTCCATGCCCCAAACCTCCCAGAGCAGCCACAGCACTCACAGTTACTGCTGTTGGAAAAGACTCCTGGATCGTCAAGTCCAACCATTAACCCAGCACCACCATAGTCATTGCTAAACCATGTCCCCAGGTACCACAGCCACACACTTTTGAACACTTCCAGGGATGGTGATTCCACATTTCAAATGTGGCTGTACATGACTTTACACCAGCAGTTCACTAAGTGCCAACAGCACATGGCTGGTATTAATTCCAACTGCTAATTACTGCTCACAACAGCCCTCCTCACACCCCAATCATTTGTATGAGGATAAACTTCCCCACCTGTTTGTCCCCTCCACATGATGCAGCACAAACTTGTTAGAACTACTGCTGTTTCCTCTAGTTGGTTCCAAAGATGAGTAGGACTTGCACATCCTGAAGCTTCAGAACAGATAAGCCACAAGCATTTAAAATGAAGTCAGAAAGAGTGAGAGGAAGAGAAGAAGGAGAGAAAGAAGGAAGAAGAGGGGAAAATAACATAGTGGTGTTTGTTCACATACAAATGCAAATCATGAAGGAAATTGATTTTAAATGTCTCAAAGTCATTGAAGAACAGGGCCAAATGCCCAGAGAAAGAGATAGTAAGACAAAGGATAAGAAATATCATGTGCTTCTTTTTAGTAGGAAAGGAATGTACTGAGTCCTCTGTTAAGAGTCTTCATCAGGGAAACTAAATATCTCTAATAAGCTTTGTAGAAGTTGTACTTGATAATGCTAATCAACTGGAAGCAGACAATAAATGCAACTGGCCTGTGCTAGGCTTTTGGGCTCTGAGGGATTCTTGAGCAGCACACATTATCAACAATAACACTTAAAAAAACCCTGAGAGTGGAAGTCAAAAAAATCTAAGTAAGCCAGGAAAGCACCTCAAGAAGGTTAGCTGCAATTGCAGATTCTGTATGACAAATAAGATACTTGGAAAAGACTTTAATTCAGAAACCACAAGTTGCAAAGCATTTACTATTTTGAGAGATTCCAGTTAATCCATACATTAGTTAATCAGGCAAAGCAACTCGTCTGTGAGGAGTATTTTTGCATGAGTACAGAAGCTACTGCAGTTTGCTGCATTCCATGTAAAGCCACACATGCCATGTAAGCTTGCTTTTAACATTTTTCAGAGGAAAAAAAGATGGTGCAGCACCAGGCAGATATGTGCAGTGGCTAGAGATGGACACAGATGGAAATCATATTCTTGAGAAATAATGCAACTAGAAAAGTTTAATACAAGAGTGTATCCAACTAGAGCACAAGTTTGAAGATATAATTGATCTTTTTGTTCAATAGACAAGGAATGAGAAACCAAGACCCTTCACAATAGTGATGGATGTAGGCAAATATTGATCTAATCTACTTTCCTAAACTTGTCATAATTTTAAATAAATTTAGAATAAGCCATGTGTTAAAAAGAGTTATTTATACTAAAGATACATATCTGAAGTATGTCCACATAGGAAGCAAGCTTTGAAACTTGGCAGATTAAATGGAGAAAGCCCCACTTCAACACACATATGTCAATCTGGGCAGCTGCAGTAAGAGCACTTGTGGAAGTGTTTTTACACCAGGATAGTTGGAGCCTGGAAGTTTTCTGTATTTTGATGGTAGAACAACGACTGAACTCAACCGTTGACTAGTAGAGATGGCTTTGACATTCATACATGGAGATAAGAAGTACCACATTGCTTCTATAAAAGGCCAGTTCTACAGGAGCACAAGTTGCTCCAAGATTAGGGCTGGGTCTAGGTAGACATTGTTCCTTTGATGAATACCTTTTATCTCCCCTCAGAGAGATGAAAAGATTTTTCAACTATAAGGAGCTGCTTTTGAATAAAAAGGGTTTTTCTATACACTGCAATATCGGCCAATATATATAACATTTTAAGTCTGAAACAGCTGGGCATGACCAAGAAAATAAGAAATAAGGATCCATAAATATCTCTTCCTGTTCTTTATGTTTTTCATTTGCACTGAATTTTTGAATTAAAGCAAATTCTCCTGAATCCTTTCCCACCCCTGGGAGACTCATTTCATCCTCTCTGATGCCAGTCCTTGCCGCAGAGTCCTATTGCTATTGCAAATCTCTCAAATGCCTCATGGACTCCAGAATGGTCTTTCCCCAACTGTGCTTAGTGAATCCCCAAGGTAATTAAAAATACCCTCCACTGCTCTTCCCTATGGGTTTTATCTGCCCCAGCCATTCCTTAGCAGACCTTCAGGTATAAGAGGAACATGCAAGTCAAGTCAGCCCTCAGAGCCGGCATTAGCTGACACTCACATAAACAGCCTGACACAGGAACTCAGTGGGGGCTGACGGTAACAGAGACATAGATCTGAAATAGGCATAATTATAGTTAGCTAGAAAAGGATATGATTTGTGAACTGAATACATACCTGGGAGAGCTTTGGAGTTTGCAGGCACACCTTCTAGATCATTACATTAAAATAGATGAAATTAGGTCCACAGTTGTGTTGTGTACATGCCCATCTGATTTGAAGACAACATAACTACCCAGTCTCACATGAAATATAGATGTGTAGATTATGATATTCAGGAATACCTCCAAGAAAATTAATTACAGCTCTTAAAACGGATTACCCGGGACAGCACATTTACAGCCTGTTTAAACAATTTGAAGTGACTCAGGAAAGTAGAGGCTCATTGCACAAATACAAAAAACACAAGCTAAGTGGAAGTGCTAATGGTAGCACAATAAAAAATAACCCCCAAAACAAAGGAAGCAGAGATTTGTTTCTGCAGTTTGGAACAAACAAACAAAGCCAGTTCTGCAGATCTTAATTCTCGATTTCACTTTCCTGAGATCCTTTTCTAAGGGATACTTGGCTAAGCACACAATTGTATACATTTGTTTTCACTAAACACACTGTATCTGAAATTAACATCTCTGGAAATGGACTGCAGTTTAATGGGAATGAGTTTAAGGACTGTCTAATGTCATAGGAATAACACCACTGCAAGCCCTCATTAATCTTAGCTCCCAGATAACAGCAATATATAAATTAATATGGCACTTGAATAGCAGAATTAATTCAGGAAAAGCTTATACTTTTTTCTTCAGAAAATCAGAAATAAGAATACCTGGATTATAATGAACTGATGTCAGAGTTCTTGGTTACTTGCAGGTAGATAAAGCAAAACAAACCTAAACTTCCTTCTTAAAAGTGCTGCTGAGCAGGTCACAAAGGGGAAAGCACAGCCCTAAGCAGTTTTGGGCCAGGCTCAGCCCTGCAGTGCTGTGGGGTCTGAAGCCACGACAAAGAGTATTTCATGAAAATATCTTGTGTTGTCTCCTGGCCACTTGAAAAGTTGAATTCATGGGGCATAGAGGCACACTGGTTTATCTAAGGGTGCAAAGCCTTCTGGGCTACCTGTGGAGGACCAGGGAAGATGGCACAGATCATCTTCATGCACTCTTGCCCATACACGGAGCTGAAGATTTCTATTTACTGTGCACACACTCAAAAGAATTTAGCTGAAAGTAACTCAAAATCAGGTTTTAAAAAAAAAAAAATAAATAAATTTAATGAGTATGTCACTGATGGCCCAAGACCACTTTCTGTACGTGGAAACTAAATGATTGTTGGCATTTTCTGTCAAAAACTTTACAAAGCCTTATCAAAGAGATCACTTTCTTCTAGGGCTAAGCAGAAGGACGAGAGAAGAAAGACTGGATTTCAGCATATCATGACAGAACTCAGCAGGAATGTCTACAAGAAGAGCTACAAAGCATATATCATTTCAAGCAATGAACTTTAAAAGGAATTTCATTTTACACATGAATGTACCTTCTGTGATAATCTCCAGTCTGTTTATTCATCAGCTGGAACTCAGGATGTGAATGTGAAGGTGACAGGAGCAGTGAGTTTTATGTTCCTGAAGTGTTAGAAAAGGTATTAACCTTTTAATGATTCCTCATTCAAACCCAACTTTCCCAGTGAAAAGTAAACCAACCTGTCTTATTTTCTCTGTGATATTAAGCATGAAAAGAACTCGTAGTTCATAGCTGGAGAAATAATGAATATGAAAGATTTTGCTATTTACATCAGTTCAGGACTTGTCTAAGTGACACACAAACAGCAGGATCATCACTGTAGCAAAACAAACCCATATATAACAATTGAAAATTCAGCCCAAAGGCCTTTCTATTGGTCCTGATCCAGACAAACATCTTCCAAAGGCATCTTTTTTCAAAATGTCTAGGATAGCCTAATTCCAATCGTGAGTAAATGTACTGTAAATTTTTTTAATGTGATTTACTAGAGGGTTGGACAGACTCAGAGAATTGATACTGGATGTTATGGAGAAAAGCTGTATGAATTTCTTTGAAATGAAGGACAAAGCAAGGATTTTTCATTCATTCTTATTTCAGTTTCCTGGGATGTGAACCACAGGTAGTTTAAAAACAAAATCATTCTGCATAACCCATATCAGATAATTTTTTCAGTAATTAATTTTAAACAAAGATACTAGATAGAGAACAGATAAATAACCCTTGAAAATTATTCCTAAGCACTATAAGACATCCAGTTACTAGTTTCCCACTACCCAGAGAAATATCCTAGCAGGCATAGCAAGAGATTTTTTTTTCCTGTGCTCTACAGGCTTTCAGCAGGAATAATGCATTTCTTTCTGTGTGTTATTTATCCAGAGGAGGAAATAGATATATTATCCATCCAAGGCTTTTCCTGCAGTTTGTCTTTTCACTGCACTATTAACATAAAGGTATTCTAGATGAGCAGTTTTCTTCCTGTTTAGTTATTCCTGCCACCTGCATCTGGGAGTCAGCCTCATGTACTGGACTTTTCATTGGGAGCAGCACATGCCTCTTAGAAGGTAAAGGAACTGTCCTGTGGCATATCTGAGTTAACAGCTTGCTTGGCAGGATCCCTGGAGACAATGAGGATGTGGAAAATCCCAACTCCACATTCAATATCCCATTCATGACAAGTTTCTGGGATGGAATGTTATACTTTGTTCAAATACACTGGAACTCTATACCCTGTGGGAACCTCTTGAACATCACAGGTGGAAGCCTGGCTGCATAAACAGGTGCCATTCTCATACTGTGTGTAAGGAACAGTGTGTACATCTCTGTCCCTTCACTGGAAATGATGAACAAGAGCTATCTGCCTACATCATATCATATGAATATCTAGAATTTAAGGGGTTAAATGACCTGAAACATTCACCTCTATCTCAAATGGCTATATGCTAAACTGAGGATGCTGAAGTGCTTCTGAGCTTTTGGCCTCCCACCAGCTGTGTCCCTATGCCAAGAGTAAAGCCCTAGTTCATGCCAGGTTTTCCAGCCTGCTGACCCTATTGCCAAGAGATCCCTGAGCCGGGGAATCAGAGGCAAGAGAGCACCAGAGAGTTTACATGAAAGTACTTTTTCCTATGTTGATGTAACACAGAGAGATTAAGACTCAGATTCTCATATGGGTTGGACTTGATGATCTTAAGAGTCTCTCCCAACCTAAATGATTCTACAATCCTATACCCTTGCTGGTCTGGTCTCAGGATTTTCTTCCATACTTTGGATATTTAAAGTGCTTTGAAGATGTGTGTGTCTTGTTTGTGATCATGCATCTAATGTATGGCAGGGTTGAGACCAGAATTCACTGGGGTGATGCAGCACTTTGTAGCATTAGAAGTGAGATTCTCACTGGAACTAACATGACTTCAGTGTAGTTCAGACAAAATTTCAGCTGGACAGGTCATAGGTTATGCTCACTGATGTCTGAAAAGGACCAAAACAGTCTTTCTGTTCTTCCCCATACCATTAATGGAAGTACAAGTCCCTCAAATGGCTCTTACACAACACCCGCAAAGGAAAATCAAGGAATAGGAGAATTTCCCTGTCGTGCAGAAAGACCTTGTCTCCTTTATTCTTTTAGATATTAATTAAAATTTCTTCTCTTCAAAACAGCTCTGTAGATCTCAGAAGTAGCAATGCATGTCATGTTATGTATCAGTTGCTATGGTAACTAATCCTTTCTAAAAGGAAGAAACAGAACAAATTTGTAGAAGTCCATTTCTCATTATGAACAAAGGATGTCACTAACTAGTCTTTATTTTGCAACACATTGCCTTTCTTTGTTTTACTCTTGTTTATAAAAGATTGCAACAGATTTAGTACAGGATTATGCATTCTTTTTCTTCTAGTCTGAATATTTTTCATTTCCTGTTTTCATGGAGCCACAGAAAAACTAGTTCATCCCAGATATTGGACTGATCTTTTTTTTTAAATTCATTTGTATAAAGGTATAATATTACTGAGTGGTTTTATGAGACATACTTTGGGTTGGAAATGGTTGCATTTCCCAGAAAAAATACGTCTAGTGAAGAACTCAGGGGAAATTTTAACATATTTCTCTATTTCTATTTCCCTGTCCTAAACCAGAGAGGTTTACCAGGACTGGAAAGGTTCTTCAAGTCTTGGTCACTCTGATCCCATCTTGCATTGAGTTGTCAATCTACTCCTTTCATAATTTGTTTCTGAGACATTGTTTACTAGGAGCACAGGACTCCTGGATGTCTTTCTTCAAAGAAAAGTGCAAGCATCAATTTCCTAAAGGAGAAATTTGCTTGTACCTGATCTGTATTACTGGTGTCTGTGCCTGATTGCAGGGGCATCTCCAAGCCTGAAGTTAACACAAAAACTGTGACACTAGAGACACGGCCATTTCTGAGGTTGAAATATGAGAAAAAGTGATGGTGGTGGGGAGGAATGAAGGGAATGCATTAATAAAATCTCCCTAAATCATGCCAAAGAATTTCTCATTTTCTTTTTCTCAGCCCCTTCCTTTCTCTCTCCTCCTCGCTGCTGAATTCCACAAGACAAGAATCATGAAGTAAACAACCCAATGCAAAGTATTGTGTAACAAAAATATGTTAAATATTATTGTTCAGATGTACAGGAGGGAAATGCAAACAATTTAGCAAGTGTACTAATTGGTTTCTTATCCACGTACTGGCAAAGAAGGCTTGTACTTTGCCAGGCTGAAACCCGCAGAATAAGCTGCTTCTACATGCTCAGCTGGGGAACTGCAGCAGCCATTTAACAAGTGGCTCCACTTGGCACTTGGCAATGCATTCTATTTACTTTATCAGATTAACCTAATTATTCATCTGCCTACAAAAGTCATGGGCAGGAGGAAAATGTAGCTCAGCTGTAGCAATACTTTCTTTTAACCAGTAGAAAGTCAGAATTGGTATGTTCTAAGGGACAGGAAATTCCTTAACTCTTCTAGCTGCTGATCTTAAGAACTGGAAACCAGCACAGAAAAATGAGGATTTAAAGAATTCTGCAATATATATCATTAAATTTCTAAATTTAGAACAAACTAGTGTTTATGGCAGAAAACCATTCTATGATCATGACTTACTCTCCAGAATCTATATCAAGAGATGGATGAAACAATTTATTCCCTTAGCTAAAATCCTCCATATCCCAAGAGACACTGCCAGGGAGATGTGATTCCTCTGGAGGAGCTCTAATTCTGCCTTACAGAAGAGAAAAAACCGCTTACAGCAAACAGCTTTTTAAGTTTTTGAATGTTATAGTGTCAGCAGAGCAGCTGTGAGGAGGAAAGAAAAGGAGGCAGAAACAAACCTTCAAGAGTGTTCAACAGGAAATAGCCTAAAAGTGGTAGATCTCTGAAGAAGTGGCACAGGCAGACCTGAGGGGAAAGGGGAGATCTGCAAAAGCTTCTAGAAGTTTTCAGGGTTATTTGAGACCAGCTAATTACACAGTTGAGGGAGCTGAGCTCAGGCAAGGCTGGTGACAGGAACAGAGTGGCTTGATCTAGGTCACAGAACTGCACGGCTCAGGTTTTTCTGTCTGAGGAACTTTTATAGCTCCCATCTGCATAGTATCTGAGAGCCTGACACTCTTTTAATGTGTTTATTCTCAAAACAATCCTGTGAGGCAGGAAAGCATTATTACAGCTATTTTACTCCTAGTAAACTAAAACCTGGAAACTGGAGGGAAGATCCTCAGTTGGCATAAATTGTGAAGGCTCTGTTAAAACCAAGAGCATCCACTGACTGTCCAGTAAGGTGAGGGTAAGTAGGATGATTTAAAGCAGCTAAGGTTTTTTCCCTGTATGATTTGTTCAAGATCACACAGGCTCATGACAGTATTGGAAAATGAAACTGGTCTTCTGAGGAACACTAAGGAGTGGCCCATACTTTTGGTTTTCATGTCTCACACAGGTACGTGACTGAAGAAGAAACCTGAGTCTCAGAACTGTAAAATGCACAAGGGAGCAGACGCACAGATTTAATTTACTTGGGCTATGGCAGCCTTTTCTGGTCCATTCTAATTCTATCAGTTATTGGGTTTGCTGGTTTGGGGTTTTTTGTTTTTTTTTTTTTCTAGTGTGAGGTTTTTTTGGGTGCTGGAGAGGCTGTTATTCTAGAAAACACTGGAACTCAAAGGAAAATGCTTGTTTCTCATGGAAATGAAGTTGGGAGAGAAGCATACAAAATTGAGGCATTTTAATGAAATTTGTAGGGGTTTTTTTTAAAAAAAGTACTTTCACTGCATTTAAACCACATTGAATTTTATAGTTGTGAAACATATAGAATATTTTGTACATTTTTTTATAATACAGCAGCAAGAGAATAAAACTAAACAACTCCCTTGCTGCAAGTTGCTGTGCATATCAACTGCTATTCTCAGATCCATCTTATCTGTTGATGGTAGCATCAACATCTGGCAGCCTTGAACAACATCCATTCCATTTGAATTTTTCAGATAGAAACCTTGAAACAACGAGCAGGGATGACAGATGTCAATCGCTTTCTCTGATGGGTCAAATGCAAATTTTTGTTTGAATGGTTCAGATTTTGCAGCATTTAAAGCAAAACAAGAATTATCACTATGGTATAAAATAAACTAAGGTGCACACACTAAATGCCAGATATAAAATTATTGCCATGTGAACCAAGTACCAACTAAGGGCAGCATGGAGAATGTACAACTGTCTGTCAAGGCAGAGGAAGATTTGTGCTCTTCATTGGAAATACTTTCACAGCAGTCAAAAGAGAAATCTTGAACTTGACAAGAAAGGTCTGCTCTTACTTTGATCCTATCAATCAAGAGTCCAGTAGGTCCTAATTCAAATATGCTATATCTTAGTTTCACCCTTAGACAAATACCAAGTCTTTTTCCTTCTATATTTCTGAAGAATGATTGATTTATGCCTTTTTTTTTAAGCCTATAAGAAATGATGCTTGGAAAGTAACAGTTTCAGGGTTATTGACAATTGCCTCCCCAGAAAAGTGTCAAGGGGACAAATGCATTTGAGAGTGACTATTTTTAATATCAGATGTCATGGCAGAAACTAATTAAAGGTGTAATTTCTGTTTTATTTGTGGTAGGAAGGCACTGTCAGCAGCTTACTATTATAATGCAATAGGCCAGATACATTTAGAAACCAGGAAACAGGCATGGGACAGACAATGTCACTGAAATAGGCAAGGCCAGTCAGGAGGAATGAAAGGTGACAAAAATGTAAGAAATTTTTCTACAACATACGTTGCATCTTATCTCTGTCACCAACTCCATTTCAGTTCAGATTTACTTTTGTATAGTACCTTAATTCTGTTGGTTATCACTTTTATCTGCATGGGATAGTTTATAAAGTGCCAGATTCCACATCTCAGTTGTAGATTCTAGGAGCAGAAATCTATAGACAGGTTTGGAGTGCATAATTTATCTCTATATAAAGTATATATAACATATCCTAGTTCATGATAAATAAACCCCAGAAAACTACTGGTCTGGAGTTCTATTGCATAGCAATATGAAAGCCAATATTATTTTAACTTTCTTGGCTTTCTACGGAAGAGATTCTATTACTGTGCAATGATCACATATTAGCATGTCCCCTGTAATTATAATGGTACATGCATATAAATCCTCCTTGCAAGAATCTGCCTTCTCTTTTAACAGTTATTTTTGCTACAGGCATGATCAGAAAATACGTGCACAGTGTACAGAATCTGAATATCCAGACATTACAAACTAGAAACGTGTACACTCAAAAGGAAAACAGTCCCTTTTCTGCAGGAATGACCAGCTTAGCACAGCACCCCATGAAGGGACAGAGCTAGTTTTTGTTCAGAGCCTGAAGTGAGAGGAATGAGCTCAGGTCAGTCATGGGGAACAGCACATCAAGGGGGAAAGTGGGTAAAAACCAATCCAGACCCCAACCCCTCTATATGGACCTCATATTTAGTAAGGGAGATTGAAGAGAATGCACACATCATTTTCTCAGACTCAGGATTACAGACAAAAGCAAGTAAGGATCCCTTCTGAGGCCACTTCAGAAGCCTCCTACAAGGCTTGGAAAAACAATCACATGGATTCATGACAATTTAAGACTTTTTTTCCCCTTTAATTTCTTTCAGAGTTTAATAAAAAGGCAAAACCTTTTAACAAGAGCAACTAATGCAGTTGGAAAAACAGATGAACTTCTGTCACATAAAACTTTCTTTGGGGCTCTTCTGCTGTTTAAACCCACAGGACTTCTCTTGTTTATATCTGTTAAGCACCACAGTTGCAGCTGTGTTAGTACCACTTTTCTTTCCCTTTACAGCACAATGTCTATTCAACACCAGTATGAATTCTGAACCCTACAAACAGCCAAGTCCTATGAATCCTGATTCTGGCTCCCTAACGTGAAATTTCTCACCACCATCATCAGATATCTTTTTGCATAGTATTCATCAACAGCAGAAAAGGATATTCTAATAAGTATCAACTCAAGGGTACCCTTTAACATAACTAAGTCCATATCGTTTTGATAACCCAGTCAGCTTTTCAAGATTATTTTAATATGCACACTTTGGTCCTTGCAGCCAAACAAGCTGGGAGTCCATTTGTTGTCTTTTTTTCCCCCATTTTTTTTCTTTTTTTTTTTTTAATATCTCCACCATCTGTTTTATGAATCCTTGAATTTATAATATAAAGGTCATAGTTTCAGCAATATAGGGAATTGGATTTCACTAATAAGGCAAAAGTTAGCAAGAATTAAAGTAATATTTACATTTTAATAAATGTATACATGCATGTGCCACCATAAGTGGTCTGGACCACATAACTAAAATATTTGATACATTGCTGGAAGGGTTCTCAGAGTAAAGTCTTGAGTGAATGACCTCAAGAAAGGGCTTTTAATCAGATCTTGGCATTCTGGTATCAATTCTGCACGTTTAAAACAGACACAATTGGGGCACATTCCTGATACTTTTTTTGTGTTTGTCTGAGTAAGAATTACTGTTGCAACATCATATCAGCAATATAGAGCAAATATCTACCTAAAATCCTACAGGAGAGGAATGTGATCTTAAAATTAGAACTTGAGACAGAACAGGTTTCACTCAGGCTCACAGAGACTTGTACTCACCAGCACCTGGATACCTGTGATGTCCAAGAAGACTGTGCAGTTTTCAGGGCAGAGGTGATCACACAGTCAGGCACAGTCAGAGGTGATCACTGATGGTCAGGCATCCCAGTGCTCCTCTCCACACGTTAGGCCCAGGATCTGCTGTGAGGACAGGGAGGATAAGGGATGGCAGCTGTCCAGTCCTTCCCACATTTCCATGGTTCTTTGTAGACTGGCAACAAAGTCAAGGTTTTGTGTTTCCATTTCTGAGACCTTCTGGGGCAGACGCTGAGGAGTGTCTTCATCCTATCCCATCTCCAGAGGCCTCAGAGATGATCACAGTCTTTTGCCTCCAAACTGGGTGCTTTATGGGACTGCAGGGGGATGCACTGGGATTTTGAAGGCATGCAGACCTTGGTGGGTTCACAGTAGCAATTCTGAGAGCACCTTTCCCACTGTTTGCTCCTTTGGTGCTTCCACATCCAGACATCCCCACCAGTTCCCTATTCACACTGTCCCCAGCCTTTCCATTACAGACCTCTGGTCTCATCCTTTTGAATGTGGGAAGTACTGCTTTTAGAGGGAGCTGTCTAATACAGCCAAGGATTACTTTAGGCAGTTCTTTGCGAGTTGTGAACTTTTGGGGAATGGTTACTCATCCAGATCCTTAGGGTGTAAAACCAGATGGCAAGGCAATCCTGCAGTGCTTACAGAATATAAGGCAGCAGAGATCTGCACAGCTGGGATATCAAAAAAGAGCCAAATAGAAATTAACTTCTCCTTCTCTGTGACCCCAGGAAGAATCTCACAAAATATAACTTCTGGCAGTACTGAACACTGGCTACTAACACCCGGTTTCTTGTCTCTTCATTCATTTGGAATTTCAACAGCATCACTGTCCTTTCTGGGAAGAGGGATGGGGGAATTAGTGCACTGACATTCAAGGATGGACAAGGCACAAGCAGAAGGACCTCTGGTTGGGTATCAGGACAGAAGACTGAGAACAGCCAGTGCTATTTAACCAACTCTAAGAGCAGGCAAGGGGAATATGGGTATTTGTGACTGTGATGCTCTAAGTATGTATATAAAACAAGGCTGAGGCTTCACTGCTCAATAAGTCCATCAGAATTAGAATATCAAGAGGGACACAAGCGTTCTTGATAAGTCTGTTGAGTTCCATGTGCTAGGATAACGCCTTCCTTATTCCACCCCAAAAATAGGCTAAGAGCAAGTCAAACATAAGAAAAGTTACATGGTATATTATATTCAGTAATTGATTTTAACAAGTGTTTTTGAAAAGTGATTTTTTCAGGATTGAAGAAGCAACCTTTCTGCTATTTTATCATGGTTATTACTTATGGGGATAATTCATCATTGCCTTAAGTAGATAATTGAAAAGTTAACTTTAAACTGTATTTGCGATGTGAAAGTCAAAGCTCTGCATAGGTATTTCACTAAGAATTTATGGGGTTTTGTTTTACCAGCTTTACAGAACACACACATAGTGCTACATAAAAATGAGGTTACATTTTATGATCCCTACTTTGACACCTAAAAACAGTTAAAAATCAGTCAGAAGCTCAAGTGTTTCCAGTCATTGACTTCCTTACCATAGATAAAAGGCCAAACTGGGTTAAAGAAAGACTTTATATCTGACATACTTCATCTAAATTAAGTACAGAGAACTTCATTGTCATGGTTAGGCTTCACAAATAAAGATTTGAGAAGGGCTCTACACACATAGGTGTATCCTTTGAGCCTGCACAGTGGATTTTTTAGGTGAGGGACAGTGTGTGCAGAACTGGCCCCACCCTTTAACTCCTAAGGTTCATCTGCCACGGCCGAGCAAGCTTGGACGGTGACAGTGAAGTCCTCAGGACTAGAACCTACAGCCCCCGGTATAATCCCAGGAAGGTCTCCCATCCAAGTACTAACCGGGTCTGACCCTGCTTAGCTTCCGAGATCTGACGGGATTGGGTGTCAGGGTGGCATTTACAGGAGGAACACAAGGCAAAAAAATCCCAAAGATCCCAATTAGTAACATAAAATATTGGCACGCTTAATGAATATTCAAACATTTTCTATGCACCACAGCAGCCTATGCATTTTTTCTTGAGCACAGATTTCCCTCCTCAGCCTCACTCCCTATTTGCAGGTCAGACAAGTTGAGCGTATCACCACATTAGCTCTCGTCAGCTCCCGCTGCGCAAAGGACCCCCGCAGTATCGCGGCTGTCCGTCACACTGAAGTGATTAGACAAAACCTTGCTTCCCCTGGCAGTGATGAGCCGCTGCCAGCCCGGCCCAGCTCCCCACTGATTGCTCCAGCTGAAGCAGGAAAGCCATGGCGCTGTCATCCCTGACAGCCTCCGTCAGGCGCTGCCTGTCAGCTCAGCGCAGCTCTGACCTCAAACACTGAGCCAGTGGCTCCGGCTTCCCCTGCCCGGCGCATTGCCATATGGGGATAACAGCAGGAACAAAGGATTTGCCTCGCAAAACTGATTTTTTTTCTCTGCTTTTGCTATTCAGTATCCCTGAAATAATTTTCCAAAGCACTAATGTCAATCTGCTGGAACACAATCAAGTGCTCACAGTCCCAAATTCAGTTATGAAAACATGTAATCATTAAAATAAAGTCCTCCAGACAGTAACCTTAGTTCCAGCTGGGGAGGCCGAGGTTACAAATTCTGATCTGTCAGCGATAAACAGGCAGTCATATATTCACACATAAGAACAATCCTCACTGGTATCAGTGTGAAGCATATTGCGGGCAAAGGGCAACATTTAACTTTTTTTTTTGTTAACTCTTCACACTGTCAGTATCATTGCCTCTGACCTCTGGGACTTCATAAAACACAAACTTCAGCCTGAGTGGAGTCCTTAGGAGTCACTGCAATTTTAAAATCAGGAAGCATAACACAGTCTGATGTAATCTTTGAGATACTTTGAAACTGTAAGTACTAACGAGTACATTTTTCTCCTTCTGTTAGGTGTGTTTGCATACAAATATTCATTCTCCATCACAATTACTGCTGTTTGCTTTAGCAAAAATCTAAATATAGAGGAAATAATTCCACCTGTTCCATGCAAAGAAACACTCTTTATGAGTCAGCAGCAGTTTATTGCTTTTCTATCTCAAGAATTTTTGGGGAAAGCTCTCAGTCTAGCTTGGATCTTTGCTCATGTCAGTCAGGGAGAACTCACTGATTTCACTGTCTGCAGACTGGTGAAGATCAAGTCTTTAGTCCCCACTTCCCATCCCACCCCCTCACCCTCCCCCCCAATCAATCCCCCTCAACATT
>JAOXXN010000102.1:5540461-5552920 GCA_026770055.1 Myrmophylax atrothorax
AAAAAAGAAAAGCCCGCACACAAATAAAAAATAAATAAACACCACTCCCCACCCCCAGGTGCTGGGGTTCTGTTTTCTCCATCCCATCATTCAGCTGGAGTCTGAAAGTCATAAGCCATCTTTTGTCCTCAGCCTGACCCTCCAAGCCCAAACCTTTTATGTTGTTATGGTGGGAAAAATTCTCTGAGACGCTTTTCCCAACACCATCTTCATGTGTTTGAACCTTTAACAACCTACTAAATGCCTAATACTTGCTAAAATTATTACTACTAATCTACTTTTTTTTCCATCTTAACTTGGATATGTCAGAAGAATTTCAGATGGACTATGAATACACATCCTAAAGGCTACAAATTGCATTGAACTATTTGAATCTGCAATTGAAAAGCATCTGCACTAACCCAAGTGATATTCAGTGGTTTTTTTTCAGGCTTCTGGTTTCCCCCTCAGTGATCTGGAGATACAAGTCCAACATTCAGCTTCTCTTGTTGGCACTTGACCACAGAACCACACTCAATCCATGCTAGTACTTTTTATGTGCCTCCTATGTCAAAAGTCACACAGGAAAAAGAAAGAAAGAAATTACACACAATGTGTGCAAGACAATGCCTGTCTATTCAGAACAAGAGTTTTTAGCTGTTTTCTGCCTTTGATATTTCTCTTTTGAGATGGCAAAGAAGAAAAAAGTAATTGTCAGGGCCGTCTACAGATCACTGTAGAGAACTATGGCAACATTTTGAATACACATGCTTTGCAGTTTTAAAGTATTTTGCATATTTTATAAACAAGCAAATATCTTTTTTAAACATAATATTGGATGAAAAACAAGATAGTAAACTTCTGACATTATCACTTTTATGATATTTTTGTCCTTACAAAAACACATGATGACTGAAAGAAGCTTAATGCACAATGAAATGACTATCCTTTATAAGGTAAGTAATCTAACCGTGATATTAACTTTGCTCTGCTTCTGTCTCCTTCCAAACTCAATGCCTGCTTAGAATCTACTTAGGATAATTTTTGCAATGCTTGTCCTTATCCTTTTTTGTGTGACAATCATTTCACAGCCTGGGACTGTCCCTTAGCTATCAGTCAAAAGTCTTGTTCCTTGAAAGACTCACATCACATCACATCCCAGGAACTCAATCTGTCTGGTCAGTCTGAGTCATTTTCTCAGGGATTTTTCCAGTGAATTATATCAGAACCACAGATGAAAAAGTCTGCTAATGTAGGCAATTATTTATGTTTGAGGAAAAAAATCAGCCCAAACCTGCATTGCTGACCATATAGAATATTGTGCAAACTTTTAACAAGACACATTAAAAAGCTCACAAAAACCCAAAGCCACCACCATTTCAGATTTGGGATGTATCATACAAAAGCTTCATATTTAGATATGGTGGTGAACAAACACATTCCTGAATGGGGATTTATTTCACTCCAAGTTCATCTTCAAACATCATACTTGAATAAATTTGTTGGATCTGACCTCATCCCAGCTGAGCCTAAGCACGACTGATACTTCTCAGTTCAGGAGCACTGCTTCCACCATGGTCAAGGTATCAGAAGGTAACAGAGGTGCTCAGAAGGTTCAGCCATCTCTGGAAGTGCCTAGTCTTTAAAATACCCTAATGGTAACCAGGGTGACTGTGGCCTTTTAGTAGACAGTCGCACCTATCTCAGTACTAGCATTGAAGGTGTGTTCCTGCTCTCAATTCCAAATGTGACCAGTTCAAGTGCCAATCTTTTATTGCCATGGAATGTATAACTGCCCCATTTTCCAAAAGCATACAGATGGGTCACAGGCACTTGGCATCAGACTTTTAAAGGCACAGACACATACTTGAGTTTTAAGATTTCCTTACCTTCCTTTAAGACTTTCTAAAGCAGCAGAAGTTTAGAGCTCAGGCACCTCTTTGCATCTGTAAACAAAATTAGAAGTGCTGCAGAGGGCTTAAAGCAGAATGATTAACAGCAACACTGTAAGCACTGAGTAACTTATGATTTGCACCCACACAGCAACAACAGCTCAAAGAAATGAAAATGCAGAAGTGTAATAGAACTGTGCCCTGGCTCCTAATGTGTGTTGCTGTCACAGGAGAGTTAACATCTAATCAGCTATTTAAATTAAAATGTCTAAGCATCAAAATTAACTAAATGCCTTAAGCAAGGGCATTTAGCCAGAAAATGCTAAAATACACATCAAAGAATATTTCTAGCTGAAGGGTATGAACTCAAGGGCCTAAAGGTGAGAGGAAAAAAAGGTCTGAGCATTTTGCCTTTAAAGCTGAAACACACAGAGGAGTTGATACATGCCAGATGCTAAAGGGGTATAAGGTTGGCTGCTGCCTGCAGCAGAGAAATCATGGATACACGTACAGGAGCTTCTGCTACTGTGTGATTAGGCTACAAGTGGGAAGCAAGAGGTGGATGAATTGGGAGGCATTTGTAAATGCAGTAATGACTCCCAGATTAGGTCTTATCTTCCTTCTTGTACAACTGACTCCCCAAAAGCAAAAAAATATTGTGCTATTAAGCAAAATTATTATAAGAAATTGAATCAGTAGGAAATTCTTATCTCAGTCCCTAACAAAGTACAAGCACTCAAGAATTCCTGAACTTGCATTCAGCTGTTCTAAAGAAGGGCTGAGGGCATAATGTGAATGTCAGGAGTCATATGAAGAATGAGGTCTAGCTAAAACACCTCAAATCAGAATTATTACCTCAGAGAAAACTGATTAGGAAAAGTGGGCCAGAGAAAACTTGGTTTTATCTGTGCAGTTTTACTGCTACAAGCATACCAGCAAGCTGAGTTAGAGAAGAACTGAAGAAACTCCAAGGAAAGTACTGTATTATCACAAGACTGCTGTATTGTTAATGTCTGGGATTTTTCACACAGCCATGGGAAATATGCCCATCCAGCCTATTGCACAGACGAATGACAATGCTCTCGACCAGAAGTGATCCCGAATATTTACCATCATTAGAGACAGTACTGCAAAAACTGAAGGCAGGTAGGACTCTGTGTCAAGAACAGTGGGTGCGTCTGAGACTAAACACAGTTAGGCTACACTACCAAGGAAAAGATGAACATTGTTGCTGTGAAAGACAAGCTCATGACATGTGAATGAATCAGTCATGCAGAACACTGTTTGGCAAGTATAAATTTGGACAAAGCAGGAATCTTGTCTTGTTCATATCATATACCTGGGACAGTTTTACAGTATAATATGGAATATAGCAGAAAAAGAAAAAAAAAAGGTTAGTTGGGTATGCTTTCACCTCTCTAGCTAATGCTTTTCCCAGCTGTAGCAAAACTGAAAAAACCCAAACCCAACCAACCAAAAAAAACCACCAAACCACAAATCAATCACTTTTAAACTTGTGTGAAATTCCTGTTACTGGCTTGACATGTCACAGCTGAGTGGTCAGACCCAGCTGTGAAGGCAGCCAAAGCACCTGGCTGTGCACAGCACTCAGCTTCTGCCTGAAACCAGTGCTGAACTCACAGTTGGAGTGGGCAGCACTATGCCAGTACAGATTCCTGCTACTCCCCTATTATCCAGAGTGCTCTGTGCTCATCTTACAGAGATTGTACTATCCACAGAAGATCATAACTAGACACTTGTAAGAATTTCCTCTGTCAGGGACCCTGACACATCTTGAAGGCAGCAGCATGTGCTGTGTGCTCCCGGGGCACAGCCAGGGGGCTGTAGCACCAACAGAGGCTGTGGGGCACAGCAGCCACCTGTCACTCACCAAAGGGCAGTGGTCTGCACTTCAGATGCTTGGCTGATGGTGTGGAATCCACAGCTGATAAGCGCAGATCTGGAGAAAGCAGCAGAGATACACTTGCAGTGTTAGATATGGCAGAAAAAGCTTATAATCCTGGTGACCCTTCCTGCTCACGAATGCCTGAATTCTGCCATGAGAGGTGCTCTGAATGTCTGCATTAGTGACAGATGTTGTTCTTAGAGCATCTGCACATTCCAGAGGGTTAAAAAGACACTGAGAGGTCTTGGCAACCAAACAACCTCCAATAGGGAGCTGAGACAAACCTTCCTTAGACAAGCTCTTCAGGAGGTCCAGTCACAGGCATTACCCAGATTTTACAGCTCCCCTGAGACAAGAATGGAAATAAATACTAACAAATATCCCCTTTCCATTATGAGGTCCATATTCTACCTTATTTTTTTGAACAGTGAGGTGAATAAATGTTTAGAAACTGCTTGGACAAGCCAGTTTCTTTTTTAGATGCTGTCTAATTGCATGAGCTCTGACAAGAACAAACTTTCAGAAGTTTTGAATGAAAAGGATGACAAGAATTCATTCAGATATAATCTAAGCCATGATGATGACAGAATTATGAACCAAGCTTTTCAAAATCAGCTTCTGTATATCCCTCCAAATAGAGAGTTTGGAGCCGAAAGCACAGGACGTATATCAGGTATTTTGTGAGCTATCTGCCCTCCAGTACTCATGTGGAGCAAGCTGGATCCTTGTTATTCACAAGGCATTACACTAATGTTTGAACTCTAAGGAAACATCAGGACAGGGTTTGCTTATAAAGTGACATGGAGTGCAAAGATCCTTTGCTTTTTCTAATGATTTTCTGAAGGAAGAGAGTCAGGAGGATTTCAGCCTTCTGGGAACAGCAGGCATTGGGAGAATCTATAGAACTGAGGGACTCACGGAGTAAAAGGTAATGTGAAAGAAAGCAACTCTTGCCAACTGAATTTTTTTTAAAAAAAAGGCTAATATATTTTTCCTTTTTTTTTTTATAAACTAGAAATAAAAAGGGGTCAACAAAGTCACCCAGTTGCCCAAAAAGATAAGGGACAGAGCTACTTTCTTCCCTATCTCTTGTTTCCTGTCTATTCTGTGGAACTTTCCCTTCATCCTCTTTGTTGTATGATTAATATAAAGCTGCATGTTTCCTGCAGTAACTAAGTAGATTAATTTCTTGTGAACAGAACAACTGCTTTAAAAAGGCCCTGTATCACTCCTGAAAACAGGAGTTAGGCACCTAAATAACTTACTAATCTCTGCTGAAAATTTCACCCTTAGCATACTGTGTGCCTCTCTTCTCCATCTGCAGACTGGAGATAAGAGCTTTGGAGTGTGGCTGCTGCTGTCATCTTCGGAATAAGAGAGGTAGAGGAAAAAACCCCCCACAGCAGCAGTGAGCACTCAAGCTGGTATAATGGCAGTGCTGCACTGATAGCATCCCTTCTTGTACACTGTGCAAAAATGTTGCTGCTCATCTTATCAACTCAAGTACACTGATTCTCACCAATGGAGTATTTGACCTTCTGTGACTTGTTTGAACCTTATGAAAACCTATATATAAAATCATACAAATTAACATGGGTACATTTCTGCTCCTATCAGACTTCCTGTACACCAATGAAAATAGAATGCATGTCTTTATGAGAATTTCCTTAACAGAAAAATAGACAACTATGTATTCTACAGGATCCCTTGTAAAACAGTCTAAGCAAGAGTTATTTCCATGTTCAGTTCCCTGCTAAGCAGAGCTGATGTTGACTGCTGTGTTAACCTTTCAAACTGCCTCTATCCAAGCACTGGAAAACAAAAGCAGCAGGCAAAAGTACAGCTGCAAACTTAGGCCAAGTCTGAACGTAAAGACTTACAAGTGCTGAATGAAGCACTGAGTCAGCTCTGATTTTGCATAAACTACTATAAAGATCTCTAACAACAGGTAGAACTTATGAAACTTTCCAATCAGTTGTGGTTATTTTAAACTATGCTGAAATATTTATTTGGTCTGGTGTTATCAAAACCAGTGAAAACTAAACCTCAAAGGCTAGGAAATTTCAATATCTGAATTTTCAGGTGAACCTTGGGGGTCTTATGTTGATGCACAAGTAGAACACTTCACTGTGAAATCTGAAAATACACTTGAGTTTATAAATTTCAAATCTTATTCATTAATCCTTTATTGTTAAAACCAAAATAATTTAAAGTGCCATTTTTATTTTATATTAAATTTTTAAAGGGCTTTGTGAAACCACAAAAGATAACAGTGCCAAGGTGTTTAATTTCTAATGCTGGACCTTCTGGATAAGAATCCCCCCCTGGAACAGGAGGATTTGGCACCTATTTCTTTCTCTTAATTTCACACCACGTTAGGCAGAAGTTCTGTCCCTAAGTCTTCTAGTTATGAAAAATATTTTCTACACATCTTTCCTGTGCTGAGGAAACCCCTCTTTATGACTGAGCCCAGACTTTTTGAATACTTATCTTGAATATAAGTGACTAGCAGATGGATGAGCATGTCCTTTGTTCTGGCAGGAACCGTGGTATCCCCTCAGATTTTGTCCTTTCATCTTGTCTTGGAGGAGGCAATTCCATTGCTTACACAGCACTGTCCTTATGAGCTTTTATAACTATCACGAGGGGATCAAGTGCAACAAGCATCAAGCAACTGATACTTCTTCAATGTTTGCACCGTGTTCAGCCTCAGACTTTGTCAAGTGCTGTGGTAATGACATGAAGCAGGAGCGCTGCAGGGAAGTAGTGCTGTCCCATCCTAATCAATCAAATCCAGAGGCAGCAAAGCTCCCAGCCGTTGGAGGGCACAGTCCAGCCTGGAAACAGAGGAGGAAAAGGCATAATGATCTGCTGCTGTGCAGTTCTTAATGAGCAGAAAAAGCAGAAGTGCAGGGAGCCACAAAAAACCCCAATGCTTTGAAGCTGCAGGAGCAGACCAGCAGCCTCACTAATGGGAATGAGGCTTCCGTTCTGTGTTTCTAAACAAGGAAGCAGAGACAGTAGTTTAGATCTGGCAACTCTTTTAATCTCAAACTTTCATGCTGAGCAAACCACAAGTATTCAGAGTAAGAGCTGAGGCATTCTAGAATTGTATAACTCAAGTGTACAAACACCAGTGATGCAAATCAGACTTGAACTGCTCAACTGGGTAAGTGATACAATTGCTACATTCATTTCCCTAGAGCTCAGCATTTAGAACTGCTCTTTCTGTAGATTTTTTACACTCCCTGAAATTCAGTGAAGAATCAGAACTGAGGCTCCAGTGTCACTTCCTGGAGACAATCCATGTCCACATGTGCTAAGTTTGTCTGAGATAGACTTAATCTTGTTCACAGTAGGCAGTTTGGGGCTGTGGCTTGTGTTTGTGCTGGGAAAAAAGGAACAAAATCAACACTATCTCAGCAAAAACAGCATACCACAGATTCATTAAATGACATAAACAAGGATACAGGAATAATATCCACCTGTGAATGACAGAAAGAAACGTTATTCAGACAGGGTATTCCAATCTTCTACTGTGGGAGAATGAAAACTATCATTTAGCCAATGCAAGGCCATATTCCATCTGGGACCCCCAGCTTTATCCTTGTGAAATTTGCACAGCTGGCAAATTAAAAAAAAAAAGCAATTACAAGAGGCATTTTAAAAGTTTGGGAAACTCTGAACAGTAGTATAGACTAAATATTAATTATAACAAGTATCATTCAAACATCTTATAGGACTCCAAGGTACTAAGGAAGTCTGTTAAGAGCAATAATCAGGTTACAAATTAAACTACTGGATTATATATTAAGCAGGCTTGAGTTTGTTGAAGCTTTCTGTGTAATGAAGTTATTTTACCTCCTGATACAATAAATCTGATTTTACATGTTTATTATGACATCTTATTACACTGCTTTACAAGGGGAACATTAGAGACACATTTTGGAACTCCTCAATGTCCAAACTAATTTTAAAAAGAACGTCAAGTGCTCCTTTATAACATTGTTATTTTTAATCCATTTGGTAGCAAAAAAATAAAATTAAAAAAAAGGAAAAAAACCCTGATGGTTTGTGCTTCAGCCACAGTAAAAGTATCTTGATATTCATGTTGAGCTTCAAAAACTGATTTTTTTTTTTAATGGTAAAATCCCTGTTGTTAACATTAGCAAATTACAAAGTAGCCCTGATCACAGATTTTCCTTTTGCGTGTGTGTCTGGCAGCACTACCCACAGAGGCTGTTCCATTACTTTGGGGTACTTTGATTTAAACTGAAAAGAAAACCATAAGTGAAAAGAAGAAGTGGGAACAGTGAGATGAGGTAGTTTAGAAGGAGAAAGGAAGAGTTTCTATGTAGACACCAGGTAGGGACAATCCATGTGCTTCTGTTGAACAAAACAAATGAAGCCTGAAAAGCATAAAGAATCTTACACATCAAGCTTGCATTACTTGAACAAAAACAAAGCAACAATGGGGAAAAAACTTAACCAAAAAAAATGATCCACAAAAAAACAAAACCAAAGGAACCAACAAAAATTGTAACCCCCAGATATTAATTGTAAAAACCTAATCTCAGTGTACAATCAACTGACCACATGCAGAAATTATCTTCCATCCTTAACTTGGTTTCTCCATTTCCATCTATAGATGCAGCATCCAGGCAGTACATGAAATATTCACACCATTTCTGTTCTGCCTCCAAAAAACCCCAAACCTCTATTAGAAATGTATGAAACTACAAAGAGAAACTTTGGCCTTGTTGTCTAGTCATGAATTCTCATGCTTTGTGTCACAGATGATACAAACCTCTCCATCTGCAGGGATATAAAAATTTCAATGTTAAGTAAACATTTTGAAATGTCTGACTAACTCAGAATAAGTTACATTACTAGTACCATCATTGATTAATCACTTGAAGTGTTTGTTCTTTTTTTAGTGTTCATCCCTTAGGAAAAAACCCAGAACTGCTCCATTTGCAGCTTTCCATTTTTCCACAAAATGCATAAAGCAGTTTCCAGTAATTGTCACACCTGCAGCAGCAACTTTCCATTTTTCACTTTTCATTCACTAAAGGTTAATATAAAGCAATGTATTATTGTAAGTAATGTTGGGTTTGGGGGTTTTTTTAGTTCAAAATTTATGGTTATGAAATGTTGGTTCTACTGCTCAGAAAATGAACACATTAAAATACTGATCATGACATGAGCATAAAACCACATTCTTTTGTCAGGAGAGCTTTAGAGCCTACTCAAAATCAAAAGGACTAAATTAAATATGGCCAAAAGGTCAAGTTTTGAAAAATTATACATATTCTAGTATACACACAATTGTATATGAAACTTTATGTTGTTTGACCATTCAAGCCAGAAAAAAACCCTGAATATGCTGTCTATTGGCATGGAATTAAAAAAAAAATCCCCATGCAAAGCAAACATCCCTATTGACATGCCTTTGGTTGTTTTTGTTTGTTCCCACTGGCTGCAACAGCAGGCAAATTTGCTCATATTCCCTCAAAGTAATTGACCTAGTGTATAAAGTCAAATGCCACTGAAAACAAAGTTCAGTGGCAAGACTTGATACTAAAGTGTTGCCTAAAATTTCTGGGAAAAAATACATTACAAATGCTAGCAAATAACAACCAAAACCACTGCTCTTTACCTCACTCTTCTGTATTGTGGGGTCCTTAGGAGCTTGACTTTCTTGAGTTGAAGCAAGAAATTCTTTAAAATGAGTGCCAGCAGAGAATCTCTCGTGGATGGAAATGTCAATCCAGAGAATGTCACAGGTCCAGGGTCCCAGCAGCGTTACCAAAATTGTTGCCTAAAATTTATGGAAAAAAGCCCACTTTCTGAGACAATATTTATTGGTAGAGAATAGTTCTTTACTGAAAAGCTTTTCAGGTCTACAAATATTGACGTGTGCTACAGCATAGAGATCTTACAATTTATAACACTACTTAATTAGGATAACTAAAGTTTTTATCCAATATAAGAATCATCTAACCCTCAGACCACCTTGGTGTCACTCCCCAAACCTCCCCTGGATCTGCCTCTTGACACATGCCCTTAGAATTGGGTCTGGGGTCCCAAGATCCCTTACTTCATCTTCTTCTTCATCATCATGCCACTTTTTCCTCATTGGAGCTTCTCCAAGGTTCCTGAGTCCTCTCTCTTATTTGACTAAAATGGCATCTTATTATCCTAGTTTTGGTACATGAGTTTCAGATAAAATGTTCTAGTTATTATCTGACCCTTAAGACAGAATCCAGGAATGTAGCACAGGGGCTAAAAGCTGCCAGCTACCATTTCATATTTAAGAAACTATGTAGCTATACAAACTACAAACACATAAAGTTCTAAGGCAACAAAAGCATTAATGATAACATTACCATGCAACAACCTAAGATGCAACAAAATTACTGGTGCAGTAATAAAATACCCTCATTTTTTTTTCCATGAACATATAAAACATTTTTAAACAACCGTTTGGCTGTCTCATAAAAATAGCCTGGAGATCAAAATGCTCCCAGCTGCCAGTGACCTGTGGAGCAACCAGGCACAGCAATCCTGGCTGCCAGCACCCTGCCAGCTCCCTTTCCCTGGAGGAGAGGCAGCCCGACACTCAGAAGTGTGGGAAGCCTGTCCAGACCTGCCATCTTCAGAGTTGGAATGCATCAGAATGTGCTTGGAGCTCATTCTATGGCTCTGGGTTCATTTCCTTCTAATTTTTATCCTATCCACCTCCCTTAAGCCACAGTTGAACAAGTCTGCTGCACACCATGAACATATGGAAGCATCACTCTATCCTCCACTTTTCCCAGCTTTTCTGATAGAGAGAAGAAATTGCTTGACATGTATTTCAGCTCAGACGCATTAAAGCAAAGATAGTGATTGTGGACAGCTGCTGGAAACAAAGGCCAATACTTCCTCACTGGCATTTGTGCTGGCAAACTTTCTGCACTGAAGGTAAACCACAGACAAGCACCAGCCATCAGACCTAGCACTTGCAAACTTGAAGAGGTGGATTTTTTTATCCTAAAAGTCTCTTACAAGCATTTTTGCATTCATAAAGCATTTTGCAAGGTGAAAAACCACCACCCATAGATTAAATACCCACAGAAGCCCCAGAAAACCCAACCTCTTTCTTCATTCACAATTTCTCCAGTATCCCCCACAAAATGAACTCTAGACATTTCCAAACATGTCTTAGAGTCCATAATCTACCCTGGCAATACAATGGCAAGAGGATATTGTCCTGAAATTTCCTGATAAATAATGAAAAAAAATGGTTTGCCACTGACAGTGAACAAAGCTGAAGAGCTCCTGGTTGTTTGTCATTTCTACTGTCAGATCCTTGAGGCTTTTTCCATACAATTTGATTTATTCATTCTATTTCTGTGTGTCATGTTTCTACAAGCCTCATTACACGGCTATGGAAAAAATACTGCAGATGAATTTTTGTTATCTGAAAAATGAGAATGCTTTCCATGCTAAATGGTTCAAGGTTTGTTAGGTAGGAAGGTCATTATGTAAAAAGGACTCTCTTGCAAGAAACTCTGGCTTCTTGACACCAGGTTCTTCATTTCTCTATCTAATGAAAGATTCCACATGACTATATCAAGCCTGCCTATTCTTTTGGTAAAATACATAAATAAGCAAAAAAAGAACATGTAAGGAAATTTTCCTTGAAATAGAAATGTATAAAAGTAATTAAATTGACTTTGAGTTTCTTTTATTTTTTTTTTAACTTCTCAAAGGATTGCCTTAAAATTAAATCTTTAATGCTGACTGAAGGAAGGATGATTGCAGTCTCTAATACAGAGTGCTCCTGTGTGTCTGGTTTTGAAGTGCTTCTGAAGTCCACACTCAAAGTGAAATTTATGTTATAGAACTTAAATGTCCATATTGTATTTCATTTGTACATTCTCAGATTTCTGGCAGCTCAGATTATTTTTTGCCTGAGGAAAGGATTAAAATTAATTTCTTTTTTTGGTTAGCTCTGCATTGCAAGCTGAGCACACAACACAATTCACACAGGCCCAGAGATCTGTTTCTATCCGTGCTATGTCAGTGCATACGCACATATATATGTGAATACCTCCTTTAATTCATGACTAAGCCAAGCCTATTAACTACTGGCTATTCTAAGACAATTACTACTTCGGGTTTATATGTAAAAGAAAGAGATTAAACATTTTATTTCCAGAAGCAAAACTAGAAAAACCCGTAAAATTACAAACATGCCTCTCTGTTCACCCTCGAGTCTGTATCATCAGTACTGAGGTAGAAGGAAGACTGAGTCCTGCTCTTAACATGCTTTTTCTTTCATTTTATACCTGCTGATTATTTGCAAAAGTCATGGATATTTTGGTGTCTACTCAGCTACACTTTAGCCCATCCTGTATTAGCAGAGACAAGTGACCCTTCTAGATAAATGCTAGTTCATTGCTACAACATATCTGCCTAAAAATGTATGATGTTAAAATTAGTGATAGCAGGACACTCCTAATCAATCCTAATGCTAAACTCTTGGGTTTATATGCACATATAAATAAACGTACATATAAAAAAAGTGTATCTGAGGAATCTGTGTTTTATTCTACTACATATGTGCACACCAATTTCATTAGAAGTTACATTCATTCTGCAGCAAGCCATGGCTGGTTCTTTCTGCCTTTGCTT
>JAOXXN010000102.1:5557694-5576774 GCA_026770055.1 Myrmophylax atrothorax
ATCAAACTGTCTTCAGAATGTTTTGAAAAGAAAGTTTCATTTTCTTTTTCAGTATAGTATTACATAAACAACCAAATAGTATAAATTAGCCCTGCAAGTGACACAATTTAACCCCCAAGGCTAATAATCATTCTTGCTGCTTTGAAGAGTTAAGCAAGAAAGACACTAAGGCCAAAATGAAATATAATAATGAAGTATAACATGTATGAACACAAATAGTTGTTTCAAAACTCCTTTTAGCAGTTGAAAGGAAAATAAGCCACAGATTTCTGCACATCTCTGGCACTTCTGGGAACAACTGAAGATTTGTTTTTAGCCCTTTCTTCTGTGTTATCAAGAACATCAGTGACAATTAAAGACTAGTTCATGTGCTTTTGTCCAGCTGGATTTTAAGCCAGAATTGCTGTGTAAGTTTTAGTGCATTAACACTTGACCCATTCCGCATGGAAACCTCACCAAACAGGGCCCTGAAGGGTCAAAAAGTCCAGCCACAGGTCTCGAAGGAATCCAATATGGGAATCACTTCCTAACTGTTTTAGGTTTGCCTTTTGAGGATGCCTCACCACACGCATATATTTATGGTTCCCCAGTTTTAC
Source organism: Myrmophylax atrothorax (assembly GCA_026770055.1). Taxonomy (NCBI): domain Eukaryota; kingdom Metazoa; phylum Chordata; class Aves; order Passeriformes; family Thamnophilidae; genus Myrmophylax; species Myrmophylax atrothorax. Next base: position 5,558,291 of record JAOXXN010000102.1, read on the forward strand.
AAACTTGCTTATTCTAGTGTAACATCAGGAAAGACAACAGTTTAATTTAACATCTCTGTTTATCATAGACTTAGCTGTGTTACAAGACCTTTCCAATTTCAAACTGAGTGAAACAAATAAAACGTAGGTGCCAGGTTCATTAGCATTTAATGAATAACAAATTAACTTGCCTCTGCTAGTAATCTGAACTTGTCTTACTCCTGAGTTTTTCAATTATGTTATCTTCTTTCATGCAAATTAAAGGACTACACAAGCACAATTAGATGTGGCAGCTACAAACAGCCGGAAAAGAGCTCAACAAAATAAATTACAAAACTCCTCTTTATTCCACCCGAGCATGTATCAATTCAGATAACTGGCAGCTTTTCTCAGCTTTTATCTATTCCAACCCAGACAGGAAATAAGTATTAAGTTTGTGTTTCTGAGTAAAAATAAGCTGTGACTTGTTCCACCCCTCTTTCATTCTCTCACCTTTCCCACTGCTCATGAACTCAGTTTCTCAAACTGGTGCATGGCCTAATTCCTCTGTTTGACTCAGATCAGCTCACTAGGATCCATAAATACAGATCCCTTTGCTGATCTTAATGAATTCTCCTTTTATGACATTATTTGTCCAAAGACATTCAAAATTTTTCTTGAATTCCAGTTACGTTTGCCTTTAGCATCTCCAGCTCCTGCTCTTTTCCCTCAGCACCCTGCTACAGGAGAGCAAAAAGCTACAGCATAGGGAAGCTTTAGACTTAGATTTTCTTCCATTACAAAAATAAATTAATTGTATTTTTCTCTAAAGTCTTGTTCTGTTGGGAGGAATGGGAGTAGAACAGACTTGCTGTTGCATAATTTTGGCTGTCATTTTTAAAAGATGTTTTAATTATAAATATCTAAAAAGAAAATTTTCTAAAACAGTGTTCCAAAATGTTTCTTTGCTCTTAAGAAGTTACTGCTCTTCACATTTAACTTCCTCTAATCCAAGAGAAAAACAAAATGCCTTGAATTAACAATAAGTGTTGCATCAAAATAAGTTTTTAAACATTTTAATAATAAAATGCTCATCTAGATTTCATAGCAAACTTTTAAAAAAATAGAATTTAGTCAAAATTTACTGCTGTCTTCCCCTTGCTAGGGGAGGTAAAGCATTTGAATCTTCTATGTTAAACTATATTGCTTATAAACAGAAATTAGAGTATCCAACAGCCTGAACCATTAAATACACAAAGGAGACACTACTGAACTGATGCTTCTTTTTGTTTTTATATCTGTTTCTTAGACTATTCTGCCTACGGAGCTCATGAAAATTTTATGGGGCAAGGTTTAATCGACAATGTTTAGCAGCTGGCACCTACACAGACAGAGTTTATATACAGCCAGAGAAGATTCCAAAGCAGAAGCTTCGAGAAATACATCATGGGCCTGCTCACCACCCACGGTTTTACTCCACAAAGCTCAGCTGTTGCACCCCATGACTTGTTAATGAAGACAAAGCTAATAAAACATTCCACCTAAGCAGAAAATGGGAGATCTTAAAACATGTTAATGAGAATGATGTGAAAGACTAAGTTGCTGACTACAGCCTGGGTGGAACAATCAGAAAACAAAACAATACCCATGAAGTTTCAGCATGCAAGAGGATCAAAAATTGAGTTTTGAAAGTTCCATGTAGTGGTAACACAGTATACCTATACTTTGGGGCTAAAGATTAGAATAATCTACTTAAGAGGAGTAAGGCCAAGAAAAAACCCTCCATGAAGCACCTATTGTTGTCTAGTAAAATCTGTATTAATAAGGTTGCAAAAATTATGCCAAATACCTTAAAAATCAGTTGGGTTCTTATTCTGTTCTGTCAAGGAGACAGGTGATTATTTCTGTGCTCTTCTGATGGTGACCTCTGCAAAAAGCTGACCATGTTTCCAGCAAATCTTTATAATTTTGGGGGAGTAAATTAGGCTTCCACAGCCAAGTAACTTTAGAAGGAAAAGTCAAGGTATTTGATATCTGGAGAGTTTCACTGATGAATAGCAAGGCAGTGTCAACCCTCTCCTGAGGTCTTAATATAGGCCAAAGATTAGATTAATACTGGATCCTTCTTGCTCCTTAGAAATCACACAACACAAACGAACTTGTTTTGTAACCCCTGGAGTATGTTCTGTGTAAGTAACTGACAGACACTGACTGCAAGGAAAGCAGGTTGGTTTGACATGGAATTGATGTTTAAATGAAGGGGATATAGAAGCCTTTTCCTTTCCAAGCACCATTTATCATCAGTAGTCACTGGTATAACCAGGGGTAACCAGGCCATAAAGAAGCTTTGACTTCTTTGGGGAAGCATTTTGTCAGACAATCTCACAGCAGTTTACTCTACTTCTGCCTTGTATTTAAACACACATTTAGGACAGTGCTACATTCGTTATAATTTCTAAGCCAGTGCAGAAGGTGATTTCACAGCAGGAAGAAAACTGTGGAATCTGCAATCCAGTGCAGCAGCACACTGAGCTGTTGGGTTGGTTTTTTCCGCCCTGTAATATCTCATTTCCTTTTATACTCTAAGGTTGAACAAGAACAGATGTGAGATGTTGTGATCACTGCTTTTTCTGCAAGGAGAATAGTTTAATGATTCTGTATCACAGGCAACAGCTTCCCACGCTTCTTTCTCTGATCTTCTCAAGGTTGCAAACTATCTAAGCAGAAAAAAAAGAAAAAAAAAATGCATGTTGATGTCTACAGCCTTCTTCTGATTAGCAAAAGCAGCAAGTTTTTATCTTGATTTTTTAACTGTAAATTGGAGCATTGGTAGCTTAGGAAACTTCATGAGCAGAAAAGCAAGCTTTGGGGCTTTTTAATATGAATAAAGAAGCCTGCAAAAGTTTTGAGACATGCAGGATGTAAAAGGTTGAAAGTTCATTTCAAATGAGGACAGTAACAAAACCCCTCCAAAGCTAAATGAATAAATTAAAACAAAGCATGATACACTTTTGTGTTGGGAGTTGTCTTTTAAGCTGTCACTGTAGGAAGTCTCTGAAAAGGGAACACAGAGGAATTGCACAGACTCAAACAGCACTTTCCTGGCATCATTCACATCAGTTGTGTTGCTTATTATCTTGGAGAGTAAGAACCAACTATAAGGACATTCACCCATATGTGTTTTTTAGGAGTAATACGCAGCCCACCTTCCAAGACTGGCTGAAACTTGTGGTCCAGCATGTTAACATCTCTGTTCCTGCCAACTTCTACAGGCAATACCCAGCACCTTAAAATCTGCTTAGATCAGTATTACCTTGAACACAGAACCCTTGCGTTGTGCTCCATTTTATCTTGAAAAACACAACCCCTTCAATCTCGACTTGAATGCTTGACGCATTCTGAAAATCTTTCAGCTACACATTGCAAATATGAACTGCACACTTACTGACAGCCCACTGGGGTTAGATCTCGGTGTCCAGAGGGCAGAAACAAAGACCTTACTCACCATCACTCAGTGCAGAAAGCATCAAATCTAGGACCGTAGTGCTAGTTCTCAGTGCCTCATTTCAGAGCTGCATTGAGTCAATCACAGTCAGTAAAATGCAAAGTAAAAGAGCAGAATACCCTTGATTTTTTGCCCTTTTCCTACCAATGTTTGGCTTGGTAGGAAGTTCTGCTCATTCTAAAGCCCATTATCCTATTATCTACACACAGGAATCACATCCATATGATTCTCTGCATTATTTTTAAATGTGTTTGTCATTCTCAATAATCAGAACAAAATGATGAATAGTAAAATGTTTCTAATAGCTTATTTCTGTTTTCAATTTAGTTGATAATGTGGATTTGGGTTTAAATTAGTACTTTTGAAGTTACATTTCAGATTCCCTCTCAGGGACTAAAGTCACACTGTTTCTGCTCTGATTGCCCATCCACATTCTCCACCACGGCACTGCACTTTTAGTACATCCTTTTCCCTGTGTCTCATTGATTTACAGCTTACTTTGGAAAGGGCTCACACTTCAACATTTTGATTAAATTATGAGGTCGATTCAGACATATTCCTCACCTAGAAATTCTATTGGCTTCAGTAGGAATTTGCATGTGCAAGGAATGCAAAAGTAGACCACATTCATTTCCAACACAAAGGAAAATTATCACAGCTCTTCTGCTGGGCACTTGCCTTATGTTTATCCAATTCCAACAGAATAAATTGATGGAGATTATTGCTTTTTTACCAGTTCACTTAAGTTCAGTTAAGTGCAATCTTGCATATTTGAATAGTTTCATTAACAGTTTTGAGGAATATCATACAAATGCATTTATTTTCCTGTGAAGTGCAGAGAATTATCTTTTCTGTTCTACTGTCTTTCATGGCTGTTTAGAATAATGATTTATTTCACTGTCTTCTTCAGTTTATGACATCTCTTGGGTCTTTTGAGCTTTTTTTGAGAAAAAAAGTGTTTATTTATATAATTTTGACTTTTATATACATTGAATTTGGTTTGTATATGCATTCCAGGTGGACCTTTGGCCTTCATCACTTAGCCTTGAATTTGATGTAGCTTAGTTTTCCTTTGAGATAGGCAATATGCAGTCATTCAGCCAACAATCAGTAACAGAATTAAAGGCAAGAATAACTAAAAAGTCATGTGAAAATAAATGGAATAATTGACATCTCATAGGAACACTTTGTATTTGCTTTCCCTGATTTTTTTTTGTTAGCTATCTCTCCTTGTCTGCTGCAGTCTCTAGAGATTTTAGATTTGTGTGAGCAGATATGGATATTCGTGCATGCAAGGGGGAAAAGTGGGAAAACAGTGGTCTCTGCATCCATATTATTCACCCAGCATGGCAATGATCAGTTATTTGATTTCAATACAACGTTTCACAGAGGTTTTGCCTTTTTAAAGTCACATGTATTTTTCTATTCTCATGCATACTAAAGGCACTGTATCCAAAAGAGAGCACTGACAGTTTATGTCTCTGTTCTTTTGTTATTTTATATTCTAATTAATTTAATCTTCATGTAAAACTGAGATGTCATTCTGACGATGGGAAAGGGTAAATGAAGGCAAGGTAAATGTCTACAGAAGTGCTTTTATGATAGTATATACCAAATTCTAGTTAAGTGGAATCACCTTTCCACTTGCTGATGTAGTGACTGGGATTCACTGCACCAGTTCCAGCTTCAGGGAGTTTTTTCCTCTCTTTCCCTTGGTAGGGGGAGGGGCTGAGCTGCTGTGGTTAATACCCTGCATTTTGCCAAGGTCAACCCACAACAGATGAGCAGAATTCAGCTTTGAGGAAGAAATTTCACAAGCACTTACTCAACTTATCTATTTTGTCTTCTGTTTTATCTTTCTATAAAGAATTTCATAACACAAGATTCTATTCCTTTTTTCTACAAAATTCATTGAAAATTCTTTGTAACATATCTGAGCTTTCTGCAAGAGCCTCAGAAACAGAAAGGAAGATTTTAGTCACAAAGCCTAAAGAATTATTCCTAGAAAGCAGTTCAAAGCAGAGTGATATATTTTTTATTTTTTAAAAAATGTAGGAAAGCCTATTATATCTCACTTCTTTCACCCGCTTTACTAGCTGGAGTAGCTCACTCAAGGATTGAAGAAATTGTGAAGTTCAGCAGGGAAAAGATCAGACACAGCTTCTCAATATGTCTTAGAGGTTTGAAGTTTGGTGATCGTGTGCCACAGTCCAACCCTCCAAGCTGTTCAGTGCTAATTTTGAAGATGTTTGCCCTATTTGTTCTAATTGTTTCAAAATTTATTTCCTTATTCATTCCATTTTGATGAAAGGCTCTACAAAGCAACAGCAGTAAAATGCTTCTAAAATGCTTGCAGGGTTCCATATATAAACAGCTGGAAAATGAGCTAAATTGAGAATTGCATATGGACTCTGCAGGGACTGAAATTGTAAAGTGGCAACTGATGCAGTTTAGGGACAACAGGAAAGTAGCCGTGAATAATGGAATTAGATGAGATATAGTCAAACCTCTCATTCAATTTCTATCTTTAAATCACTAAAATTATTTCTAGCAATAATAGTATAGGAAGTCATATGCTGTTTCAGCAATCCATTTGTATTTAATTAAACTTATAAAGTATAAGTTCCAAGTTATCATTTTTGCCTTTTTGATTCATGCTATGGTTCATTTATTTTAATGCCTTTGGGAGTTTTGCCAGTTAATAATTGAAGAGGTCATTTTGTTGTGGATTGCTTCTTGCTTTTCTGTCCTCCATGTGTATTTATTTAGTTTATAGGGAAGGGAATTTTCAGATTTCTGATAGGCTACCAGTAGGCAGAGTCAGTGCCAGCTCTGGGTTGTGGCAGTCAGTCTCTCAGCTCATAATTTAAAACACAAGGAGACAATGTGCAGATCACTGCATTGGGGTGCCTGTATGCTGATCCTTGATTTGTTTGCTAAAACGTGGTTCTGCAACCAATGTGTCATAATCCATCAACATCTGTGGGGAAGTTCTTGCTAAGCAAGGCGCCATCCCTGTAGGATTTGCAGGCAGCAAGCCAAGCCCAGTCATACACTGTTCTCATAAATTCCTTTTCTATCTTCCCCTGGGGGTTTCTAAAACAATGTATTTCTAAACCAATACCCTTAATAGCAAGATGTAGCAAAAGTAATGTTTGCCTTGTTGATTTTTTTCCCAGACAAATGAAATCAAAATGTTCATCAAAACACAAACTATCATGCTACTGAAAAAAAAAAAAGAAAAAGCAAAGCACAGACATCTTTTTGAGGACAGGATAGGGGAAAGAGAGGGGGAAGAAACAGTCACTATTTTAATGGACTACATAATGTCTTATGATAGCAGGAAATACATTGTGAGAAATCCTATAAACACATTCAACACCTAGAGGACAATATGGGCCACCTCATTTCCTACATATAGAAAGAGGAGCCACATCAATAACTTGAGCAGTGAAATCAGCAGAACTTCCCACTGTTCTACCTCTTACTATAAAGTAGGATTTATATTGCAAAGTAATGGGTCTAGTAAATACATTTCCTCAGCAGTATCAATAAAACCACCACTAATAGTTGTGTTCCAGAAAGGCCTCTGATTGTGCTTAACGGCCATTTCTCATTTTTGTCTTTGGACACACATGTTTCAACACCCTTAAAGGATATTGAAAAATTCATTGCAACACTACTCATTTGCCAATAGACCTGACTAAACTAATACAACACAGAAATTCCTACATTTGGAAGACTTGGGGATAAATGATCTTTCACTGGATTCTACTTTATATTGCTCAGGAGTTCTGATACCTGATGACCTTTTTTCCTGAGGCTTTCACTTAAATCCTGACTTATTGGCATTTAAATAATTAAAAAAAACTTTTTGGGACCTCTAAACATATATTTTCCTTTCACCAAAACATTCAGGAACATTAAACATTAGAAATAAAATCCACCAGCAAAGTGCATTTGTGGAATGATCACTGGTGCCAACCTAATCTCCACCTTCCCTTTATGACATATTCATGAGCCTATTCATTAAAAAAAAAGGAATGATTTTTTATTTCCTACTTTCTATCAAGTTCAATGGCTTTTGACTGTCTTTCCACTTCCAATAGACACAGTGAGATCTATTAAACCTGAACCTTTGATTCGGATAAAACATCTGTACCTCCACCAGAGGCATTTGAACTGCAGCCACCATCAATCGTGTTACAGGATATAAACATGAGAAACATCAAAAGGCTTCAGGAATCTGACAGGAGAGGATTGCCAACAGAACACAATGACACAGACTGTTGTGAATGGATTCTTACAGGAAGACATCAGGTATTCTCAATTACACGCAATTCCCTGCATATCCATCAGTACCTGTTGTGGCACCTGGAATATGAGTGACACCATCAGGATCACACCAATAAACAAACCAGCGCTCTGATGGCCAGTGCTGAGGAGATCCAGGAGATCCAATGCTTTGCATTTGCAAACTAATAACACGTGCAGCCCTTCAAAGAGTTCAAGCAACTTCAAATCCTTTAACATACCTGGCTCCCATACTTATATAACCAAGGTACTGGCACAGGAACGCCTCGTGTGCAGTTGAGGGGCACACACAGACACAGCATGGTGCCAATGTACTCCGAGCTCCGTTGCTTTCAGTGTTACACACCAATTAAAAGGTACTTGTCTCTCCAGCTTTGCAACCCATGGTGTTTGCATTTTTTTGGAGGTGACACTGTCTAATATGTGGTTGGAACAGTCATACACTGTTCAACTTTCTTGGATCGTATTAGTTTATGCTGCTGCTATAAAGAGCCAAATTAAATTCCCCACAGGGATTATTAACTGCCACACTAAGATGCACAAAGGAATTTTTTTTCTAGCAACAGTACTACAGTAATGAGTGCTAAATTTTGTTTTGATAATGACAGATGTTACAAAGACAAAATAGGAATGCTTAATGAGATTTTGGGGGCCATTATCCCAATTTCATATATTCAACATATTTTGAAATTTGTTAATAATAAAATGTTTCATACAACATAAGATACTGCTTTTTTATTTAGATAAATTTTCTATGTTGCATCAGATCCTGTCAATAAGTTGCTCCAATTCAGAGCCTTTTACTCGAAGCATTATGGAAATATTTAACTTCTTGTGGTAATATATAATCCTAATACATGGAGAAGCAGATGAATATAAGATCAGAAGAAGGGAATTTATACAAATTCACTGCTAGGTACAATTTGTTCTCACTCTGTCACTATTTTATGCATGGTTATAGAAATGTGATGGAATAAAATGACAAAGCATTCTATTTTGATAAAATTATGGATAAAAACATTTTTTTTGACTTAGAAGTGCAATTTCCTTTTTTCAAAAAAGTAGAACACCTACATAGTGTAGGAGGAGAGATCACAAAGTTCCCAAAAGATGAATACTGATCACACTGAATAAAATAACTAAATAACTGATTAATTAGATGTTGGTTCTGTTTATAAATATGACAATGGACATACAGGTTCCAAGGGTTTATAGATATATAATTTTTTAGAGCTCAATTCTTTTAAAACCTTACCCCTTACCTTTTACCCCTCCTTGTCCATTTCCATCTCTTTTACTAGAATTAAAACACTCTAGTTGGCAAGGATTTTAAGAAATCCTGTTCATGATTTTGGAAGTTACTCAAATCAACAGCCTGTCTGAATGCTTTCAAAAGTATTACCAAATTCTTAAAGCAAATGCTGAAGGTTCCATGTGGATTTAAATTACAACATATTATCTGATTTCTACAGAATTTGATTGGCTGAATCCCACCCACAGTGTGATATCTATAACTTCAAAACACAGCCCAATTTTACCTCCTGCCTGCCAACAAAGGATGGATGTCCAAGTCACCTCAGGAGCACAGATGTCACTCCTCAGGTGTATTGAGCTACACTCAAAAATAGAAGTAAGAACACTTACCCTTTATATGCATAGAGCTGATATAGAACAAGAAATTAGTAACTCTAAACCCCCTTATGTTTTGAACACTGAATTCACACCACCTCTTTTTGAATCTGTAAATTTGTAGCTGAATAGTGCTATCTATTGTGTTTCCCTCCTGAAATCCAAGAAGCATAATATTTTTAAAAACAGAATTTTAAAAAGAATTACTGAATTCTATCCACATCCTCAAGCAATATTTTCACTACACAGGAACTACGATATCCGATACAGGGAGTAGGATGAGAGATCACAAACTAATGGCAGCCATTTGAGTATCCACTGAATTATTAATAAATTAGATCTATGGAAGCCATTGAGAATGTCTCATTAAGCCGATTAACTCCCTATTTCATGAGCAAACACTGGGTGCTCTAAGGGAGGAATTGGTAGATAAATAACCATTATTAGAATAGCAGAGATACTTCTGGTGCAATTGCCAACCTAGAGAGAAAGTGTTACTTGAAAGTCTCAGGAAGGACTTATAGAAATTGGTGTGACAAAAAATGAGCATGAACTACTTAAAAAAAAAAAATAGATAATCTGATTACATAAGAAGTGTTTGGGACAATGTAGTGAATAAAGAACACTATCTAATTTGTACAGGCCCTAAAATACAGAAGTAGTAAATTAAAGCTACAGGTATATCACTAGTTCTGCTGAGGATTTAATAACAGTGCTTAGGAACAGTGGATTAAAGTGTAGCCTCGAGGGAATAAACCTGCTGCACCCAAACTGGGAGAACTATTGACAAGTAGCAGTTCACAAGGACTGCTTCACTTGGCACTTTATGATTTGTGTTTGCCTGTGTAGTTTCAGCATTATCTTATCATATTTCTCATTACATTTAATTGATTAAAGAAATAAACCTCATACACAATAAAACATACTGTATCTTTGCACACAATGAGATTTTCTAAACTACTTTCATCTCCCTTATCAATTCAAATGTGAACTGGTTGAAGAGGAATTGGCCATTTTATGATGTACTGGAATTAAATTAATGATGATTATTTAGTGATGCAAAATTAATGCATTTTAATCAGCTGTTATTAATGCATCTATTTACATGCAATTTTTTTCCTAAAGTATTAAAAGGAGAGTAAAGATGTAGCAGATTAAAATTTTGCAAACAGTAACAGTCTGAATATAGGTTCATCTAATCTTGGAAAATTTAATTCCTGCAGCAATTTACTTTTTCTGTGTACAAGAAACGATGATAGAGGAATCTAGAAAGAGAGTATTAGTGTAAAAAATCAGTGATGTTCTGTGGTCCCATTCACTTAACAGCTTTTCCCAGGATAACTGCAATTCACATTACATTTCTTGACATGGTCCATGAATGCCTTTTAAAATCATTCCCAAACCTACACCAGCACACTCGGGTTGCTATAAAATAGCTTATAGATACCTAAACCCAGTGCTACTCTCAGTACTTGGAACCAACACAGAATCATTCTCATACCAATGATGCTGATAAATAGACTATAAATCATGATCTTGCACAATAAGAAGAACTATTCCTAAAAATTTAGAACACTTATGGAGACTTTTAATAGTCAGCTATTCAATTATTAGTCAAAAATCATCATATAATTGTCCTTAACTTTGGTGTGTGCATATATATGTAATTTATTATACTCTTCTATTTATTAGTTTTAAGCCCCACAAGGTAATACAGTCTGAATTATAAAGACATGTAATTTTTTTCTAATTTCTGTTTGATCATACAGAGCCTCAAGACAATCCAGTGAAGGTAAGATTCCATAAAGTAACCTGTCCAGACTGTTCAGGGAAGTGGTGGAATCATATTCTTGGAAGTGTCCAAACAACATGCATGTGACATGTGGGAACAGGTTTTAGCGGTGAACACAGTGGTGTTATGCTGATGGCTGCACTCAGTGATCTTGGAGGTCTTTTCCAACCTTAATGATTCCGTGAATCTGTTATCTTACCTCAGCTGTCTTACTTGCTAAGTGCTAAAACTGATTTTCAAAGACAGAGCTGGGGTTTTTGCTCCTTAAAAAAATCCCCAAATTGGAGAAATAAAACACTGCACCTATTTTCAGAAGGGATTAGTGCAAGGAGGTTTGTCTCTTGCAGAAGACAGGTCGCCTTCAGCCGTATTTATGAATGAATCTCTGAATTATTGCTTTTATTGTCCCCGATGAGTGCTATTTTGCATTCTAGTTTCTGTTATTTATAGCACAATGCCTGAGGGAGTAAGTACAAACAACATATGGAAGATCTACCAACTCATGCATAATACTTCAGCTTGACTTGTGCTTCCATGGGGATTTAGGTACTAATACTGAATTACTTCATTATTGGTCTGGAACCCTCTGAAGGCAATCCACATTTTTCAAACCACGTGATCTTTATTTGATGATGAGGAAGAAAAATAATGGAGCACAAGCTCAAATCATCTTGTTTAGTTAAGAAGCTACACAGCACTAAATGTTTTACTGATATAATTGTGAAGATTTTGGCGTTCTCTCGCCCAGCAAACAGACTGTGAATCTGACACAGTTTTGGGACCAGGCTACAGTCCCTGTTCAGCTGCTTTGCACTTGTCTGATGGCACAAAGCAGACAGCCATTTTTTTTCAGGTTTCGAGAAATGCTCACAACTGCAACAGAGTGGGTACTGTTTCTCCTTCAGAAAAACTGCCTGGGGAAAAGATGATTGTGGGGCTGTTTCTGCTCTTTTGCAATTTCTCTCACGTCATTCAACCCATGTGAATGCAGAGTTACACTTCAAACTGGTATGTCAAAGGCATGGGAGATATTTTGCACTTGCATCGCGTGCATGGAGGCAACCTCATTTAGGAAGGAAAGATAAGGGGTGAGCAGAAAACAGGGGAGATGCCTCCTATTGGGGGGAGTTTAGCCCTGCACTCTCCAGGAGTAAATATCAAGTGTTTGGGCCTGGGAAGCCCTGACCCAGCACAGGGTCAGGTCCTGTGGTTTGTCGTAGACAGAGGCAGGACACCAAGATGGATTATTGCTGGTGGCTCCTGAGAAGCAACACCGGCAAGGCTATCAACTGTTTAAGCCAGAAATCTCTTCTCTTATCCTCAGTAAAAGAGAATTAATACTCTCAGTTGAAGGCGTAAAGTATATTCTGTCAAAAAGAAATACATTATTGTACCCTCCTTTAACAGCCAACAGCGTTCACCAAGATATTTCAAACATCGAGTTTGAATTAAAACACAGCCTTTTCTGAAAAGCCATTTTAGAAATCTATTAATCTCTACCTACAGTTATTTAAAATATCTATATGTATTCTGCATTTGTAAATAAAAAGTCTCAAATCCTGTATTTGATTCCTAATATTATTTCAAATAGAAAATGGAAGCAGCTTTGAAACCTTTCTCCCCCATTTTAAGCAGATTAAGGATCTTATTCTCTAATCTTGTGATATTTCCCCTTCTCTGCTTTCCCATGAGAAGTATGGTATGACCAATACCTGATGCTGTCTCTCAGCTGAGGGCTAATCTTTCCTCTAGGGCATCATAACATCTCTGTGTCTCATTTATAATATGAAAGTTGTACTCAGAAACTGTACAAATGCAATGCACTTAATCTCTTGCTCTTTCCCTCTCTTCCTCTCTCCCTCCCCTCAAAACTTGATCATGGGCAACTGTTCAATATATTTTTGAACTAGCCCCCGTTTTACTGAGGTCACTGAAGCCACAATTCCTCCTCAGCAATCATATTTTACAATTTGTCAACCATTTTACTCGCTTTGAGATGGGAACTTTTATTTGTTCACTTAAGAACAAACTCTGACAGAAAAATACAGAGGTTAATGTGCTGCTGTTACAGCTCTGCTAACAAAGGGGCTCTTCAAGCTTAGACAGTGCCCTGGTTATGCTAAAATATTTGCATGTTTGTCCTTATGCTTCACCATATGTCATTGCTGCAATGATGTTGAGTAATACAGCTGTCATATTAGTTGATATGAATGCTGCTTTAATAGATTGAACAAAGAGAATCTCATTGCCTTAAATTAAATATGGGCATTTTTGCCCATATGGTATTCTGCAGGGCTATAGACTGATTGCAAATATAGTCATTGTCATAAAATAAACTAAAAATCCTAGAGAGACTGTTTATATAAACACCACTCAATACTGCCTCTGACAAATGAAGTGGAACTTCAGGTAAGGCAACTTTGCAATCAGATTTCAGTGTCTGGGGAAAACTTATTTTGTAATTTGTTATGTGGCTGCAAAAACAACAAATAATGCATTTTATTAATTTCTTGAAATTATAGCTTCATTTTTATGTGAATTTATCTAATATTAAATGTATAGTAAAATATATGAAGTATGAAAATACAAGTTTTATTTATGAAATGCCAAAATCATTCTCATGTTATATAAACAACTTAGTAGTCATATTGCAATTAATTTTTTTTCCTTATTTTATTTATTTTTTTGTGAAATTCGTTGCTAGAAGTTGTTTTGGATACCAGAAGTGTGCATGAAAGAAAATACTTCAGGGACTAGTCTATTAATGTACATAAACTAGTGCAAGAAACGCCAGAGGAGAGGACATACCAGCTAAGCTATCATTCAAACACTTGCTCCAATGTTATTTCCTCTCATCAAGTATCAATTATGGTCTAATGTTGAAGAAAGTGTAGGTTATGATTAAGACTCTCATCTTCTCCAGTATCTCCATTTCTATTTCTTCATTAGTAATTAGCTAAAAAAAAAGCAAAATGGGAGCTAAAGGCAGCTGCTGTCTCTCCAGCACAAAGGCAGCAAAAGATTTCAATAAGATTTCTTCTTTTGGTGAAAGGACATTAGTAAAAGCTATCACTAGGGCTAATTTTTAAGCTTAAAATTCATCCTATACTTCAAATTAGATATTAATTTTCCTGTGAAGATCATTTAATTAAGAAGGACAGTATGTCAATACTACTAATTAGCTGAGCTCACCTTGGTTTTTTACATACAATACCTGCATTTGTCTGTATTAAACATGAATCTTAGTAGTAAGACTGTGTTTTGACAAGAGCAGTTATATACACATCTTAAATATCTAAATTTCTTTGAAAATTGCTTTTTCTTCAACACTGCTTAGATTTATAACTCTGTACTATCTTTATAATATACTTATTTGTAGATTCCAAAATATTTGCTAAGAATGGAATTTATTTTTTATTACATAAAGTTTTTTCTTATATAAATGTATCTGCTAATAAGAATGTAATTTTTAAAAATCAAAACTGTAAGGCTAGAGCATTGAGAATATCAAATTTTAAATATAATTTTCAAATCTGATGAATGATCTAAATCATAATGGTGGTTAATTCTGTTCCTCCTTTTACAGACACGATTAAGTTTGCAAAGGGGACCTGCATCTTGATTTAATATACAACCCTCTCCCCAGTCCCTGAAAAGCAATGAGAGCCAGGAGTAGTAGAAAAATTTGGTATAGTCCTACCCTTAGACAGTGATTCAATTTTTCAAACAGGAAAAATTGCTTTTCTGTGAAACTCTTATGACACTATTAAAGAGTGGATAAGAGTTTAAGGACCAGGAGGAACACAGCCTATTTTATCTGGCCACTAATAACACATCAGTGTAGAGAACTCTTTTGTCTAACACTTAGGAAATTTATTTTTGCTGGTATTAATCTTAATGTTTGTTCTTTATTGTCAGTCAGGACACATAAAATTCAGGTTCCACTTGGAGGGAAAACAAAGGCCAAAAACAGGAAAGAGAAAAAGGTTATGGGACTTAACTAAAATGTTCCTTATTAATTTAAGAGAAATTGATTCAGAAAGCTGTTCTGATGAATATAGGAAGCTAGAAACCACATTTTAAAGCAACTATTTTCTAGAAATTTATTTCAAATAATAGTGTATTAAGTATCAGTTCAGGAATTGGCAGGAAATAGTCAGATGGCAAGAGTTCACTGATGACATTTTTTGAAGAGATTTCATTTAGCACTCAATCCAGATGAATTCAGAAGGTTATCAATTTGAGGTGTGGAGGAAGATTTCTTTTTGCAACCCTTCCCACACTGAAAAAAAGGACATAAGGCTGCAACAGGATTCTATTTCAAAGAGCTATCAGAGAAAAATGAATATGATCTCTGCAACTACAAGAAATTAATACATTCTTTAGCCACTTACAGTTCTTAGACTTCTTAAAATTATTTTTACTTTTTGATTTATCAAATTAAAAATGCATTTTTTCCCTGTACTTCTGGCAGAAACCTTTTGCCTCTTGTCCACCCACTGTGCAATAATATTCACTGTCAGCTCATGAATACACTGCTCAAAAATTAGTAAAACTTCATGGACATTTTTATTGCCATAAAATCTTCTAACTGCCATCCTAAATTACAGATCCAATCACAGGTTTATAGGAAACCAGAGAAGGAGGGGACAGAGGCTCGAGATGGGGGAGTGGGAATGTGAAAGAGGAGCCTGAAGAACCACCTTTCTTTGTTTCTGTCATTCTCGAGGCTATGACAAACCACTGCCTCACAAGTTCTTGTAGCTCTGTTGGATTTGGGGGACATAAAAACTTTCTGCCCTCTTGACTGCATTTCTTCACACAAAAGAGCTACCAACATAATGAGGGCACTGGGAAGGCTCTCCAGAGCAGAGCTCAGAGTCAGCTGGAAAGGGAAGGTGCTGAGGGTGGTGCAGAGAGGGGTCTGGTAGGGACTGGTAGAACTTGAAGGCCATCCTCTGTTTAAGGTAATGCCCTCTGAGATATCACCTCTGCACTACAAAATATAATCACATCACTGTTGAGTACAAAATGTTGTTAGCGCTATTAAAGACAAGAAAACCAGAAGGACAAATTGTTAAAAATGCTTAATGGCTTCTAAAGGAGCTAAATAAATGGGTGTGAGAGAGAGGCAGCCCACGGTTCCATCAGCCAAAACCTTGCTGGATACAGCACATTCCCAGCAGCAACAGCTGCCCTCAGTGGGCAAGAGGAAACAAACTCAGGGTAAGACTTGCTTTTCTGGGGGAGGCATTTCAGGTCCTGCCTCAGGACACCTTCCAGCAGCTGTGCTGGTGGAAAGGCAGCCTCCAGCACACAAACCTCAGAAACATTTGCCAGAAGGATATCACATACAAGAGCTGACTAAAGGGAACCACTTACAGAGAGATAAAATTAATGAAAAATAGCAGTAAAATCTACATAAAGTGATGATTACTTTGAATATAGCCTGAATGAACAACTTGAATGTTATCTCAGATGTGTTTGAAGGAGATTTCATATGTTTCTTTGTCTGATTTCACCCCTTTGATACACAATGAGTACACAAGGAATAAAATAAATAAAAGCAATGGACTTTTGAGTGTTTACTTTGCAAACAGATCATGATTACATCACAACTGACTTTGGGGCCAAACCAGCATTTTATTCAATTGTTAAATTCAGTAATAATTCCAGAGTTTACTAAATAATTTTTCTTTTTTAAATATATAAGAGAACTTAATGAATTGGAAAATCAACTGGGCTTTTGAATGCTTTCAGCTCCTGTTACTGAAACCATCACCGCCAATTCCAAATCAGAGTCAAATTCTGTTCACAGCTACTCCCCATTTGCACTCCCATCACTCTGCAACTCAGGTGGAAGCATTCAATGTTTTCCTAGCTCAGTCTAATAATGTCAGTCTGTTGTTCTTGTTTTAACAAAGAGATGGGCCTATGAGAGATAAATTAAGTGACCTGAGCAGCGTGAAAGGCAAAATGTAAACGCAAACACTTCTTGGTATCTACACCATTAAATCATCATTTAACTAGAGAAGCAGTTGTTTCTTTTTTTTTCCAATTAAACAGAGAACTGAGGTCTAAATTTCAGATATGTGAAGTTCCTGGGTTTGTAGAACAAATGCTCCATTCTCCTGAGGTCCCTTCTGACCCTACGTATGTGATACTCTAAGTTTTGAGCAAAGATTCCTTCTGGAGCATGTAAAGACAAAAGGAAGGGCTAGGAGTCCCAGTCATCACTTCAGGCTATTAAGGGATGTCCAAGTTTGGAGGCGATAGAAAGGCAAAATAATTAGTTTGCACAGTTCAATGTCCAAATAACATGTCAGATGAAAGGTGCTTTCAAACCTCTCCTTCCTCATCGACTTTGATTCCTTTATACTTAAGCAGTTCATAGAGAGACTTACAAGGAGAACTGGATACCTATTGACAGCTGAGACTTGAATTATTAAGGTGAACTGAAATGAAATGCCCTTGTTTCCTGCACCAGTGAACATCCCAAATGTGGCATCTCTTTTATTAGAGATGAAACTACTCTGTTATTCTCTCCATTCCACAGTTTTCTGAATGTTCAAGATAGGAATTTCAATGGCAGCCAAGGACACTGAGTACATTGTATTTCAGAGACAAAAGTTCCATTGTGATTTTTCACTGGTATTTCTACCCTGAAAAATTAGAATGCCACAACCCATGCTAAAATTAATAAACTGCCTATTATAATACTGATGTATGCTGCTGCATATTTATTAATCCCATCTGCAATAGTGAAATATAAGGTGACATAGGATAAAATAAAGAAGTCCCAGGACATTCACTAATCAAACCAACAAAATTAATTAAAAGTTAGTAAACTAGCAGTGTAGGGAATATGATTCTAATCCTATTGTCCTAAGAAGATATTTGCTTTGCTGTGAAACTACCACAAGACTTGTCATTGGATCTGTAGCTTAAATATATTGTGAATGTCTTGGTATGAATCAATGCTGTTGCATGAACAGAACTTCCATTTTTTCTTCCCTAGTTGGTGTTTTTTTATGTATGCAGTGTCATAAAAACAAAACAAAACAAAAAAAGCAACAAAAAACCCAAACAAAACAACCCAACAAACCAAAAAACTCCCCAAAGAAACACAAACCAAAATAAACAAACATTTATGCATTCACTTTACCCATCCAAAATCAGAGGTATCAGGACAGATCAGCAATGCAATTTTCAAGGGATCATCAAGCATTAAAAAAAGCGCCATGATTATTATGCAATTAGAAAAAAGAATATTTAGAAACTGTATA
>JAOXXN010000102.1:5596315-5612604 GCA_026770055.1 Myrmophylax atrothorax
CATATTGCCCATTAAACACACGATGTGCAAGCCTGCTGCTCGCACCCATGTGTGTTACAAGCACAGTGAAAGCATTTAGAGATTTAACCTTGAGAAGATTTAATTTAGACTATCCAACACAGAGCAAGCAGCAAGTCGATGCTCTGGGCAGGGAAAGAGCAGGATAATTTATAAAAGCATCCCATGCTCCCAAGCAGAGGCATCTGGGAGCTCCCAGGCATCAACCACTTATTGCTTCAATTGATGGATATGATAATAAGGATCTATTTTTCCTTTAATTTAAACTATGCCTATTTAAACCAGAATGCAAATAATGAAAAGTATGGATTATATTCATAAAAAATAATTTGGTAATTTCTAGGTAGTCACTTTTCACCAGTCACCTCAGTGAGCTACTTGTATACAGGGGTTTCTTCATATAAATCTCTACAAAGTCATTTTTCCCAGTCATATCCATACCCACCTTTCACAGCATTACTATAATGCAGCTTTGTACTTCCACTGAAGTCTCAGGGTGAAATTCAGGACCTTGAAGTCCACAAGCATTTCTACAATCGATTTATGGTAGTCCAGATTTCAGCTCTTACAGAGACAACAGCTCTCCTGGACTTGGGAGAGCCTCTGTTTACTCAATCCATACTTTTAATAGTTTTCAGTTCTCTGAAGACCTTCAACGTTCAGTTAACATGATCAGAATTATTTTACTTCTACAGCACACATCCTTTATTAGAGAAGAGTTATGAAGATATCCTGAGAGGCCATCCTAAAAAAGACTCCAATGGCACGTGAAATGCACATTATTTATTGTTATTTAGCAAACAAACTATATAGGGAAAAGGAAACTTGAGTCTTGAAAACAAGGAAATTATCTTTTAAATCTCCTCTTAATTAAATGTTTTTTTTCTGAAAGAGCGACACAAACATTCTCATCTAACCCAAAATTACATCACCTAGCTGAATGAATCCCCCTGTAACACACACAAATCTCTACCTTCATGTAAATCTTCATTAGAAAACACAAGGATAGCTGTGAGAAAATGACTTCATGTGCTTGGAGATGTGCTGCTTTGTTTCCAGTTTAGCTCCACAGGTATGAGCCCTCCCCCAGGACTTTGTCTGAGTCCCCAACTCACTCTCCTGATAACATCCTTAAAGTTCATCACATAAAAGTCACATATTGCTCTTCCAGGAACTAGTCTGATGCAGAAACTTTCTTCTGGAAGAGTTACTACCAAGGAATATTTTACATCCAAGTTATAAAAATCACAAAGAAAAGGAAAAAAAAGTGCTAATAAATGTTCAACTACACTGATATGAAAGTAGCCCATAATTACTTCTACCACTCACAATACATTTTTAATACACCCCTATGCTGTAAAATCCATAAATTATTATTCAGATTGAGAAAACTAAACCAAATTATCTCCTTTAATCTCACATCATATACAACTGTAATGGCTTTGCAAATTTTGAGTTCATTCAGAACATGTGACTCCAATCATTTTACTTGACTTTAACTACCAAAACTCATCCCAACTGCTACAATATCCAACCTGAGCCCTGAACAAAAACAAAAGAGAGAAACTTAGATAAGAATCCAATGGCAGTATATTTTAAATATTTAAGAGTAATTTGAATAAGTACTAGTCATGTTAATAGCACAATTTATGAACGCTCGCCAGTAACAGAGACCTCCTCATGATAAATGCTTCTATTAGAATTCAGTAATGAATTAATTTTTAATAAGGCAATGATCTTGTTAGCATTAAAGGTGACTTCCCTTTCTTTTACATTAAAAAACAGGGCAAAATTCTGCAAGTAGTTAACCTCTAGTTACTGGGTATAAAGAATTATGGTTTTTCACACATTCTAAAACTTGAACCTGCAGCATTGCAGACATACCATGGAAACGAAGAAAATGGGTAATGTAATGGTGCAAAACAGGTTCATTTCACTGGGGTAAGTTACTTCAAAGATTTATTTCAGCTGAAGAACAAGTCCAGGTTTTTGTATTAAGTTCAAAATACAGTTACTTTTTAAGGCATTTTCATAATTGTGCCTTAGAATTGCAATTTTGAAATATGTTTAATAGTTTACATTTTAAGGTTTCATAAATATATTGCTATTTCTGTGATAACATATTTAAATAATATATCAACTTACTATGTATTTATATTATTGATTTTTAATTTTGGCCTAAGTCATTGGTTTCATAATATTAATATGATAATTACAAGATAACATTTTCTTTGAGTTTTTAGTCTACCCTTTCTAAATAATACAACCTGAAAACTCAAATCCATAAATCAAAGAAAATCTAGATTGAGGAATGAATTTTGCTGGGAACAGAAAGAAAATTCTCACTCTGCAAAATGTGGAAGTTTGAAGTATTGTAGCATATAGCAATACCAGAAGAAGGTGGGGAATCACACAAGGACTTGGATTTTTGACACTGTGTAGCACAATTCACTATATATATTGGAAATACTCACTCTGAATGAAGAAATTAATTCATGAACATTTGCTGTTCACAAGTTGATAGAAGAAGTGCACTCAAATGGTGTAATATAAAATAAACAATCCAGTCTGGAATATCTTAGAAATATGCATGAATTCTTATTTCCTATTATTTGAGGAAAGGACAGAAATGTAGGGAGAGAGAAGAGCTTTAAGGTACTTCCATGAGGCCTTAATTTACAGCACAGTAAAATAACACTGGGAGAATTTTGGGATGCCAAATGTTACAAGTATATAGGTACAGAATTAACTAGCCAGATATATAAATAGCTAAATATCTCAAGAAGAATTTACACATATGATTTAATAACTTTTAAAATATTCATATGTGCACACACATATGTATATATACAGGGACTTTTTAAAAGTGAAGGCTTTCTGACCTTTGTCACATTATTATACCCACATAGATCTGTTGCAAATATACACATTTCAACAAAAGAAAACACTGAGAAATGAACTGATATTTGCTGAATAACAAAATGTTTAATTTCTATTTTGAGTTAGGTTTTTTTTCAAAAATCATTGTAAATCCTATTGAAAATATAGGTGCTGCATTTGAGCATGCACAGCTCTCAGTCTGAACAAATAAAAAGAAGGGAAAAAACAAGAACACACACTAACTGGATTTTTTTTAAACTTCCTAGGATTTAATTTTCTAAGTTAATTCCAAATGAATTTGCCAAATGCAGAATATTGCCCCGGGTGCCGTGGCTGAGCATTGCAATGGTTGAGCACTCCTGTCAGCCAGGAGGGGGAATGTGACCCCAGGCTATGCCCCAAATGGGCTCTGTTTTGCAGACAGGCACAGATGGCCCCACTCACGAGCCCTTGTACCAAACAACTGACTTTTTAAAGACATGCTGTTGCTTCCAGGTGTAACTATGCTTCTGACAGATCCACAGCCTTATTATTCTCGTGATAAAGAAAAATGCTGAAGTGTTTCTAAGTGGATGACTGATGGGTTTAAGCTGGTTTATTTATTGTGAAGGGCTAAATTTGTTGGGGTTCTTTGTTTGCTTATTTTAGTTATGTATTATTTTCTCCTTAGGTTTTTAATAAATACAGTGGTGATACTCTTGGTTTGGCAGTCAATCCTGTGAGTTACATCATGACATTTTACTGCCTTCAGACTTACTTCCATATCACTTGGGTTTTTCCTCCTGGCAAGGTACATGAAAAACCTTTAGAAAAGTATAAAGTTCTTGAATTATGCTTCCTATATAATAAAAATATACATTATTAATAATGTCTATGTTCACCATTATAGCATGTTTAAACTTATATTAATATTTGTCCAATAAAAAAATTTTCTCATTGGGAGAAAAATGTATAAACCAAATAGGTAACATACACAGTCATACAGGTTTAGTGGTTCTTTTCCTATCAACCTCTCAACCTGTTACTTAGACTTCAAGAAAAATATGATTTATAAATATAATGCTAATGTCTACATAATAAATTAACCTGAGGTATTTATTCACACTTTAAAAATGCATTTCATACGAAAAAAATCCTTTGTAAATATGAATGGGACGCAACATTTGTGACAGAAAACAACAAACAACATGAACATTAAATGATTGCATAGCATTCACTAAATCCTAACTTGTTTAACTGTCATATTTCATCTGAAGGCAGTAGGGCAAGGAGAGATTAAAACAGCTGAAGATCTGGCCAGGTAAATACAGAAATCCCCTGCCCTTATAAAGGACCCTGAGAAAATGCTTACAGCTCTCACCACAGAGCTTGTGGAACTGAAGCAGTCTGATCTGTCAGTCTGAGTCCCCATTTCTTTCTACTTGTTTCAAGTTCATAAAGAACAGTCTCATATTTTTATCTTTTTTCTTTGAATAAAGAGTTATTTGCAAATTAATAGGGAAGAGATGCTCCTGTTTGCCACTGTCATATTTAATACCCTGCCACACCTTCCACTTCAGTGTTTTACACCATGTTTCAAGTGGACAAAATGTGAAATTCTATTATGAGAAAGCAGAAAGAAAGAAGAGATGTTTGAACAAAGTGATAAATGCTGGAGAAACAGAAATGTGGACATTTAAATGTATGTCAAGCTTTTCATCTTTGCTATACACTATAAATAACATGGGAGGATGTGGCTGCAATACTTAAGACACACATCAAAATATTTTGACATATTCAATAAGCTGTTGAACAAGACTGAAATGCTGAAGGAATAGATAAGCTATAAGGAGGAAATATGTCAATATGGCAGGAAAGATGAGCTGGGTTATGTAAGAACCTCTGTGAAGAAGCAACAGAACCTATATAAATGTTAGATAATGAAAGAACTTCAATTTTACAAACCAAATCCCTTGTCTACAGCAGGACAGAGTCCATCCTACTTTCAATGAAACAATAACAATACAGGAGAAAATTTAATTTCCTTTTAAAAGACAAAGCCGTGTATCTATTGGACCAGATGCAGGAACTCACACATCCACTAAACTGCAGAACTCCAAATGTGCATTTTGTTTCTAAATACTCATTTACACACTCATTGAAGGTACCATCTTTCGAAGGATCAATACGTGCATCATTTGATGTCAGATCCTATTTTCCTGTCAAAGCACTAGTTTGTAAATATATACATATATTTATGATGTCACTGCTATTCTTTAGTAATATTTACTATCATAGATTAAGCCTCAGCTGTATTCTTTTTCTTTTTCAACAGGTAAATGGCTTTCAGACGTCTTGAAAGACATGGATGATAATTCCTTTTAAAGACTGCCTCCTTTGATTTAAAGCACCGTGAAGGAACTGCAGTTTGGCTTGTCAAGAAATAATACTGTTCCTTCAGAATTTGCAGAAAAATGTTTATCCCAACACAGAAAGCACACAGCTACAACTCCTCTGTCTTCTGCCAGCAGGAGAGCTATACAGATATTTTTTCTTATATCAAAGCAAGAGAAGCTGGATGAGAAAACTGGCGAAATGAAAGAAGAAAGCAACGACAGCGAAATATGAAATCTTTGCTCTGTTGACCTCAATGTAGCCCAAATTGACTTCAGTGTGGTCAGAGTTTCACAGCCATCTGGCAAGGCTGAACTCTAAGTGCTTGGTGTCAGGAGACATCACAGGCAGGGAGCTAATTCTGGGGTACCACAAGTTTGTCACCTGCATTCTTCCTCTCTTTATGTCTAACAAGCATCCTCTCTTGTTTCTCT
The DNA here is from genome assembly GCA_026770055.1 of Myrmophylax atrothorax. Classification (NCBI taxonomy): domain Eukaryota; kingdom Metazoa; phylum Chordata; class Aves; order Passeriformes; family Thamnophilidae; genus Myrmophylax; species Myrmophylax atrothorax. The sequence goes on from JAOXXN010000102.1 coordinate 5,602,021, forward strand.
CAGACTATTTTAATCCAAGGTCATCTCTTACTAGTGCCTTTTCATCTGACACAAATCTATAACTTTCTAATCAAGGCTCCCATCTCTTCCAGAGCTCCTTTTTCAGCCAGCATTTCCTGCCTTGTAAATCAATGAAACACTCGGTTCCCAATCAGCTTCTTTCTTCCCAACTTGCCTTCAGTGTCTGACCTTATTGTAACCATCCATCTGGGTTAAATCTTCACTCTTGCACCACTACTGCTCACCTGCTAAATTAATCCTGCCATTCGATTTCCATATTACTTGAATTCAATAACATGAAACATTTTATAAGTCCCATTTGCATCAATGTAAATGCTTTTAAATTGCCTGGCTAAACCACAGCAGAGATTGGATAAATAGAGCTTTGAAGATGGGGTAAAAGCTAAAGGAGGAGGAAAAAACCCTCACTGAGAGGAAGTAAGCATCTGATAATAATTTCAAATTAAATACAATCTTCAGGAAATGGATTTGGGGTAAATGTGAAAATACTGAAATTATCAATTTAGTGTAGAATAACAAGTAAAAAAAACATTAAATGGCACTAATTCATGTCAGAATAGGGAAAGAATGAATAATTTAATATAGCAATAATATGCAAGGCACCCTTTATAAACATGAATAAAATATTAACTAATATGTTTCAGGAAGATACTGACTTACAGGACCAGAAAATTGGAATGCTATTGAAACATTCTAGATACTTAGTAAGAGTTGTTCTGATGGGAGGTGTATTTGGAAGGAGAGGAGGCAGTTCAAGTTAGGTCCAGGAAATACTGCAAAGTTTATTTGACTGAATTTTAAAATATTTTTGGTATGAGTTTTCTATCAGCAATATTTTATGAGTAACTTCCTCAATCACTGTATATTGCATAGCTGGTGAAAGGAATCCTAATTTTGGAAGCACACACTTTATCAGTGTGTAAAACAAATAAACCCATTATGGCTAGTTCTGTGCCCCAAAATAAGTATTCAGGTGGACAAAGGGTAACAAATATTTACAGTTGTAGATGCACTCCGATACTTGCACCAGCCTGAGACAAGAAGCCTCAAACTAAAGCAAATCCATCACTTCCTGAGACAAAAAGTCTGTGGGACGTGTAACACAATCTGCATCATGTCACACTCCTCTTGGTTCCCAATAAAGGAGGGGATTTTGTGCATAATGCTGCCTGTAACTCAGGCAGAGGTAAGAGCTGATATCCACACACATGGCCAGATGCTGTGCTCTCCTCCAGCCTCCTTCCTCAGCATGTTGAAGTGTAGATGTGTGAAAGGAAATGGAAAATCAGTACAGCATTCATGAAAAGCGTCATAAAGAGTCTTGATGAAAGATGACTTCACATAGAAAAAATGTATAACTTTAGAAAAAACCCCAAACCCACAGCATTTCTTAAAACAGTTTTTCAGCCTTACCAATCTATTTTTAGCTCAGTACTTTTACCCCAGTAATGCCACATTTGGGTGTGCATTAGCAGTTTGATAACAAGTTAAACATGGGTGGGTGGCAGCCAATCAAAGGGTAAAGGAGGTCTGTGATACACACTCAGTATTGTACATTGAAAAACAGCAGATGGTTATAAAGGAGGTACTGAATATGCAACGATAATGACTGTCATATCTTGAGTACATTTTCAGTACATCGATAAAATACACCAATTAAAATCATATAGTAAGAAATAATAGTAAATGGAAAAACACATCATGTAATAAAAGAATTGATTACATATTTATAGAGGGCAGCCATTGCCAAATTTCTCTGACCTCAAACTGCCCCAGAGCTGCATAGACCATGCTGGCTGCTCCTGAGAACTTGTATTGCTTGTCATCTTCACTGATTAATGGAAATTACACTGACAAATCCTGAATCCAAACCTTACCCAAAGGTGACGTGTAATCAATATATTTGCATTACTTCACAAGCAAGGAAAAGGAGGAGTATGATACTCTGAATTTATGCAAGAATAAATAATACTGGCTATAAATATAAGAGCTATCCATCACTCCTACTTATTTTCCCTGTCATCTGCCTGCCAGCACTTTTTCAAGCTGGAGCCAGGATACCAGCCATGGTGCACTGCCCGCATTGCAGGAACAATGTGAATGGGTGTCAGGTTATAAATTGTGCTGTAGTCCCATAAGGTACATAATCCTCCTGGAAGGCCAAACAATGAACCACTGGATTTCACGTGGCTCTTTTATGAGGCAACAGAATCAGCGAGTTTGAAAGAAGCAGCTCCTAGAAGACACAAAGCAAAGCAAACTCAGCAGAAGGGCGCTCTAATACAGCTCTCTGATTGTAGCCTGTTACTCAATTACGAATCCATCTTTACCTCAAAATTGCCACTAAAGCTGAAATAGCCAACAACAGGGACCTCTTTAGTACTCCTGCAACCTGAACCATAAAATTTGTAAAAAAAAATACACTACCCCACTCAGTATGACAAATAGAGCCAATGCATCTTCTGCTTATAATAAGGGACAAAATTGAACTTGAGAGACTACTGAAGATCAAGGCCTCTGTGCTCCAAAAATCCTTGAAACAAACATTCTTCAAAGCATTGGCAAGGAGAGGATCTCTGATTTCAGAGCTGGGTGAGCACTATCTGCAGCTCATCCTTAGTCTGCTCCCAGGACTGTGAGCAGTATTCACAAGCAGCTCCCAGTAAGCCACATGGAAGAGACAATGGAGCATGAAGATCTGAGAGCCTGAAATGCATTATGAGGCTTGCTAATTATAAATGCTAAAATCTCTAAAAAAATAAGTATTTCTATTTTTTAAAATATTTTCTACCCAATAATCTCTGTCACTGAGACAGAAAACAAAATTGTACAAGTTACGTTCTTGTACCCAACTTTTAATGCACAAAGCTGCATTAAAAATACAAGATAAACATGAAAGGGGAATGGAAACATCTCACTACACCAGGAATTCCTTCCCTCACTCAATCCTGATCATCATAATTAAGCACCACTATAGCAATTTAGGACTGAAACCTGCATTTTTAAAGTAGTTCTTCATCCTGAATTCTCAACAAATTATCTATCCCTTGAGATGGTTGATAAGAGAGATAAAAATTGAGCACAGAACAACCCACTGATATTACCTTGATAGTAAATGTGTCCTAGCAGCACCTGCAACAGCTACACTACTGCTTGGCCATTTATACTTCCATAGTCATGTGTCTGGGAGTATCCAGCTTACGTTTGGAAAGCTGGAAATCTACAGTCCATTTCCCACTGTAAACTGAAAGACCAGGATTTCTTTCATCTTCTTCAATTTCACAGGGAAATATTAGAAATGTTTCAAAATGTTACTTTGCTAAAAAAGATGCCAAAACAGCTGCATCCCATTACAGTGTCAGCAAGAACATTCCATTCCTTGTTTCCTGTTGCTTTGGTGCAACTTCTAACTTCACTGAAGGTTGATAGAAGAAACCAAATATTTGGACAATACTTGCAAATATAAAGTGCAAAGAGAAGCAACAACAAAGTTAAATTTGCTTTCTCACTCTTACGAATTTTACAGCTATCACAGGACTAAATCAAATCACAATTGAGTCTTAAAAATAATTCACTCCTTTCTAGTAGAAAACCATTTTTAGTTGGTCATCATAAGAAGGGCACCATCACCACATCTGTCTCCAGCATGCTGTAAAGGGTCTGGAATTATTTTTGTTTTCAATTGAAAATATTCTTAACCCATCAACTTGAAACACCATCCTGAAACTGCTGCTGGCACAGATGTGCTATGGTAAGCTGAATAATAAATTTGAGTAGGAACTCATCCGTCACTGCAGGTCTAAAGACAAGTGTTGCCCAACAATTCCAGTGGCTCTTGACGCTCCCCTGGGGCTCCGTGAGCACTGCTCATTGACTGGTAATAGATGTCTTCCCTTCCTACCAATTGTTAATCATTAACATCACTTGGGAAATGACAATGTCTAAACTGCCTCTATTAAAGCGTGTGACAGTAACCAGCTGGAATGTTGAGGGATTGCTGAACATGCACAGAGATCCTCCAAACCCATGACATGTGGTGTATTATTCATTTGGGAATCTCAGACTTTTATGCTGTCTCCCTCTAATATTTAAAATGTTCATAAGCTTGAATAAATAATCAAGTTAAAACCACAGAAAAAGTACTAGAAAATTTATGGTTCAGCATAAGAACTGGGGACCATTGCTAGGACTGAAGAAACCATATATTCCTCTTGATTTCTTAACTCATTTTTGAGAAGTGAATTATCTTGACAAACACATAATGAAGTAACTCAATATATTCCCTTTATGCAGTATGTACTTTTACTGGCTCTTACTTCCAAAAAGTGAATCAAATATAGTTACATTTCTCAAATAATTAATCACCTTTTTTTGTCACTCAGAGGTAGCTCAGTTCAGGTTTAAATGGTGATTACTTTCCCTAGACTGCTGCTCTTAAAATATTTATACAGACTGAAGAAATTTTGATTAAAATATTTGATGTTTCCATGTAAATTTTCTAAACATGAAATAGTATATTGACCGTAGTGCAACACATTTCAGTGACCAAACATAGCGAAGATTAGCTATTACAAAAATAAATGCTGTACCTGTCCTCTAATTCTAAGTTATAGACAAAGGCATGATGAGGAACTCTGCTGAACTGCCAATAGCACTAAAGAAGTTAAATATTATAAAGCCACTTTTACTGAATAGGAAGCTGCATTCCAAAACAACATATTTCAAAAGAGGACAGGCTGGGGGAAATGGAGAACTTGCATTACATGAGATAATAGGGCGGAAAACCCCAAAACAAAACAGTTTTTTAAAATTCTTCTCTGGTCCTTATACAGGCTTGCAAATCCAGAATGCAATTTGATTTAGGAATGATGCAGAGTATTATGTTTTAACACATGGGGAACAGCTCTGTGTGCTTCCTTGATGACTGTGACCAGAAAAGGCAACTGAGAACTCCCGCTCTCTTCTGGACTGGCAGTTCCCACATGTGCAGTCATCCTACTTTCAATGTGAATAATTACTACAATTTTTTTCTCTCTTTTGGCAAGTAATTAATTTTTTGAAGTCACTGAAATGCCCCTTAATTAAGTTAATTTAAAACTTGCCTAACTGACATGAGGTATTAACACCACTGCACCTGTAGAAACTGCATATACTAATTAATTATTATATACTTGAAGCTATGATGGACTCTCATACTAAAAGATACAAAGTGTGATGGTGCTTGTTTACCTTTTGAGAGGTCTGCACAAACATTAGGGTGTGGATAAATATAGATTGATACAAGTCTGGTGTTCAGCATGGGATTTAAAGGAAGATTGTGCAATCACTTCCAAACTAACTTTGCAGCTTGTTGCATGATTCCTTTAGAGCCATTTAGATTTTTTTGCTTAGTGTCTGGGTCCTGAATCTTCCCAGACAGCAGAGGAAGGGAAAACTATTTTCAAAGGAAACAGCACTGAATAAGTCAATAAGAATTTCTAAAACTAAACCCTACCTTAAAACCTCACGTTTTCCCTAGAACCATGTTGCCTTATCCATGTTTCTATTTAGATATGGTCTTAATAAATGTCTGCCTGCTGACTTTTTAGCAGTCATGTCAGACATCTAGAAGGGTTGAGGATTTCACTTAAATACCTTTACCAGAATCCTTAAGTAGGAGTTAAAATTTTACCTTAATACATCTTTAGATTAGAAGTCTTTGTTTTTCCACCAGAGACCATCATGACTTCTCTTTTGTTGTCTATCCCCAAATCCTCATGCTACACAACCACCAGCATGGGTTACAAGTTAAGTGAGCCCAAGATGAATCTCCTAATAAGTCATTGCTTCCTCAGCTTCACTGGCAAGCAGATATCACTGTGCTATAAAGTTTTGTCCTTGAAAAACAATGGTTATTCTTCAGTCTGAGCATGGAAATCAAGAAAAAATTATTTGGGGTATACAAAAGTCCATCTGAACAAATACAAGTCCTTCCACCACTGCTCCCTTTCATTTCCTTCCCCACAGTTTTGTTTGCCTGGATTTCACTCAGATGTACTGAAAAGTAAAATCCAAAATAGAATATATTAAAAGAGCCATGTCTCCTCCTACGCTGGAGTGCAGTCGAAGACCACTGACATTCTTTCAAGAATTTTACCTTCAATAGTAGGAGAAAGACAAATGTGGTCCAGGCCTTCATTATAAAATCAGGAAAATATGCATTCAGTCTCAGTCTATAAGACAATTGGAGTAAGATCAGCACCTAAACAGATAAAGACTTCAATATTTTATTTCATGTACTTCTGGTAAGAGCAGTTCATTTCCCCGTGACAACCTTCACGAGCCCTTGAAGCATGTGAGGTGCATTACTGACTGTACCTGCAGTAATGGTGCACAGAAACCACCTACCTGAGGTTGGGAATAGTGGAATAAATGACATGGAGGTGACAGAGGAGGAAGAAAGATGGGGCAGATTAACCTGCTACAGTATTTTCTTCTGTAGAATTTCCCCCTTAGAAGTCAGAGACAGAAGGCGAAGCAGAAAGGAAGACACAGCTATTACACTGGGGCAAGTCCGATATCCTGCAGGCCTACAAAACTAGAGATTCACAAAACTGTAAAGTCCTGCAGATTTTGGAAACTTTACAGATGACACAGCCTGACAGGTTGTGTGTGTGAACATTTCTAACTGGCCTCAATCACATTAAGACAATAAGACACATTAAGCTTATTGTTAATCACATTAAGACATTAAGACACATTAAGCTTCCATTAAGACAATGGAAGTCCATTTCACAAACACAGTAACTACCACTACATATGATTCATCCCAAAATAAAGATTCCCTTAATAATAAAATAGCTTGATTTAACATACAGTGCAGCATATAGTGCCAAACTCTCTTATACCAGAAAATATTACTCAAGGTCCTACACATCAATCTTTATAAGAAGAATGGTGTAACTTAATGCAGAATGCTCAGAATAGTGCAATGTCTTGTCTCTGCCATTTAGTCTAAAGAGGAGCACATCAAGATTCCTTTACACTCTTCAGTGCAAGTTCCGTCTCTAGACAGATCCTATAGAAAATAAATCACAATCGTTTTCTTAAACTTTACATCACTTGAAAACCAAAATCACCTTCACATTGTCTGCAAAGCTTAAACATTAAATTTGCCTTCAAGCAACATGTACTCTCATGTCTTTTTTATGTACAGGAAATTTATTAAGGGATTTATTTTCGAAGGAAATTGAACAAGGCAATTTAAAGGCTCTCAGAGGAATAATGAGCAGTAGTGAATCTTAGTGGATGAAGGAGTTATTTCCTATTTATTTTTCTATTACATGTTCATATAAGAAATGTGCCTACAAATGATCAAGTAGGAAACAACCATACAATATCTAGGATAAAATGATAAAAATAATTGGCACAGAGAACCAAAGACCTACTAATAGGTGTTCTTAGTAAGGTAATCAAAGTAAAGTTGAGTCTACCTGATTAGAGAAAATCTCCATTTAAGAAAAGGGAAAAAAACACTGGTACATTTGAAAAAAAAGATGGGTATGTAATAATGTTCAAAGGTGGAATACATAAGGAAATTAGTTTTGGAAGAAAAAATGAGAAAAAGTTTACATCAAAAGTAGCCACAGAGAACACATTTGAAGTGAAAAGCAAAACCTGAAAAAACTTATTTGTTCCTTGGAAGTGGTGTCTGCAACAGTAAATTAAGGAGAAGTGACTTAAAACTGGAATGCTATCCATGGTTCCCCTAGAGAATTTGAAAAATGCAAGGAACAGGGTTCAAAAAACAAGCTGACGGAGCAAAGTGCTGATTTGTGAATATAATGAAGTAACATATCAAAGAAGAATTGTGGAAATCATGAAAAACATCACTAACAATATTAAAAAATGAATCGCACATTCCCCACTGTATTAAGGTGGGGAAAATAAAACCAATGTCAATTGAGATGAAATCAAACCTAAGGTAAAAGAAAAACTGCACTTGGCATACAAGAGAAAGAACCAAAGACTATATATTCTGGATACTGAAGGGACAAAATAAGGAACAGAAAAAGAGAAATGTTATTGATGGTCAAGGGAACTAAAGAAACAAAAAGATTGTTTGGGGGTTTGGGTGTTTTTTTTTGTTTTTGTTCTTTTTTTAAGTGTCAAGAGAAAGGCAGAATTGTAAAATTAACAAGCTGTTGTAAGGACCAGACTTCACAGGATTGCACATGGACCAGGAAAGATGGCACTGAAAGATAAAATAAATTCAAATGTGCAAGTGAGGAGGTCAAACATCAATTTAGTAGTTTTATGAAAGCTCTTTTTAAATATAAATGGGCAGAAAAATTATTTAATGCATTAGCCAGTGGTGAAGTTGTTATCTAAACCAACAACAGTAACAGCAGCAAAACCTCCAATACAGCAGTATTTGTTACAGCTGTTGCTAAGGGAATACACAGAAATGTTGAACTGGACTTAGATACTATTAAAAAAAACTGATCAAATTTAAGTAATTCTACCATCTATTCCATATGAAAGTTCAGAAAGGTTCAAGAAGAATAAAGAACAGCAAATGGATTAACTAAAACTAGCAGGGAGATTTAAAGTCTAGAGACAAACATCTATAGTGAAGTGATGTGAAAGAGGCCTTTTTCAAAGAATTCCATAAAGTAAAGAGAATGGAAAAATTATTCTTTGATACATTCAAGTAACTTTGAAAGACTCAGGATCATTTTCATTCTGAAGTAAATAACGATGCTTCCACAAAATCCATTGTTCAGTACTGCTTCAACATTCTGATTTCAGAGGACATCACAAACAAGAAGACAGTGAAAATGATCAGCTAAATAAATAATTAGATTATAAAGTGGTTCAAGCAACACTGAAAAGATAAAATGTAGATAAAGGCCTGAAAAAGAATTAATGGATGATTAACCTTTGGACCCTGATCCAAATCTCATCTAAATCAACAGGAGTATTTCTACTGGTCACAGTGGACTTCACATGCATTCTAAAATGTGACTTCCTAAGCTATAGACAAAGGAAAAAAATAGTAAGAAATAAATATCTTGTGGGAGGTAGGAGCATGGAAGAGAAGAATAATGCTGATATGTTTAACAGTAAGAACAGGTAGAGTTAATCTGACATGAACTATAGCCAGTAACAAATTTTTCTAAATTTAATTTCATTTTTATATTCAGAAACAGAAGTTTTGGCAATTGTGTTTCTGGTTCAAGTCCCTCAATTTCTTTAAATCGTAATTTATTATTTAGAGAAATGAGAACTTCTTTAATCATCCATTTAAAGTAACACTCCATTTTTAAACAGACAGTTAAAGAAACATTTAGATGAGAAAATACAGTTTGAAACCCATGCGACTCATCAGAACCCCACTGAAATCTGGTGATAAAGTGTCTTTCAGATTGCACTGTTTCAATAATTTCTTAACCAGATTGTAGAAAATTTGCTCCTGAGTAAACCAGGGCACTATTTCCAGTTGTAGCAGACATGAGGGTTCCACTGCCATTCCACTGTGGGCCATGAGGATGGAAGGAACTGTGAAGACTATGTGTGACCTCAGGTTCTGCTTAAGGAAGGTAAAAGCAACATGTCAAGTACCTATTTAAATTTTTGTTTCTTAGTATAACAGCATATTATCTCTTTATTTCTATGTTTAATTACTCCAAAAAGTTTTGCTCAGCTATTATAAAGATTACAGCTTTCAGTGTTTAATGGTTTGATGTAGAGAGTTAATGGAGAAGCAACTGTGCTGCTGGAGGTTGAAATAAAAGAGTTCTGAGAAACCCTGCTGCTATGACCACATATCTATGTTCAGTGCATACTATGGCAATTATCTTGTAATAGCCAGAGGAGGGTACACATTTTTTTTTAAGTCTCAGTGTTCACAATTTACAGTTTGAGCCTGTTTAGAGCTGCAACACAAGTTGTACATTTATTTATACTAAGTTAAAGAGTAAGCAGAGCTCCCAGCATTATTTCTGTAGAAGAAATAGACTTCATCAGAAAAAGAGGTACATAAAGAAGAATGCTTAGTAGTTCATTCTGTTGGTTTTTGGGTTTTTCTTTTTTCATTTTTGTTTCTTTCTGTGCTACAGTGACCAGAGAATGTAATTAATGGTAGAATATAGTCAGGTAATAGCAATCAGTTCAGAGCACTTAAAGAAGTTACTGCCCTTGACAGCTCATTCTGTGCAGACCTGTCATTCACTGCAACACAAAATTAAATGCTTTTGCAAGTGTTTCTTGCAGGAACAAACTGCTGGTTCTCTGTAGTCACAAGTTAAAGATTCAACTTATTTCCTCTGTTTTCCAGTCTTTAAGCACAATACATTCCATATGAAGACATAAGCACATCATTAGAACATTATTAATACTAAACCCAATCCTATAACAATTATTTGTTCCCACAGAAACTGTGGCAGGCACAAAGGCCAGACCACTTAAGTCAGTCATGTAGAACAAGCGCTGTGATTCTGCCAAGAATGTTGGCGCCTCTGACCCTGTCCCCTCTCTGCTGGTAAAAATGACAGATGTAGAAGATTCAAAGACATGCCTGCT
>JAOXXN010000102.1:5615200-5634539 GCA_026770055.1 Myrmophylax atrothorax
AGTTTCTTTCAAAGAAAATTATGTACAAATATATTTCATAAAATTTACAGTGAACAACACAAAACCATAATCTCTTTACTTTTCCTCTTACTCATGCCCACATACACAAGTGTTTCTTCCCTCTCCTACCTGAAAAAGACTAGAAAGCTGTGGCAGGAAAATTCAGGACTAAGCCAATTAAGCCTTGGACTGGACCTTCAAATGTCAGTAAGTTGTGCTTTGATTCTGATAGGATTCCTATCCAAATCAGGACTGCAGAAAGGGATCTGAAAAGGAGCCAGCCCAGGCTGCCCTGCTGTCTAGACCACAACTCCTTTGCAGGTTGTTTGCATTATTTCTGCTAACTGGCTTTTCCATTGTTGACAGGTACATATCGGGTATTAAAGATGATTGATCAAAGTTTGCAATATGCTCACTGTTCACAACTATGGTAAGAGCTAATGTAGGAAGGAAATTCTTTAGAAAAGAATCTTAGCGCTCAGCAAAATTTGGCCTCAAAACTTGTATCATACTACCATGCAAGGTTCTGGCCACTGTTACACTGTACCAACAACCTATTGCACCAACCCAGCTGTACATAAAGCTATAAAACTGAAGTTTTAAGAGCTCAAGACAAAATACTTAAGTCTCCTCTCAGCGAGGCAAGAGATATTTTTTCCTCTTGTTTGAATCACCCAGTTCTCATAAAGCTTTCATAAGATGAGAAACTATTATTTGCTCACATACAGTAAATGGTAAATTAGCATTCTAGTAATACTTTCCAATTTAAACAGATTATCTTTGATTTCTGTAGTTAAAGTATTCATTAACTGCCATTTTACCAACTAGAAATTAGAAGCAATTATATATATGCAAATAGCCACAGAGTAGGGGCATCTCTCCATTTAAAACAGAGTTATTTACTGTTGGCATGAAACAATGCAACCTGTTCCTGTGCTCTGGTAACGTCCCCAGCTCTATTAGCAATTACAGCAGCTATCGCAATTCTTTCAGCACATTATCTCCTATGAATCAAGAGGTAGCACACTATTGGAGTTCTTAGACTTGGGAACACTACATAAAGCTAAGGCTCAGCTTTGGAAAGCACCTAATTCCTTGTCTAACTTTCATTTTATCAGCAGAGCCAGTGATGGTAAAGGGCATAGCTCCTGTGGCTATCTTGGCATGCATTAAAGTGCTCTGTCAAAGGGTCACGCTATGCCAGTGTGCACCTGAAGAAAGGTTACACTCTGCAAGCAGTATTGTATTTGTGCAGCTCTCTAGTCATGAAGAAAGGAAATAATTTGTAGCTAATAAATGCAGTGAGTGGATTAAACCATTTCTGCACACAATGCATCATTACACCTACTCCCTTTCTGAGGGAATATCCATTCTGTGAGTTTCACATACTCCAGTGTCCCCGAAGCAGCGAGGCAGATTTACCCAAACCCCTCATCTCCCACCACTTCCTCACAGCTGGACTCCCCACAATGCTCCAGGCTGACAGCTCTGCACATCTGACACGCTGCCTGTTCTCATACTACAGTGCAAACACTGCATAATCAAATTTCCTCCTTATTCCCCTTTCCTGTATATCTCTCTTCCTTGTCACTGCTCTCCACATCCCCATACAGCCCGTCTTTTCCAGCACTCCCACTGTGCCAGGTCCCCTGTCACCATTCCAACCACGAAGCAGGAATTGTGCAGAGGAAAGAGCTACCATGCAGCTCCCCAAACTAGCTCTGTGTAAGCCCTTTTCCATGTGGAGAGGCAGAGAAACTCAGGCCCAAGTGAGCACCATGGCAGGTGTGCTCAGCAAGAGGAGCTCCAAATGATATTGGGCACTTGTGCCAGCCCCACTGGCCACAGCAGCAGCTGAAAAAGCCACGATCTCTTACATATGCAAATCCAACATCTCAAGATCTGGATCAGTTCTTTGAATCCTTTGACTCCAGAGTTTCACACATTCACAGGGACTGGTGACCACAGTTCCCAAATACAGACCCAAAAGTTGAGGCAGCATGGCCTTACAGGTTGAGGCAGCAAGCTTCTTACAGGTTTTCTGGATCCAGTTTAGAATTGGTTTTAACAATCATCACACAATTATTTTACTGTTGAATACTCTGCAACCTACAGATGTAACATGCACAGAATCCCAGGGTTCAGGGCTGTGAAGCCCAGGGAATTAAAACTGCTATATTAAGCCAGATTTCTTCTGAAACAGTTGGAGAGCAGCAGTGTTACCATCAGTCTGGTGCTCACTTTAACTAGTCTGCACTGTCACTTAAACAAGTCTCATATTTACAATTTAATAATTAATAAAATACACACAATACTAAGTGCATCGCTGTAAAGATGTTGATTTCATTACAGTGAAATACTAAGGTTCCAGCCTGCTATATTAATCAATATGGTTGCCTTGGTTGCACAAAGATAATTAAATTTTAATTGAAATTCACTAAGAGTAAGATTAGCTATAAATATTTCAACAAAGAGGATAAAAAGAGATTAATATTTTATTCATCATGGATAACACTTTATAAACACCTTACAAAAAAGAAAACAAAGAGTAACAAAGAAAACGGAATGCAACTTTTTTTCTGGATTTTGGTCCTTAAGGAGCAGTGGAAGCGGCATGAAGATAAAATTCTGTGCCAAGATACTCAGTTTTTACCTCATGCTCAGCACAAGATTTTTTTCTTATCACTACAGATGACCTCCCATATTTCACACTGAGAACAGAAGTAGAAGACCACTTTCCTTATCAAGGTCTGTTTCAGGAAGAGACATGAGTTCCTTAAGGTTACTCATAGGAGCAAGAAGGAAACAGAACTTAGAATCACAAGGCAAGGTCTTTTCCTCATTCACTTAATGAAGATCAGATTTATTCCACCTTTATTGATGTAAGACAGTGGATTTGATCTACACTAGTTGTCCTGGAAGATCACAGAGGTATTTGCAGAGCACTCAATTCCCCAGCAAATTCCAGTGTTACTATCAGAGATGCACAGGGTCTCTCTGAGAAAAGACAAAGAGACTCCAAAAGTTTTGTTGTACACCACATGCACTGGGTCTAGGTATATCCAGCTACACAGGCCAAATTCCCACTTGGATTGCCCTGAAGCATCAGTTCCTAGCCAGGGGAAAGATATTACTTAAAGCCCACTCTTCCAAACTCAATGCAGATGTTGCTACCTGATTCTCTTTTTGTCCCTGTGAGTACCTGACAGCAATAGTCCGAGGAGCAAGAAGAGGCAAAACAACACAAGGAAGAAGACACATCCATATTCCTAATGTTTAGGATCAAATTCCATGCTGGCTTAACTTGCCTGGCTCAAGGGCAATAAAGCCTTCATTTAATATTTTTCTGAGGTAATCACCTCAGGTTTGAGTTTGTAGCTCGAGAAAAGACAGTATCATTTTAAAGTGATGTTCCCATTAACACAATTTTGATAGTAAAAGTAGGGAAAGCGCTCTCAAATCATCGAGTGCAATTTCTGCCACAGCACTACCTGTAACTGGAATTATATATACCTGTCCAAATCTCACACTTGACTTGGAAAGTTTACCCTCAATTGTTCACAGTGAGCAGAAACTACTGATTACACCTGCTACTGCAGTTCATCCAAAAGTAACCAGTGGAAGGGGTATTTTAAATCACTTGCACTAAGGGTCCTTAGTGAAAGAAGTGCATGTCAGCTGTTAGGCACATGGATTCTATAACAACTATGCCAACTGATTCCTCAGAAATGCTTGTAGAAAAAAACACTGACACTTGCAAACTGATCAAAATAGTTATATATAATGTTTTAAAATATTGACTGGCTTCGAAATCATAAAAAACCCCTAGAATCTTACCCCAGAGTTCAGATGGTAAAAAACACTATAGAAAACTACCATGGTACACATCTGGGATACACCATCCTAGTAGGAACAGGAACAGATGCTAGAAGTTTGCAACAGCAAGTGCTATTCCCATGCCAGTGCCTGGTGCAATCATGCCTGGCCTGATAATGTACTTCATGTGCCTTCTGTGCTGCATACACTGAATAAAATGACACAGAAGGAGAAAACAACACCATCCAGGAGGACAGGAATTCTTTTTTTTCCCTGCAACTCAACTAAAGCCAGTAATGGTTTCCAAAAAAATGAAAGCTGTTGCTGCTGTTATCACTAGGACTGTGTTAACACAGACGGAATCCTCCAAGTAGGATGCAGCCTGTTTGAGCCTGGCATTGAGCCTACCAAAGGACAGTGTGAGAGGCACCTACTGTGCCTGATGGCAGAGCTCAAGGAAGAGGTAGAGAGGCTAAGAAGCATTAGGGAAAGTGAAAGGGAAATTGAGGGGTAGGGTCACAGCCTTTTGACCCCTAAGGAAGTCCATCAGGAGACAGTGAAGCCCTGCCCCTCCTGCCATCAGGCAGATGGAGCAAACTGAGTGGATGGGGGGAGATGAAAACAGGTCCCTAATTGGAGAGGTATAAGAACCCCTCTTGACCCCCATGACCTCCCAGGGTGCCCTTAAAGATTGTTTTTGCCAAAAAAATTCAGGGGTTTCCAATGCTTCCGAAAGCCCCATTGCCTCTCCGTTGCTTATTCAGGAAGGAAGCACTGTAGAAGGGTAGTAGCTGGGCAAGCTACTCTCCCCTGGGAACATAAAAAGATGGTGGCATTGTCCAGGCCATAATTTGAATTTCACTATGTGAATCAGAATCAATGATTCCAGGTAGGAAGAATAGACCTAATTTAGTGGTGGAGGAACGACTGATTAAAAGAGTGTGTACTCCAACTCCCAGTGGCCCCCATACCCCAGTGGGCTATCAGGGCCACAGCAGTAAATGTTATTGTTACTGGCTGGCTGGAGGCCAGGTCCAGGCCAGCACTTCCAGCAGTGGCTGAAATGAGCTTACTGGCCATGTGCTCTGACTCGGATGTCTTTGATTGGTTAGGGCGTGTAGTCCCTCTCCACATCTCCAGTTTCCCTGGGGCTTGAGCTCTCCCCTCTGGTTAGATTGGGATCAGAACTCCCTAGACCAGTGCCTACCCTTTTTACATTAGGGGTAGGTCAACAGAAGAGACCTTGTAGAGCAGTCCTACTTAAAATGGTCAGCCGCCCCACATTGGAAGCACCTGCCCCTCCTTTTCATCCCCCCAGAAACATGCATCTGAGTAGCTGGCACCATGGCCAGTGAGGTCATGTGGTGGCTAACCGAACCTACACTTTGGAAAGCTTGGAGGATATCAGCCTTTGTACAAGCCTCTCATTTAGGGATGGTCTGCAGGGCTCGCCAACAATCCTCATTTACATTCTCACAGGTGAGCTGTTTAAAAAGTAGTTCCCTCACATCTTCATGCTCAATCTGCCTCCAAAGCAAGGTCTGCAACTGGTCTAAAAATTGGGTGAATGGCTTTGTTGGCCCTTGATAAACCTTGGCAAAAGATAAATTGGCATCCCTATCTATGCTTCGGAGCCTTTGGATCGCCTACAACACAAGCTTCTCGATCAACTCTTAAATTTCACGGGGGTAATCTACTTGGGATAGTTTCTTCTGAGTTGCTGATCAGTTAAATTATTTACTTTTCTCAAATATATAATATAGAAAGGAATAACATTTTTAACATTAACTCTGAACATTTACATAGCAGAATGACCATGGCACATCTGCCTTTCAGGAGGGATATAAACAAATCACAAGGGCTGTGTTCTTTCATTATTATTTCTCTACCTTGCAGAGTCAGCAAGGTCCCAATTCCTTAAGTGCTATTAAATTTTTTATGTTGGCAAAATGCCCTGATTCTCAAATCAACCCATTATTCAGAATCAGTGAGTTTAGTAAGAATGAAATGTCCCAGAGTATTTGACAATACACTTGCCCAAAGAAACTTAAAAAATTAAATGTAATCTATTTCTCCAATAGTTCACTGAAAATCTTTTTCCCTTTCTTCCCCCAAGCACATAGCCCATAAAATTAGTATATCACAATGAAATTCTAAGGAGGGATACCCATAAATTTTTTTTTGTCTTATTACATCCTAGCTGTACACAAGGATGAGGATTATTGCCTCTCTTGAATATGCATTTCCACTAGTACTGTTGCCTGACTTGTTATATCTGAAGAGCTAGAATATTTTAAATTTTGATCATGTTAATTATGGCTAGGGTATTAGTCCCAAAGTTCTTCAGTTCTAGGATAATTGTAAATTGTGCTAAGTCTCCCATTTGAGTAATTCCTGTAGAGAGCATTATCTCTTAATTCTAGCCTATGCAGTCATGATAGGCACATGTTTAATTAAGTGGAGTTGTAAACTCTTCCAGTACACCCAACATTCACATTTCCAGTGGCTTGGTAGGTAGCTTTACTCCAGCCTCAATCCATTTTTTATTTCTACAGTCACATTTAGAAGCATCCCCAATAAACAGAATGTGACAATTAAAATCACATTATACAGCAGAGCTATGGGAAAAGAGAACACATAGGGTTTAATTTAAATATTTTCCATAATTATACAGGAAATGCAAAAATAAACAAAATCCCAGAAAAAAACAGACTGTCAGGTAAAGCTCCGTCCCAATCTGTCAGACATGGGAAGCAGGGAAGGGGAAGTACTTGCAAGTGCAGTTTCTCAATACTGTCAGATTTAAAGGACTTGAAAATTCTGTATTTAAAAATACAGAAGTCTGCCTGAAATTAAGGAGGTTTTGACTGGAAAAAAAAAACAAAGAGGAAAACCTTAAAAACAAACTTCTTTTTGCTTAGTAAGTGAAGAAAGACATTTAATGCAAAGTAGGATTAAAAAGGATGCAAAGGAACCTTGACAAATAGATACGAACCAGGTTTTTGTGACTTAGTTTTTTTGTTGTTTTGTGGGGGTTTTATGGAAATTAAAGCAAATTACTTATCTTGAGCCACATCCCATGCTCCCAAAATTCCAGGAAACCTAAACAAGGGATTTTCCTCTGTGATTGCCAGATCATTTGGGCACTGCTCCAGTGAACAGAAGAATGTCTGGCTGTCTCCATTCTCTTCAGCACTTCCTGTCACAACGGTCTGTGTTAACTTCCCAGGGTGACACTTACTGATGACTTCATTCACAAGGAGCATTTGGCTTTTCTGGTTCATCAGTCTTTTGAGTAATTACTGCATTCTCTAAGCCAGGTAACCTCAATAAAATAGCCTTAGGTTTCTATTTCACATTCTTAAGAAAATCAGAAAATTTTAAAGATCTTATAAAAAAAAAAGGACCTAACAAATATTTAAAGCTTCACCACAGCTTGGGTACAACTGATAGGAATAAAATTCAGATTTAATCTAGATTAATTAGCCAGCTAGAATTGTCAACAAAAAATGACTACGAATATCAGATCAAACTATAACACGATTTTCATCATCTGAAACATAAACAGAAGCGGCCAGGGGTGCCAAGGCCTCAGGCATGAGGACAGAGCTCCTAACACAATCATGTTCTTCATATACTGTGCTGACACTCTCTAATGTGTCACTGAAATTCTGAAGCTCCTGAATTTTGAGTATTACTTGAGCTTTCTATTACAGTCTTATTGCATGCTGAAGCTTTAAAGCACTCTAAAGCCCTTGATCATTGTAATTCACCTGAAGCTCAGCCTTTCTTTCAAAATTAGCTGACTTATTAGACAGCAAGGCAATCTTTGATAAGAAAACTTATGAAGTTCAACACAGAAATGCAAAATATATTCCAAATAAATTATTTCTGTCTCCTGTGAGTTAGTATTGTATATGATTTATTTCAAAACTGGAAAAGGCAGAATTTCATCTGCATTTTTAAACTAATTTTCAACTGAATAACAATATCTGGAGCTGGCAGTTGAATGAACTGTCACTTTGCACTTCCCCCACCTGGCACAGCTGATGACAATCTCACTCTTGCAGGTGAGCCACTTGTCAGCTTTACTGTCAAGACACTCACACAGGAAAAAAATTATTAATGAATTGTTTGAAAAGAAAATTGTTTCTTGTTCCTCCCTCTCTGCTGAGCTCAGCAAGTTCAGTTCCTTGCCTTTACAGCTGCAGAGCGATAGAGAACCAGAGAGCACAATGGGCAACCACAGGGAGAACCAGGAGCACCTTCAGCAGCTGAGGATGTATTAGGTATTGACATGTCATATGGTCACAAATAGCAGCTTGAACCAGGTATGAGTAACCTGAAATCATCTTTGAGGACACTTCAACACAGCTTCTGTTGAAGGCAACATTGGTGGGATGACAGCACAGGCCAAGCTTTGTCTTACTCATCTGAAACTGTGAACAAGGATTCACTGCTAACCACTGCAAATTAGCTATTAATGAGGTCAATTAGAAGCCATTCATGGTTCCCTGTTTGCAAGCTGCACCTAACCATAGCATAACATTAATAAATTTTGTGCATTCCTTAACTGAAAGCACATTGTGCTGAGATTCTAATTGCTGTACTCCATGCAAGATTTACTCAGTTGTTTTACATGTGTCACATGTCAAGAGAATAACAGTGTCCAGAAGAAAGGCAAAACTGGTATGGCATACGTTTTCTACATCTCAGTGAAGTACCATTTTCCCGGGCACTCCCTGAGGCAACAATCACCAACAAAGCTCTGTGCAAATATTGAAAACGAGAAAATCACAAACGAAAAATTAATGGTCACAGCCACTTGCTCAACATCACACAGACTGACTAAGCCAACCTGACTTACATTACTTTCTCCTTTTGCTCTGACCCAGTGATTTAGGATTTATATCAAAGAACATCAATCAAAATAAAGAACTTACCATTTTGCCACTAACGTTTATTTGATCTACAGATTCACAATTCTTTTTAGAAGGTAGTGATGGGAATTTCAAACATTTTACCTTTTTCATATCCTCAAGCTTTTAAAACACCACAGTTGTAGTCAATTTTGGTACACAAATCCTGATTTCATCACCAAGACAACCAAGTAACTATTAATTGCTGTCAAGTCCTAAATGCCTGCACATATCAAAGGGTATTATAAAGTCAGTTAACTGGATGACTGGTTTTATTTATTATTATTTTATTTATATTTTATTTAAATTTTTTATGTGGTTTTATTTCAGGTTTTAAGTAATTTTTTACTAAAACTTTCCATCTTACAAAGGTTTGTAAAGCCAGCCACAGATGCGTTTTGTGCTAGGTATGGAAGCCACTATGGAAGTTGCTTTTTCATTAGGCCAGTCCACGGATGAGTAGGTAGCCTGGAAAGCACAAAGCATTCTACTTTTGTGTGTAGTCATTTGGTCACTTTTTCAGAAATAGCTTGGGGTTTTGTTGTTGTTTTTGTGCTTGTGCTTGTTTGGGGGTTTATATCTAATTTACATATACAAAAAGGGTATGTGTAAAACCTTCAATGGGAAATAATAAAAACATTATGAGAAGCAGAAAACCACATGACACAATATTTTACACAAAGTGCAAGGGTTAGAGAAGGAAAGCTGAACTCAACTTTTAATCAATCCAATAATATTTTCAACTTAAAAATGTTTTCTGTTTTATCATGTTTAACAATCATTTGCTTGCAATTTCACTTTGCTGGTATGAGAGACTACGAGCTAATGGAGTTTCTGCAGATGCTTCTGTCTTAATTCCTCAAATCCAACTCCACTCCATGCTTCCAGTGACACTCCCACCAGTTAATAGATACCAAAACTATGACCCATCTGCATATGCATATTGATTATCCAAGTGGTTGCTGCTTAACAGCATTCATAACGGCAGAGACTTGCTTGTCTGGGCACCAGTGGGAATGCTCATTTCCTCTGCACAGCTGCTGAAGGTCACAAAACTTGTAGGAAGCAATAGCAGAGATATTTTTTTCTCTCTAGTTAGATTTGGTTGACAGTGGTCACTTGATTTAAAAGTCATAATTAACACAGGTGAGTTTAATTGCATAATCTTCATGTTTTTAAAAAGATAATAAATAAAAAATGTGTTTCCTTTTCCCAAACTTGCATAGACCAGTCACCATTCTACCAGTCACTTGTAGTTGCAAAAATCTGTACTTGGTGTATTTAAGTCAGATATACTAATTTCACTGTCAGATGGGACTTGGCATCAATGGAATTAAAGTTTCTCCCAAGGTAAGGAAAGGTTTCAACACTCAGAATTGAAATGTCCAGTACTTTCAGAAATGAAAAATTCAGCAGCCTTTTCATGTTGTGTATTCTACCCCTGTCATAAAAAAGAGGAATCATCTCAGGTTTATGTGAAAAACTCAGGGGCAACACCATTTTATTCAAACATCCTGAAATGATCACCTTTAAGATAAGATCCACCTGATAATTAGTTTTTCCTCCACTCTTTGGAAATGCTAGCAGAATTCTAATATTATATATTAAATGCAGTATATAAATTAATTAAGAGCATGTTCTTATTATATTTTATAATCAACTAAGCCAGAGTTGTAGGCTCCCTTAGGTTCAGTGTAAGGAACAGATGGTCATCTATTCACCTCAGAAGAAAATTGTTGTTTGATAATGAAATCTTGATCACCTACCATCTGCCTACTAATAATTAGGAGCTACAGGATCATCTGTCTGAGAAGTGCATCTTGAACAACTTTGAGGGCTCTGATGACCTCAGTTCACAAAGTAAATTAGACATCAAATATTAGAAAGATTATCGATGAACTGAAGGTCTTGATTTCTTTTGTCAGGTTTTGAATCTTTGCTGAGATCCTAACTGGAAAATATACATATATTACAATATTCCATTTGCTGCATCTACATGCATGCAACTGTAGCCACAATTTTATAAAGTTTTGGCTTCCCAAGGAGATGATGTGAAACATGAACAGCTCTGCAGCAATAAGTAACATATTAAAACCTGTTGATTTCAAAGCTAATATTTGAAAACTAAAAGCCTGTAGCTGACCCTTAATCAGCCGTGTGTTTTATGTGAAAGAGTTTGTCCCCCTCCCAGCTGTTTCTTGGAGGTAATCCCTACTTGCCGTTGCTACAGTAAGGTCTTTGTTGAACACAGAAATGTCTAACTACAGCAGTGCAACTTGACACAGGGAAAACTCACTTCTCTCAGTGGAAAAACAGAAGGTGGTTTTAAAACAAAGGTCTAGTACCCACTGCATCTATAAACGGCAAGACATTTCATCTGATTTTCCTTTGTAGTTCAGTAACATTCACACTGCCTGAGCTTAACAAAGATCAAAAAGTCATTTCTGTGGATGTACAGGACATAATGTCTCCACTTTGGAGGCTAGGTGGCATAGCTGCCAGCAACCATCCCTAATCCTCTCTCAGGTCTCCTCCCTTTCTTCCCACTGTGTTCAGCTCTCTCCAAGTTACCATCCTGCCCCTGTCCCTGCCCAAGGCTTGGTGAAGCCCAGATGTGGCACAGCCAGACCATGGCAGACAAATAGTCATCCCTTGGCCCTCCTTCCAGGACATGGCTTTTAGTACAGCATATACAGGGCTGAAAGCAAACAAATTGTTGAGTTCTACCATCTGCCATCCATCACTCTCCCTGCAGGTCCAGATATGACACCATGCTGTGTCTGTGGCCTAAGGGGATATTCCTGGACAGTCAGAAGAACCAGTACTTTTGCTTGTCATGTTACTACTTACATGCCATATGTTTGACAAGAACAAATTTAACCTCATACATTTTGAATTCTCTTTCTGCACAGTACCTTCTCATTTTAGAAGTGTATCTATAATAGAAGGCTTCACATACAAACAAAACAGTAGTGTCTCAAGAGATTGCACAATTGCCAAACACTTCTCCTTTACCAGATGCAGAAAGGGATTTTTTTTCTGAAATATGTGCTACAGGATGCAATATTTCTTCTTATATCTCTAAATGCACCAGAGCAGATTCAATGTATTGGTGGGTACAGCAGAAGGGGGTTTTTGTTTGTTTGTTGGTGTAAAGTTATTTGTCCATTTCACCTGACCTGACTTGGGTTTTCCATACTGCAGTTCTACTGATGGCTACAGTTTTAACATTTAGTACATCCCTTTTACAGTCTTACTTTTGTTTGTGTCTTAGAAGCTGCATCAGTATAAATAAATTTATCTTTTTCTATTATTTTCCAGAAACACAGAAACTGAAATCTGTCCAGTACCCTTTCTAATCACATTGTGCTATATTCCAAAGAGAAATGAGGTCCCTGTCCTCAAGGTTTGGGACAATAGTTCATTTGTTTACTGCCTTCTGAATCAACTTTCAATCAATATTTTCTGCAGAATATTCTCCAATAACACTGATAATCTCCAATAAAACCATTCTCCCACCTTAAAGAAAACTGGCCCTATTTCTGCCCTCTCTAGGTATATATATTTTTAAGACTATGCATACTGTTTCCCTTCTAGTACACTTTGCCTCTCATATTCTTGGAACTATTCCCACAAGTCTTGCTTTCCAATTTGAGGTGGTAAACTTGAATGTTTTTCCTCCATTCCTCCTGCCTTAAGTTGAGAATACATTTTGCTATGTGCCTTTTCTTATTGCAGAAGAAAGACTTCTCTCCAAACTCCCCAAACACCATTTAAATTACTCCTGGGCTAATTCTGTTTCAGCAGCTTTTCGTGGAAACCTTCCTATGAAAGACTTTCTTCCTATTTTTCCTCTTCAGGTTTTCTGTTCCTCTTGGCTCACCATATGTATCCCAACACATTTCTTTAGGAAGACTGTCAGCTTTCACCCTAGTCAGTTACCACACGGATAACTGATCCCAACCAGCACTTTCCCATGTGCTCAGGCCCGTGTGCTCAGTCCCACACAGTCAGCCTGCCTTCATTCACCACAGGGTTCATGGCCATGCCACACAGTCACGTGAATAAGCTTCCAGAGCACCTCTGCACAGTAAGAAAGTATATTTTTGATTAAGAGAGAGGGCAGAGTTCAGTGGATTTCCTCAAAGCACTGAAAAGCAAGATCTGGAGAGAAATCTTCTGTGATGGGAGAATGTGGATGATGCAAGATTTGCAATACACAAAAGAGCTCATTTCAGGGACTCAAAGCAAACTATATGTGAGGAAACTCAGGTTTAAATTTATTAAGTGAAGTGTCTGGAGAAAGAATAACAAATCTATTCAGTCCACAAAACACTAAAGATACTTTTCAATTACAATAGTGATGGACGATGACAAGACTGAAACTCAGCAACACACTTCACCTTACTGGGTAGATTTCATGTATCTTATTATGTAAATTCTCAGTAGATAAAATCCTGATAGGCAGGAGAGCAGCAGACTGGCATGTGTCCTCCAACAGAACAATTATTACTGCAGGTTATATTCTTATTAATATAAATATCAACCTTTAGAGAGAAGACATATAAAGCTATTTATGGCTTCTTCTGAAAGCTATTCAAGGTTTTAATACCTAAAGACAAATAGTGACACATCAATACCTAATAAAATAAGAAAACATATATTGAAATACTATATTGTATATTTTAAAAGGAAAAGGGATATTTGAATTTGTTCATCTGCATATACAGCCATGCATACAGAGTTGCTTTCTGCTCCTATTAACTCCTGGGCAGCCAGGACTTCCTCACCTTGACAGTCAACCCCATGAGGAAATCGCAGGTGAACAGGCTGGAGCACATCAGCAGTATTATGCATGAATCAATCACTTGAAATACAGCACTGCAGTGTGGAAACACAAACTGGAGAGACAGCAAGAATCAGCATTCCCTCTCCTTTCTGTCAAGTAGCACCAACGTTATCACAAAAGCAGAGAAGCACACAACACATCCATGGGTGAAGAAGTGCTACGCCAAGCACAGGTCAGGTTTGAAATCCCCATGACAGTCACCACTGTGCTGCTCTGTTCCTCTGAACCCTGCAGAGACAAACACACCACAGCTGTTACGTAACAGCACAGTCACTGTCCCTGTTATTCTGCTACCGATCAACAGTTACAACTAATTTCTTCTGAAACTCTTTTCCCTTCCTGAATGACTTCTGTGGCAAACGGTAGAACAAGGAGCAATTAACAAAAAGTTACCTACAGTAAGTTTGAGAATGACAGCTGACTGAGTGTAAGATCTTCTGGAGCACAAATACTCTTTGGCAACATCACCTGACAAACAGACCCTGACTTTTTTTTTCAAGCTGCTGAAAGCTCTGAACAAGGTGACAGGCTGATGTCACACAGTTCTTACTGGAGGGAAGACAGGTAACTGAACAAAAATCAATACCTACTCTTTACAGCAAATGTTTTTCATATATCCTTAAAGAAAGAGTGAATTATCTGAGGTTTTCCAGAACACACTGAAATAATTTTAAATCATCCTATTAGAAAAGCAGTAAAGTCTTCATTTATATTTTGTAATAAACAGCACCCCTGGTATCTTTAAAGGAAGATTACTTTCTGCCTATGATCATACTGCCAGTTCTACTCTGATTTCCTACATTTAATTTTTCCTTTCTTTTTTTGATGTTCATCTTCATTCCGTTCTATGGTATCACTTAGTCTTGGCTTTGTCATTACTATTTTTGATTCATTACCTACTTTTTCAAGGTATCTCAGTCCTTATCAACCCAAAACACTCCTGCTTATTTGACTTATCTCTGGAAGTTGCTTCATTCTGGCAGTGCTAAAAAGTGAGAATGTCCAGAAATGAGTCGTGGTGTTCTTTCCTGAGGTGGACAAGCATGTAAAGAACATGCATGCCCATCACTAGCAAGAAAATGAGTTGGGCTTTATCACCTTAATTCTAGGACACGTTTATTCACAAAAAAAAACCCCCAGTGTGTGTTTTTGGCATAGGAATTATTGCTGGCTGGATGTGTCAGTAGGGAGAGCACAGGGCTGGAAGAGAAAGGCTGTTTCCAATCAGAGGTGAGGGTCACTGGAGTGAAGCATAGGCAGAAAAAGGCTGTACTGTGCAAACTGCTGCTCCTGCCTTCATACAAGTGACAAAGCTGTGAAAAAGGCCCAAAGCATCTTGGCCTCTGAGACCTGTTCTCTCACACCCAGCTAAATAAGAATTACAGTTTTTAACTTCTCTGTGTGTTCCCTTTGCAGGAAGTCACACATTTTTACAAGCACTATACTAAAAAAAAGCGCAAACAACAAACACACACACATTAAAAAACAAACAAACAAGAAAAAAACAGACAAACACTTGAATGAGTAATTAACAATCAGCACCATGAGAGATGGCACAATCTAAATATATAGATGTAAAATTCTTCATCACTTGTTCAATTTTTATGTCTCCTTCCTCTTACTAAGTGAGAAATACCACAATCACTTTTGCTCACCAGAATTAATCCTCTTCTCCTTTCCCTCAGGACTTTACCTTTCCTTTCCTCTCTTTCCACAAAGGGGGTTTGCCAGTCTGAATGGAGCAGCATGAAAAGAAAGCTCTGTATATGCCAGCATCAACTCCAGTGGATATCAGCGAATGTGATACCACCTTCGATGGACTTCAAAAGGTTGTCCACACACCCCGTGTATGCCAACACAAAGAACAGAAAGCAGCAGCATGAAAAACAAGAGCAACATGCTCAATAGCTGGAAAACCAAGGGAGGACGGGATGCAACTGCAGCTACACAAGTGGCAGCTGCAATGTGGGGCACAGTCACCTCCTCACCAGCCACATTGAAGGAGACTGTGGAAACAATCCCATTCCACAGAACAGCTGTTAGTATGAGACCAATACAAGTTGTTTGGTACACCAAAACAGACTTCAGAAAGGCCTGGAATACTAATATCAAATAATTTTCTGTCTATATGCTTCCCAACTTAAAAATCCTAACAGATTAAAAGGTTTATTACTAAAAAAGAGTGAAATCCATTCACTGAAATGATTGAGTACAGGAACACCAGCTGTTTTTGAATACTATGGCATCAAAATTAATTTTACAACTGATTTTGAATCTGCTTGTTATAATAACATAAAAGTACACAATGTAGTCTATTTCAGTCCTAATATCCTAGAGTAAGTAATGACTGTGTGATTTGACAGGAGGTTATGAAAGATATGGGTGGGGAAGTAGGATGGTTTCTGTGCATTTGCTTGAGTTCCCTACTCAGAGGAGAACTCTATCCACATTGCCATGAGATATTTCTTCCCATAAACTTGAATCCATTTACCTATTGAGTGCACAGTCTTTAATAGTGATTACACAATTTAGTATCTTTCCTGAAAGCTGAATTACCACGCTGTTTATGATGTAGGCTTCGACTGCCTGGTGAAAGGTTTATGGATTGTTATTTATAACTCTTCTCCATCTTTCAGAAATGCTTAGAGCAGCATTAGGAAGGATAGTGCCATTCTGAAGAGGACAAAACTGAGCACAGGAAAGTAGCAAAATTAATTAGATGGTAATGCTTTACCAAAGAAATTGCTGGTTTTCCTTGGAAGACATCTAAATCCGAAGTTCTGAGGAAGAACTAAGTTTCATTTTAAAAAGTTTTTCTACCACAAATACTATTCTTCAACAAATACCGTTAGCTTTGGAAATTTTAGGCTCAAAATAAACCAAGATATCTTATCTTGAAAAATTAATGCAAGAGGTTTTGCTTAATAGTTTGCTTACAACAGTTCACAGTTTTTGTTCTGTGAAAGTTTTCAGGCTCTTTGGCATCTTGGTAATTACATTCAGAAGATCTGGCAGATAAAATAGAATTAGCAAGAGAAGCACATGCATAGGTTTGTGTGTGCAATACACTGTACCAAGGGCAAAAGGAGAAGGAAGAGAAGGAAATCAACGTGGGGGAAAGAAAGGAAGAAGGCAAGATCAAAAGAACAGTGGCAAGGAGCCAGGAAAAGCAGCATCCTTGTAAAGTAACCCATGAAAGAAAGAATAAATGTAAGAGTAACTTGGTAAAATTTGATGGTATAAATGTTTCAACTTAAACATAATGAAAACAAAACACAAGGAATAAATGCAAGATACAAAATAAGGAACAATATAAAACCAATCCAAAATAAAACACAGATGTGCAAAATAAGGTAAAAGATGGCATAATGAATACACCTGTGTCAAAAACATTTCACATGAGGAATCAAGTTTCTTCCGTGTTTTAAGTGCATCTAGACCTGGGCATGCTTCTGAAGTGGCTATTGAACTTCTACCAGAAATGGATCTGAAGGTAGGCCAAAGTCCACAATTTCATTACACGCCACACATTTAATCTTAAAGGCTTCTGAGCACGTTAAAAGAATTCAGCTTTGATCCATGCTCCCGATTTCAGTGGAGCAATTGCACAGTCAGGCATTTTAAAGGATGTCTTTGAAGAATTTGGGATCTGTAGTGCCAAGTCCATAGGAATGGCTGAGAAAATAAGGAATTATTATAGACTTAATAGTTGATTACCTTGGAGATCCCATTTTGGTATAATACACGCTGATTACTGACTAAAAAGGCTTCTGGAATGCCAGGAGTGCTGGGAATCGACAATGAATGAAAGAGGAAATAAAGATTTTACCTCCCTGGGAAACTACACCTCCATTTGAGTCCTTTGTTGATTACACAAGAATATTTCTGGGTTATTAAGAAATTAGAACTGAACATCTGATAGGTATGTTTGGGGATGTGGCACTCCATCCCCACATTCTGTGGTGTATCGTCTTTGGCAGAGCCAGCGTGAAGATTCCTAAGTGCTACCTTATGCCTTTTGGTCCATTTTTGGATTAAACCCAGGTTCTCTAATTTCCCTCACATTAGCTTGCTCCTTCAGGCAGAGCTAATGGCATCGGAGGTGATCCATCATTCCCACTGTACTTGGTGAGTGGGAGGGAACATCTGAACTAGTAAATGCCTGTCTCCCGCTCCTCTTCATCCCAGCACACACCAAATGGGAGCAGTTCTGTTTATAGCTGAAAAATTACAGCTTCTGATATTGTTAGGAGATTATTTATGGCAGATTTCCTTCCACCTGTGTTGCTAATTGTGAACATTTAGAGCCATCATTCAGTGCAGCTACAAGGGATCACCAATTAATGAGGTAACACGCAGACAGTTGGGCACACACACTGATACCTTTGCATTTCTCATCCATGTACTCATGGCTTACAAGGGCTGAACAACAAATAGTTTTGATCCAAAAGTACATGGTATCCCTAATGCTGTGAATCCAAATATAAAGGTGATCTTGCTAAATATTGCAAAATATTAAGTCTTCCTTTACTCATGATTATCATTTGTACCCTATTCATATGTCATCTGCTTTCATGAAATTTAACTGCTATATTTTTTCTTTTCTAAAAATTTACCTTTGGGCACGGGCAAGTAGTTACCTGCTGTATACTTATTTTTTAGTTTTAAATTTCACAGAAAAACTTTACACATTATGTATTGCTATGTTTATTTTTGTTTATAAATTTGCTGTTTCCATCTGTAGATGAACTGCAAGATGATTAAAGGTATTAGAGCAGACCCAGCAATACTTTCCTAATCATATTAGTTAGCACTGTGAGCTCTCATTTCCACAGACATCTCATTACCAAGACCACATGGTGACTTGCCACTTGACTTTTATCAGCAGTACAGAAGCTAGGAAATCACTCTTCCAGTGTCCAAAATGATTTACCTGCAATTCACCCACAGTGGTGAACATAAGTGTTTCACATACATTGAATCTTATAGATGACATGGGGCAATAGAATAGTTTATGCTTTTAGTTCTTTCCTTCATAATGTAATTTTTTGATTCAAAGCCATAAATTTTATTGATGAATTGAGGAAAAAAAAATTCCTAAGTGAGTCAGGGCATCAGCAGCGCACAGCCCCACACAGAAGAGATGCAGACTGCCCTTTTGGAATTGGCCCAGATCAAACACAGAGGTAACACATCACAAGATAAATAGTAAGATTCACTATAATGAACACATTTTAAAAAGAAGTCTTTCTGCATGCCCCTTAGAGACACACAGTGCTCCTCACAATGAGATAGTCAATGACTCAGTTATGGAGCTCAGTGACAGGCTGCTTCTCACAGCTCCTGTGCCACAGTTCACTACTCTCACTGCAAAATAGCCCTTCCAGATGAAATAAAAGCAATGCTCCTCATGCCAGTCCTCTCAGATGTTTTCTTTGTCACAATTACTCTCTTCACTGTACCTTAATTTCTGTGCATATATTTAAAAATATGTTCATTAGTTTTGCACACAGAGAAAAGCTGTGCCTCTACAGTTTCTCATATCATAAAGTCCTTAAGACTACAAAGCAAGGGGCACAAATTCACCTGAAGATTTCCACTGTGTGCAACAGGCCAGAGGGCAGCTGGGGGCAGTCCAGTACACACCGCTTGCTTTCCTGAACCCAGGATCCAGGTGCAAGCAGCATATGAGATAATAAAGTGAACAATTAAATGAAGTATTGATTATTATGTCAGAATTCCTGGGGGGGGGGGG
>JAOXXN010000102.1:5642481-5664922 GCA_026770055.1 Myrmophylax atrothorax
TGACAACTTATCCAATAACATCCAAGCCTAGAAAAATCATATATTTTTTTAGAAAAATTGGTTTGTTTTGTTGGGTTTTTTTAGCTAACAGTTTATTTCTGAAAACCTTAAGCTTGGTCTTCTTTCTACAAGCATTTTATCTGGAAAGGAGGGAAGAAATCACCCAAGCATGGTGCCAAGTGAATTAATATTTTTAATTAAAATTTTATCATCTAAAAAATTGAGTGCTTATTAATGAATTCAAACATGTTTATAGAATGGATTTTGATTGCGCATGTTTGCTCTTTCTTGGCTGATGAGCAAATGAATCTAATATAAAATTAAAGTCTTCATTATTACTGCAATTCTCTCCCTACTCAGCATTCTGCTGTTCACAGCTTCCTCCTGCATCGCAACATTTTTGGGAAATCTCAGCCAAAGAGGGACCATTTGTATCTCATAGCTGCCCCAAAACATGCTCAGCCACAAAGCACCCAACAGCTGCTCTCCTGGTACTGACAGTATCTTACTATTGGACATCAGGGCTTAAGGGTCCCTGTCACACAACTAACCAGCCGGGAAAAGAAGGAAAGCTTCTCCCTGTCTCCACTTCCAGGGCCAATACCTCCTTATAACACACAAACCAGCTGTGGCGTGAGGAAGTATGGCCACAAGGGAGGTGTTGTTTGGCTCTAGGGCTGCATGGGAAATATTTCAGCTTCATGGGCCTTCCTGTACATTATCAGCAACAACCTGACAGGGGAATGAACTTGGACAGCAGTTTGGACTTCTGTCCTTTCTACAGAGCTTTTAATACCTTCCCATCTAGGTACTAAATGTAATTATGATCTCCAATGTACAGATATGGACAGGGTTAATCTTAGAACAGTAATTTTTTTTTCCTCATTTTTGGATTTAAGGTCAAGTTTAGAAGAAAAAAAAAGGAGAAAAAAGGAACAATTTCTAAGGCAAAGACTATGTTTCTTTAACCTATTATGAAATGAATAGGCTATTTTCAAAAGCCAGCTTCACCATTTCTACCATTCTGTCATCTCAATGGCAAGGCAGAAAGGTACCACATCAGCACCTGCTCATGCTACACTGCCAGAGACCCTGGTGATACCACTCAAGATACAGATTTCTGATCTCAAAATAAAGTAATTGATGGCAGTTGATGCAGAATGAGTTTGCAGACAGAAGCATTCTCTGAACCACACCAAGTATGGAGGTTTGTTGAAATCTGCTGGAATCAGCAGACAAACTGTAGAGTTTTTA
The DNA here is from genome assembly GCA_026770055.1 of Myrmophylax atrothorax. Lineage (NCBI taxonomy): Eukaryota > Metazoa > Chordata > Aves > Passeriformes > Thamnophilidae > Myrmophylax > Myrmophylax atrothorax. Next base: position 5,643,736 of record JAOXXN010000102.1, read on the forward strand.
AAGATTGGCACATGTCAGAACAATATATATATTTGGCAAGAGATTTTACTTTTTTCCTTCTCCTTGAAACCCCAAGGTACAGCTTATATCTGGCCAGTGAATGAAGTGGAGACACTCCTGTCCCAAGCATCCTGACATATAACCTGGGGTGAGTAGCAGCAACATCCTTGCAAATCTCAGAGATGCAGCTCTGACACTCAGCGAGACCTGAGACTGTCCCTGCTGCCCTGCAGCCCCACACACAAGAGCTGGCAATAACCTGTACCAGTGAGAGCAGCTCCTTTAGTGTATAGAGCTCAAACTTCTTAGATTAACCTAAGAAATAACATTAAAATGGGCACTGAAAAGCAGTTCATTTCACTTTAATAATAAAAATAGTATTAGATAACCACATCATATAATACAGACAAATGAATTCCTAATGGTCTGTTTTTCAGCCAAGAAGCTCAATATACTGAAATTTAGAAGTTATTTCTTGAATTGTACCCAAAAGAGCCATAACAGCATATCAAAAGAAAAGTCTCTGTCCAAAAAGCTCATGGAATACTGAAAGTATTTCAGCAAAAAAATAGGTATTACAAAACTGTTTTCATTAGCCTTTGTTCTTTGGGCTTTGTTTGTTTCAATTTTCTTAAATTACCTCTTTTAAGCTCTTTCTTTAAAAAAGTAGTATCAGCTAATGAACATATATAAACTTGAATTTAACTGGCAAGTGCACCACAGAGCAACCAGGAAGGATATATTTTCAGTTTCCATCTCTTATTACTTAGAAGCATACCCAAGAGCAAGCAGAGGCTGTTTTACATTCTCAGTATTTACCCAGATCATTAATAGTATTCTGAAGATCAATACCTGTGAAACCATAAAACATTTAATTCCTTACTCAACTTGCCTGAACCAGTGTCATTGCAGTAATTCAGATGCAGAACACAGAGGAGAATATAATCTTATCTCTGGCTCCACAGCTCCAGGTAACTAAATTCTGTACAAAATAAATTCACTACAGCTGTTTCTACAAGTTCCCAAAATGTCTGGTGATTGTCTTTTTTCTCATAACACCAGTTTTAAGCAGCTGATCCAAATTCCACATAAGTCAATGGAGCTCCTTCTGTTTACATCAATAGACTTGAAGTGAAATTCCATGTCAGATTTCCACTGTTATCCCTGCAAACAATACAGGGCTTAGCCAGAAACAATTATTTCTTTCCTCCTGAATTCAAAACAGTGGGAAAACTATACCACTGCTAGAAAATTGGGTTTTTTTGTTCTAATTCATTCCAACCATTGTAGTCCAACAGAAAATCCTTGACACCAGCAATCAACATGCGCACTGAAACCCCAGAAGAAATCAAAACAAGGCAGTGAGCCGTCTCTGAACTCAGCTCAGCTACACAGGGCTGAGCAAGGAAAAGCCTTTTAGAACAATATAAACAAGTGAAGTCCAGAGGATAAAACAGGTAAAAAAAATATGAAGCACAACAAGCCCTGTGTTCCCTGGGAAAACCTCAAATTGTAAATGAGAAGTGCTAGGTGGAAATGATCTCTGCCAACAATTTAGATTGACAGAACCTTCAGATTTTTGATTGTTCTTTTTTCCTTTTTAACATCATACATTGCTAATAGTTTCCTATTTAGTAACTGTGGACACATGAAATCCAAGAGTATTGTATCAAGACACATACATAATACACACACAAACAGCTCCGACCCCCTCTGAACTGTTTAAATATTGACTATAAAACCCTCCATGGTCATGGTTTATCTACTTCAGTGGATCCAGAAATAATATCTCAAAACCCACATTTTTTAAGTATTGTTCTTACATAAAGAGGCCTCAGATAATCAAACAACTCTCAAGCTCAAACCAAACTTGAAATCAGGCCCAGAGCTGGGAAACAGAAAAGAAAAGGATAAGAAAGAGAAAAACAAGCCATGAGAGTAAAACAGGTAGGAGTAAAATACTGTTTTTTTAAAAAACAACCCAAACTAAACCCTCATTGAGGTATGTTTCTTCCTTTACTGATATATCTTGTTATCATACTACCTTACTTTGTTCTCACTGTTTTATTCTTGCCTTTACTTTATTCTCTCCCAAAGATTAAGTCTTTTCCAAGCAGGACATAAAAACTCTCTCCCAAATCAAACTTGATGGATGAAAAGAAGAAACATGATAAGATACTGTACAAGGAGATAAGGTAGGGTTGACAATTTTGGAAAGAAAACATGTAATCAAGAGAAGTGATGCAGTAGCAGAATCTCAGCTGACTTAATAGAAGAATATACCATACATTAAGAAATCATTTTTAGAGGAAAGCAGCAGGTGGTGTCAGCAATACCAATTTACTGAGAGTATCCTGTGCTTTTTAATAAGCCAGTGCCTTACCAACAGCCAAATCATTCAGATGAGAACAAATGGTATTGTGGAAAATAAGCCAGACTTGACAGTTTTATATTAAAACAAAAAATAAATAATGCATTAGGAAGAAAAGGGAAATACTAGGCAATGAGGACATTTAATTAATATATTTTATGGTCCACTTATATTATGGTCAAGTCCATAATATTTTAGGTGAACTTTTGAGATTGCTTTATAGCTTCCTAGTAAGAAGCGCACAGGATTCAATATAACACCCGCAGAAATTTCCAGAAGACTGTCACAGACAATCTCAAAGTTAGCTGGAAACTCAGGGTTTAGTCAGCTAAAAGTTATGTTGAAGCTAGTTTTAAGCCAGTTTAAAAGACTCTTTAACCAGTGTAGTTACTTGAATTTTCACTCCCATGTGGAAGGAATTTCATCTGAAACACAACCTCCCCGGATGAAGCCTAAACCTTCCCATTTACACAGAGTGACTGATCAGGATGGCAAGCAGTAATTACATGACTACAAACACAAATGCACAGAGAGGCAACAAACACATCTCTGGTTCAGTGTGAAGTTCCAGTTAATCACTTACTCCGTGTTCTCAGTTTATGATGTTGTCTCACTTTTTTTCACTACGTTGCCATAAAAGCTGCTGCTTAGACATGCCTGATGTAGGGCAAAAAGTTAACAATTCAATGAGTAACAATTAAAAATCACAAGATCAATAGCTATGTTTATCCAATCCATCCTATCCTGCATCAAAATTAATACACACTCAAAAGAAAACCTCAGCTCCAGCTACTTGTTCTCCACTTTGGGACCAGGTACATCAGCCAACAGTGACCTACTATTGAATAATCTTTTAAAACAATGATCACTGAGCAGTTTGGGAAAAGTCTAACAGGTAGGAAATATAAATTGCTTATTGAGGCTTTGGAGGGGATTTGGACCCTTGAAGGCTGTCTACTGTTACCTGTCATCAAGCACTTGAAAGATCAAAATCATCTTAGTATAATAAATAGATGAGGCATTATACATTTATCTTGCATCTTATGTTTTTTTTAAGATGAACAGAGTGATATGATATGTTATGATTATCAATTGACCCTCTAGGAGGCAAAAAAAGCCACAGACACAGCCAATGTTTGGTCAATGCATCTAAGAAACATTACTGTGATTTGGGTATGTCCTTTCATTGGAAAAGCACTTGCTAAATATACAACAGAAAGACAAAGTATATTTACTTACTCCTCAAATAAATTAATGGTATGCACTTTACAGGCCTTTTAGGTGTCTTGGCTCTCTCTCCTTCAAGATATATTGCTGCACATTTGCATGGACTTGCTGAGTTTTCCAAACAACAGGGAAAATTTCTCATTTGCCACCAAAGCTCCCTCTGAAGTATTCACACTGGCTCCTGACTCCAATGGCAAGTGCTGGTAATTTCTCACAGCTCTTCACTTATTCTCATTGTTTATCACTCCCCAGTTTTCTTAGGGCCTCTATCCAAGGGCCCAAAGCAGAGGGAGAACTGAAGGAGTCACAGGGTAGTGTGTGGTGAACACCAGAGATCAGTGCAAGGGAGAAACATCAGCAGTCAGAGGAAATATTGCCTGCTAAGAGACATGTGAAGAGTGAAACAAGCGAATGAAACCTTGACAAAGACATAAAGAACCATGCAAAGCAGAGGAAAAAAGGTGCAAGAAGTGATATTTCAGAGGATTTTACTTGAAGCAAGGTAGCAACACACTTTAGCAATGTAGAATGAAGATTTGCATACTTTTGCTTTGTTTGATGTGCAATATTTGACTGCTTTTCAAAATGATATTAAATATTTTACTCCATTAAAAACCTTAACCTATAACTTCTCCCGAATGTGGCTTTTGATATGGCTGATAGGAGTTGCCAGCAAGTTCAGTGGCTACATAACTTCACTATTTCACTTGTGTTCAGCAAGTAGCTGCATTCAAAAACTACAAGCATCAGTAAATAATATCTTGCAGTTTCAGGACATTTGCTATGTGACAATATAAGAAAAGTGGGTTTGCTAATATAATTCTGTCTTTTATATTAATGGATTCTCTCTAATTCTGTCCATAAAAAGCTATTCACATGAAAACTACTGAACACATACAACAAAAAATGTGGTAGGAACAGGTCTCTACTGACTGAGGAAATAGCTGTAGCAGAATGATTTTAATTATATGTATAATTAATTATGTGTATTAATACATAACAATACAGATGATCACTGTGTAGGAATGAAAAGCAGACACCCCATCTATTTACTTTAACGATCCTGCTCTAATCTATTACTTTTGCATGGCCCAAATTCAACACATTTTTCACATTTCAACAGTGATTCTTAGGAAACTTGTTTTAAAAACATTTGAGCAGTACAGGTGGTAATCACATGTGATATTTTCCTGTGAAAAATTTGAGTTACTTTTCTACATGTTCTTCACAATCTACCAACAGGAAGAAAACTCAAACCTATAAATGCCACGGTTTACTTCCCTGCAAGGATCCATAGCTTTGCTATGAAAACTTTGTTAGAAATACACCATTCAATAAGTTAATTAAGGCAGACTACTGGAAAAGTAATGGGAGAAGAGCTTAAGAAAATGGGGATGATAATGACAGGGAGAAGTAGCCATGTAAAAATATCATTCTATCCCATTAACCACCCTAAAGTCATATTCTCTTCTCTCGGATTGGTCAGAACACAACCACAGCTGCAGTTTGGCTTCTGGGTCACTTTTGCTGCCATTCTGGACCAGAAAAAAGTAAAGCTCTATGTAATGACATACAGGGAGAGTGGGGTGTGGTGATGTCCACAGTGCTAATGCCACCATCCTACCTCCCTATCAAGTTGAAATCTGCTGTGCTCTATTATACAAAGAATTTTAATATTCATTTAGAAATACACAATAGTTTGGCTTCAATGAGCAGAACTTCTGATACTCCATTATACATTTTCTAGTCTTTTCTGATATTATGTAACATCAAGAAAATCATTAAATTAGAAAATGTCTGTTCACATTTTTGCTTCAAATTGATTCTCTTCAGTAATTTCTAATCTGATGCTTCAGAGATGAAATGAGCCATATTAAATGTCTATACGTGGCTGGTATAGACAAGATGTTTCCAGATGCTCAAATAAACAAACTGAGCCCAACACACTCACAGCTGGCACAAGTGCTGTATCTTCACTCTAAAGCACAAAAATTTTTTTGGAAGAGGAGAAAAAAAGAACTTTTCAAAGAACTAAAACTTCTTCCCAGAAGTTAGGCTACCTTTTTGCTGATGAAGGGCAGGGTGCTATATTTTGCTCTTCCCCAACCCCAGATTTAACCTCTGTTCTCAAACATATCAGTGTTCAAGTATGATACATACAGAAAAGACCGTAACTATTAATTCCTTCTAATAATTATATAGTAGAGCAAAAAACATATGAATACTTTGGAAATACATCGATTATGCTGTTACTTAATCTAAATATATATTTGGAAAGAAACATGTATAAACTATATATATATATATAAATGGATGATGAAAGAGTCCACACTCATCCTTTTTCTACTTGTGCTAATTTTTATGGTATTTTCCCAGCAGGATCAGAAAGCACCCAGTGTAAAGAGGGACCATTCAGGACTTGGCACTCTGAAAACCCACTAGTAACAACAGGTTAGAAAGCTTTAAAAAGGTGTAAAGCTGTAAAGCTTCACAAACTCTAAAGTGCATTTTTGGTCACCTCCTTAATACATGTCCACGTCTAATACACAGACTCAAAACACACATGGATGAAAGTCCCTAAAATATCTGCACCATGCTAAAAGAAAAACAAAGCCCACACAGATTGCATCCATGTACAAGAAACAGCTCCATCAAGTCATGTTTACTTTTACACTTGGTCTAATCTCAAAGCTCAGTGCTTCACTGGGATATATGTGCCTTCTATTAAAGCTCTTTCTCTGCACGTCAACACACCATTAAAGGTCCAGGTTACCCATCTCGGCATAAATGTACAGGCAGATCTAGCTTGAAAAAGGGGCCATTATGTGTATATAAGTTCCTTTTTGAAATAGAATGTTAAACAGCTTTAAAGAGAAGTCAGCACAAGCATATCCCAATTTTCCATTGGCAAGCAGAATATAATTCAGGGCACCCTACCATCCTCAGTGATACTCAGATTAAAGCTAGAGAATACATGACAGCACTTATACATAAATCTGGGGATGCTTATTCCCTTGTAATTAACAGGAATTTCTCCATTTTCCCAGAATTTTGATTTTACTTTGCAAATGTTTTTTCTTTTCTTTTAGCCATTGCTTTTTAAATTTTTTTAATTATTTCTTTCTATACAAGAGCATATATGAAAGGACCAGTTTCAAACATGATTTTTGAAACTTGTGTATTCCTACCAACCAAGAGTGGCAGCTTGGATGTAATCTGCTTCCAAGCTGTGTATCATAGCCAACTCTTCAAATTGAAATCAGTAAATACAGCTAAAATATACAAGTCAATTACTTTTAGGCAAGTTATCAAGTAGATGTAGAAGTAAAATCAAATCAGATAACATGCTGCATCTTAATTACTAGCAATGTTCTCTCTTGCTTATGAGAATCTAAATATTCATTTATTCACAGCAATTAACAATAATGAAATGACGGTCTGTGATGCTGAAGTTTGAAATTAGGTATGTCAGAACTCAGCAAAAGATGCATGAATTAACTTCTTCACATTTTCTCTCAAGAACCCTTCACGAGCACCATGGTGACAAATTACTTACTTGTAACTGTATGCAGATCAGGGCGCAAAGCCTGAAGAAGCTACTGAAGCAAATGTTTGTTGCAGACACTCAGGATGGTGACAGCTGTACATCTTAGCACTCCACACAGCAGTGGGTTCAACCCAAACTGCAAGAACTCAACTCTCCATTCCAGTGTGCTCAGCATTGTTCATACAGTATCCTGACAAAATAGTTATGTGTTCTATGCCAAAAAATAGCAGAAAACAAAATAATTTAGCTGGCCATCGTTTGTTTAGATATTCTATTTAGGCCAAATAAGCCTCTAGATCTTACCTGCATAAATTCGCTATTACTTGGGTCTGTTTCAATTGTAAAGTATAATTAGTCTCTCTTTCAAAAGTGTCAGCAAATGCAAATACAAAGAATCTTCTGCACTTTTCAAATGGGGTGTAATCCAACCTTTCATAAGTATGTGTTATGAAGTCATCAGTGACATAACAGATTGTGATTAATCCACATCATAGATTTCCACAACTTGGATTGCATGAAGTAACAAACCCAGGAAAGGGAAACCAGAACCAAAACACATAATTTGGTGTACAGCCTTGACTTTACTCAGCCTGCCTTATACAAAGAAATTTAAAATTCTTTTAAGTAATCTCTTTTCTGAAAAAAAAAAAATGCAACTTCATTAAAGATCTTCAATTTTTTATTGCCAGATGACCTAAATTCATGACAACTTAGATGTGTGACTATGCAACTTTACCCCTAGAAGCATCTCACCTGCAAGAGAAGTATTTTTACCTATGTTGATATTAAGAATACAACAATGTTAAACCCCTTAAACTTCTACCTTTCTGCGGGAAATATATTGGGACTGCTTACATAATTTAGTGCTACAAGTAAAAGCACTAATGAGAAGTCCCCATGGAGATGTTAAGGAATAATTTCAAACAATGAACATAGTGAAAAAACAATTTTTTTTCCTAATCATCAGAGACACCTCTACTTCTACAGAAAGACTTATGTTATATTCAACTTGAAGGTTAATTAGAAAGTAGGTTACCAAGGGCAAAAGGTTCTGGTGGTGTAATTTTTCTCTTAACTTTCATTGATTTGATATGATCTATGATACAGTTTAATCAAGAAACATTGCAAACTGGGGAAAGTATTCTTTACAAGTTGTATGAATAGACCACCCTCTGATTCAGGCAATTTTTACAGATAGATGTCACATCTACCAAGTTTATCACTTAAGTGTTCTAAATAATTAAATCAGATGTCTTTTCGTTACCTTCATTTTCTAAATTTCTTAATAAAGAAATGGACCTCCTGGTTCCAGATGACTAAAGTTCTTCCACAACCACGAGCTTTTGCTTACTGAGCCAGTCACTTGGTAGCTTCCTCCAGGCAACACACAAAAGCTCCTCCTTCTTGAAGTAGCAAGTTTTATATATTCTATTTCCACAACTCAAGACAATATCTAAGGACAGTGCTTTGCTTCTCTGGACATTTTACCCCCTTCAGTCTTTACACCTTAACACCTCTTTCGGTTTGTAGAGTTTCTGTGCACTAATAGCTCTATATTTTTCCATAACTTAAATATAGACAGATAGACAGACAAATAGATGTATAGTAACTTTGTAAAATAATTTTTTGGTACAGTACACCTGCTTAACCATTTTCTGGGTCAGGTCTTTTCGTAACCTGAAAATACAAAATATATGCCTGTCTGAGCTGACTCTGTCACACTGTATAAATATCACAAACAGAAATGCAGTCCTGCATTTTCCTTCCAAATTAGACTTCTTGAAACAATTATAAAGTTAAAAAATACATGACAGCTTTTTCAGGACTAACAGTTCAATCATTACAATCTATGTTTCATCAAGGTACTTTAGAAATTAATTTATTGAATTAATTATTGACTAATTTGAAGAATAAAACATAAGTTAGACCTTAAATGATTTACTGAACTATTCTTCTGGAATTTTGCTTGCAGAAAAAAATCGTATCAGAATTCTAACCAAGAAAATTTAGAAACTTTTGGTTATTTCAATTATGGAAATTAGAATTAAGTACCAGCTAAAATGCCAGAAACAGGATGAGCCAAGTCATGCCTCAAAGTGCATTTTAGAATTCACCAATCAAACAAAAATTCTAAATTAAGGCACTCTCCTCACTCCTACCCCACTCATTTCACTGATATCTGCTAAGGAAAATCAATACCAAAAGAACTGCAACCTGTTACATCTTAGAAGAGAGTAGGATGAAGAAAGCACTTTTACAAGTTGGTCAACAAACCCTTCCACATTTGTTTGTGGAGACTCCTGACCCTACAAACATCTCCCTGATGTGTTGATGAAGTGATGAAAACCTACTGCAGTTTGCACCACTGGCCTGCCTGGGATTGCAAATAGCTTGATACACACAAGCAGCCAAACCAACTCTGAAACCCATTAGAAGTCCCTGAAGTCACTGGTTTTGTATAAATTTTCCCTTCTTTGGTGAGTGTGATGGATTGGTGTGCTGGGCTGAGCAGAGCCCCAGGTGGCTGGCTGGCAAAAGGGTTAAACAGGTAATGGATGTTATTCATACGGAAAACTTGTAAGTCCCAGAGAAAAATGAAAACCAAAGCAAACTAACTTTGCTCTGCAGGGATGTTTACTTCTCTTCTCTGGCTACTTATCCATATCTGAAACAATACACCTTCACCTCAGGGCAATGCATTATTGAAGAGAGAGCGCTGTGTGGGTTAAGAGCTATGAGACTGCTTTAGAGGAGGCTGATCAGCTTGAACCTTTGAGAGCCACAAATTTTGGAGCCTACACCACTGGAGATTTACTTCAATTGGAAAGCTCAACTTAGAGAGAAGCCTGATTCAGTCTTAAGGAGAACTACTCTGGGAAATTTTGGAAGTTTAGGTGCATTCTGAAACTGGCACAATAGCTGTATGTCTTCCTCTCTACCACATCCCCCTTGTTGTTTGTTTGTGTTCTTCTTTTCAGATGAAGGTTTATATGGGTCTCAATTCCTATGCAATGGAAAATACAAAATTTTCATGGAAAAGATAGTTTAAAAAATATATCACTTAAAATTCTATGTGAATTAGATATTACTGCTGCATAGGAACACCATCTGGCTTAAAAAACATTCCAACAATCCTCCACAAACCATGATCTCCAGCTCACTGCACCAAACATCAGGTGGGAATCCTTGGTCATTGTTTGGCAAAACAGGACTGACCAAGAATACCCAAAATATTTGCACTAGGTTTTGACATTTAAAGCAACAATGGTGTGGGGGAAAAGTGTTTTTCAAGTAGGTTACAAGCAGATACAAAATGTTAAGCAAATTAAGAACCAACCAGATTAAGAACCAACCAGTTTAAGAACCAATTTGCTAATTCAGAGGGGCAGAACACAGCGCTGGACTGCATACAGGTACAGAAAAGGCAAAGATGATTAAGCTACACATATATGTACTTTTCTAGGCACATGTAATAATCAGAAATTATGAGAAAAAGAGAAAATTTCAGTAAGGACATCTTTTTACCACTTTGCTTTAATAAAAACAACAGGGAAAGTATTAAAAAGCCTGAGGAAAACCTCCTATATTACTGAAAATACTGCAAATCCTATTATCAAAGTCACTAGTGCTCCTGTAACTCAAAGCCTCTTCTGTTCAGACCCATTTTTTCAAAAAGAGTAGTAATAAAGGATTTAGAGATAAGCAAAAATAAAAGACCTGAGGGTTTACCAAAATGGAAATAAAGGTAACTGCAGAACAGAGATATGTCAAAGTGCTTCCAGAATTCTCCTGACTGAGGAATAAAAATAAATCCAAAAAAAATATATTTGTATAGTGTTTCCTTTACCAATTCCTGCTTACCATCAGCTTCTAAGTAAGTACCAGTTAGTCTCATATAGCAAAAGCTTGAACAGTTAAGAATTTTGATCTTCAGGTTCCTTTTTTTTGTTTTGTCTTTCTAACAGTGAAGTTACAAAACAAATCATCACCTCCCCTAACAAGAAACAAGGACTCATTCCACTGATGGAGAAGGCCTTCTGTAGATACCACTATTTTCATCTGTATTGATTTCATTTCAAAACCCTTTAAAAACTGTATCACTGCATCATCTCTCAGTGCACAGACCCAACAATGTTTCTCAGAGATACCAGTGTGAAATTACAAAATGTGTCCAGGAGAGTATTGAAGGAGCAGTTCAAGTTACCAGTGTTACCAAGATCCTTTTATAATTATTAAACTATTTTTAAATGGAATATTTCGTTATCCTTTCCCAACTAATCCTTGGTTGGATTTAAACTTTTATTACAATTATTTAGTAAGGGACTAAGAAAAATAGGGAGTCATAAATGTTATTGTAAAATTTTAGTCTCATTCTCACAGGTTTAAGGAGTTAAGACGGAGGTGATCCTTGGCTACCCTTCTGTTCCTCATTTTTCTCCTTGGGATAATACTGTCTAAAACCATTTTACCAGACTCCTAAAAATTGGTCAGATCAGTTTTATAAGCTTTATACTTTGTAGACACACAAGCTGGTGTGCACACCAGCCACAAAGTGAGTGTTAGTCAAACACCGGGACAGGCTTGCATGGAGAGGTTTGTAAGGTCTTTGGGCAGATACTCAGCAACCAGCCAAGGCTCAGTCCTGGGAATCCAGCTCTAGCTGGCCCTGCTGGGGCCCAGTGCTTGAACTGGATTGTCACAGGATGGTCTTTCCAAGCTCAATGATCCTGCAATTAGGAGTTACCTTAATGAGGCAGGAGAAAAGACTGTATCCCTTACCTCATTAAAAAACCCAGGAAGTGGACAGTTTACTATAAACTTGAATTATTCTCTAAAATCTTATCACCAGTAGGAATGATATTAAATTCTACCTTCTAGCCAAACTTACAGTGGTTGAAAACCATCAGTGAACCAAAGATTTCTCACGTGTTTGTAGAGGCTAATAAACATCAATATATGTAATAACCAACATTTCAATCATAAATCTGTCAAAGAAGATTGGTATCACTGTGAATATTCATTTTCCTTTCATTAGGTAAAGCAATAGCTAATGGGTACAGTTACTTACTAGTCTGTCTTAAAAACAACCAGTTTTAATACTATTTAAGGATCGATTACATCATACCTCAACCCAGTTTGGATCTTGAGAAGCCTCTCAAAAGTCACAGTGTTTACTCCAATTTCTGAATAGTGGACAAGTCATTTGTATTTGCTATTCAGAGACTTTAGTACTGAAGGAATATAGGGTTCAAAAATGGCTTGGGAATGCAATACTTTTATCCCCACAGAACAAGTATAACATTTTCCTCTTGTGCAAGTTTCACAGCAAAAATAATATCCAAAATCATTGCACAAAATTGCAATGCAGAGTTGCAAGTCATCTCACACAGCATTGCTCTGTGGGCCACATACTAACAGGTGAACAAACATTAAGAACACACAGAATACTTTAAACCACCAGCCAGCACAACTCAGGTCACCACCAGTTTTCTAAAATTGTTCATTAACCGTAGAGTTGTCAACACTCATACAGTAGTTCCAAACAGAGTAACAGGAATTACTACAATTCATGAACAAAAATAATTTCTCAGTCACAAAATTGGCTTTCTAATACTTGTCTAGAAATTAGATGTTTCTAATGCTTTTTGGTGTAGTCACTGTAAAAGCCATGCATTATTTTTACAAAAAAACCAACCAAACAAACAAACAAAAAAACCCAACCCCCCAAAAAAACAAACAAAGAACAAAACAAACAAACCCCACATGCATGCTCAGGGCACAGAAACACAGAATCTCTCTATTCAGTCAATTAAAATCCACAAGACAGCAAAAGAGCCTAGACTTTTATATTCACCATGTCTTTTTCATCTTCAGCCTATCTCCTCCAAAAGTCTTGAGATAAGAGCTGATAGAAGGAATAATAGCCAAAATATTTCTTTTCTAATGCATTTTTCATACATTTTTCCTTATATATATATTGTTTATATATATTCATATAAATTTCCAATTCATTTCCATGATCACTGTGAAACCTACTCCACACACTACACTCCAGTGAAGTATCAAGCATGCAAAATTGCTAAAATAAATAGCAATATGTGAAATGGATGTATCTATACTTATCTGAATCCCAGTACTTCCTACTGATCTGCAAATATGCAGTACAAGAGCAACTTTTACTACCTGTCAGCACTGCCTGTCTAAAAATTGCCATGGTAATCCTGAAGCCTTACAAAAGCTCCAGCCTGGATGTTTATGTGGTAGAAGGCTGTCCATTTTGTGCAATGTATATTACATGAAATCTAAATACTTAATTCCTGCCCCAAAGTAAGACTTGCTAAAGTAATGGGAAAATAGGATGCAGCCAAGCAACCTATTTCAGAACTACAGTGTACATTGTCTCATTCTCCTCACATGAAAAAAATAGATGAGAAGCAACATAATCTAATCTTGACAACGAGACTGATTGGTTCAAAAATATTAATATAAAACCAGCATAACAGTTGCAGCTTTCCATGGCTGAATTCTTTCTCTAGTGACAAGAGCACCACCTATAGACTTACAAAATAATCCCTCATCCTGTTTGCCCTTAAAACAGCAGTTTAGCTTTTTGTCTTGGAAACCGTAAGATGTCTCAGCTGTCACAAACACATACTTACCAACAGTGCAGCAATTGTATGGAATTTATATCAGCAAAAGGCCTGGCCCTATTTCCTTAAGAACAGTTACACATTTTCAGTGTATGAGCTCCAGCAAAAAGTGTGTTGACAAAGTCTGTGACATGGGGTTGGAAAGGGACTTTCCACATCACTGCCTTTTACTGTCCTTTAAAAGCCAAACTGCAATAGAGCAATTAATACACAGTGAGACAAAGTCGCCTTTGGGAGTGGGTGTGGCGGCCTTAAAATGCTGGGTGCCTTTAAGTTGGCCAAAACATCACTGTGCCTCATTTGTTGTGGCAGCTGCACACCTTCAGATGGAACACCATGGAGCAGAGAAAATCCATTACTGGTGAGGATTCCACCATTCCACCAGTTTCACTGGAGGCACTGAGGCCACACAAAGGTTCAGGTCAGCCCTGAGGGACTTGTCAAGATCTACATCAACCCTGACCTAATGGTAAATATAATGATAAACTGATAGCACTGTAAAATGACAATGTTAACTGTGTTTTGCTAATACTAGAGAATCCATCAATACAAGTCAGCTCACTTTCCTTAAAATGCCAGTCTTTTCCCTTTATAAATGCAAATACAGAATTTTCTATTTCTACAAAACATATTCAGACATTGTGTGGCTATAAAAGCTAAATTTAGATTAAACAAGGATGGTGAATTAAGGAAAAAAAAAATCAAGCAAACTGGCTTTCCAATAATCTAATGGATAGACATTAATGACATGGACTTATTCCTAATTGCTGCAGTAATTTTCTACTTCAGAAAGAGGTTAAACTAAATCAGAATAGAACACTCTTCAGAAAAATTTCCTCTGGGGTTATTTCTAAAAAAACCCCTATTTTGAAAGAGTCACAATTAGCACTACGCCTAGATAAGTTCAATTTAATTTTACTCACCATTTACAGGGAGTTCGTAACATCTGTTGCAACACTTTAAATCTAAGCCCCATAACAGAGCATGAAGTTTCCCCATCTCAGCTGCATGTCATGATATGTCTCAGATCTTGTCTTTTCCTGTCAAAATAATATATTAACATCAAAAAAGCCCGATGCCTTTCTTAGCTAGTAAGAAAAAACACATGGTAAATCCTCTAGTGTTTTTCTTGATTTAAAAGAGCAAATTTTTTAAAAAAGGTGGATTTGCTCATTTTTTTACTCATCAGTCATCTGAGTAATCTCATCAAGAGCAATCAGACTCCTTATGTGCAAATTTTAGGCAAAGAGAATTGCAAAGCTACAGCAATTGGCACTACAGTTACCAGGCCCTTATCGTAAGGGATTATCAAAATACATTCTTTACTGCACCCAAGTTCAACTTTGCAGCAATGTAAACCCAGTTTTCCAGGTTTATTCCACTGGGATAAAAAGGTTCAGTGTTTCTTGCACTCTGAATAAGTTCCTTTAAATCATCAGTGTTCATTCACCACTGTATAGGACCAAAAAAAGGAACTATACTTAGCTACAAAGCCCTCCTTAGAAGATTGAGCTCATGAATCAGTTAGAAAATAGTTGGCCAAGGAAACCCAGGAAAAGTGCCTAGCTCCTAAAGGATCTAATAGTGAAATCATGAGGAACATGTAGAAAATATTAATAAAAAGAATTTTCATTTTCACACAGTGGTCTGAACAAAATTCAGAGGTTCAGCCACAAATAAATCTTCAATATCAGGACTGTCTTTCACCCATAAGCATTTCAAAGTGCTTTTGCAGAGGCATAGGTGTTGAATTTTGGTCACTGATGAAGAGTTTGAAGACAGCGATCCCATTAAGTGGGAACTGCAGACAAGGGAATGGAAACGAGAGTTCTTGTTGTACCTGCAAGTCCCTACCCATAGTCATGTAATTTTTTTAAGGAGGACAAAATGCTTCAGATATCATAAGCAGACCAACAAAAAACCTAAAGATTTCTTGGCCTACTTGACAATATCAGCACAACCAGGTAAATGTCGAAGTACCTGTGCTGGTTTAAAGGTAAACCAGCAGGAGAAATGAACTCTACACAAAAGAGATCGTAAGTCAGAGGTACAATTTTAATAACAATATTACAATAAATACAATGACACAAGGAGAAATTGGTTTTAACCCACAAAACCCAGTATGACCCACCACCCTGGGGTACAAACCCCACGTGGTTCCCCCAGGTCTAAAATAGAAAGAAGCGAGAAACCTGTTGGTGCAAACGATGGTCCCAGTCTGGTCGAGGGTGGTGGCCACAAGCTGGTTGAAAGTGATGGTCTCCTCCTATCAAGGTCCTGCTGCTCCTCTGGATCTGATGAGTGGTTCCCAGGGTCTTCTTAGCTCCTCCTTATGTACCTTCAGGGGGCACCCAGTCCCTCCCCCAGGGCGGGGACTCACACAATGGGTGATTAACTCTGTCAGTCATGGGGTGTTGCTGTCCCATGAGCAGCCACGCCCCCTCAGGCTCAGTGCTAATGACTCCCTGGGCAGCTGCTGCAAATGGTCCATTGTTTTGGGGCAATGAATAGAGGGGGTAGAATACATGGCTTTGATCACCCACACCCAGTGATAACTGGTCCTATCTGCTGAACTAGGACAATATGAGGACTGAGGTTTTTTGTTTTCTAAGAGGTTAGCACAGTCTTATTCCACCTATATCCCCAAATGCGTATAAATTGATGTTATTATGAAAACTGAAAGTAAGCATCTCTCAAGAATCCTACAAGAATTAAATGAAGACATTCTCATAATCTCATTCTCTTGGCTCTGTTCTGTATTAACACACACAATCATTTCACCATAAGTCAAAATGTGAAACTTATTAAAAAAGGAGACATTGCATTGTATTTAACATACCCCTTCAAGTTTGTCTATATATGCTAACATTCCCTTTGTATACTATTGCTAATTACCCAATTAAAATCCATCCCAAATAAGGTGTCTTGGATTGTTTATCATCTTTTGCAGAACTATCATTAAATACAACACTAGGCAGGATCTATTTGTCATTGCTATGCAAAGTCTCATTTCATTTGTTAAATTATACATTTGGTTTTTTATGAAAACAAGTCATGAAGGACATTCTGGACATACAAAGGCACAGAAAGCAAGTAGGAATAGCTGACAACGGCCTGCCACAGGGAATCCCTGCTGGAGCAACTTGACCACCTTCTATAATCAAATGACCAGATATGTGAACAAGGGGAGAGCAGCAGACAGCATTTACTTAGTCTTCAGCAAGACTTTCAACCAGAGCCTTGTATCCAAGTCCTGTTGTTACACTTGAGGTGGATGTATGGGTTAAATGGTTGGAAGACCAAGCTTAGAGGCCGGTGGTCAATGGATTAATGATCTCTGTAGATGGAGACCAGTAATTTTGCCTGCATAGCTGTGGCAAGGCAAGGCCTAAGGCAAGAACTTATGTAAGGAGAAATGTTCACTTGTGTATTATCAAAGATGGATCAGGAGCTACTGCCACTGAACCATTTGCTTTGCCTTCTTCCCAGGTGTCCAAAAGGGACATAATCAATCCCTGGGTTGCTGCAGAAAAGAAGTCTTCTGTGTTGTTCTCAAGTGATTTAGATTATAATCCATCTGGAAAAGAGCTGGTTTGTGTTCACAGAGGCACAGCAAGATTACCTCAAGCCACATTTAAATGCCCACTGTTTCCAAGTTTGCTGGAAAGTTGTGAGAAATGGTGAAATAATGGGCTGTAGGAAACCCTGGCATCTTCCAGAGTGGGATCAAGCTTACTGTGAGTTTACCACAGATTTTTAGCCAGCCCAGTTTCAGTTTAAGATAATCACCCCACTTTTGCAATTGCTCCTTGCTGAACACTGCTCCCCAGGAACCTGGCAATGCTCAGCCCTACAGCACAGTCCCCTTGGATCTCAGAAAGAGATATTTCTGAGTCAATTCTGGAAGCATTTCAAAAAGCCCAGCCATAATATTCTTTGCAACAGTTTCCTATAACTAGAGATTTATTTTTCGCTAATGAAATGCTAATATATAAATAAATCAATACTTATGGAAGTTGAACCTTAACAATGAACACAGTAATAAATTGCACAAACAGCCATTTAGTAAGTAATTCTTTGTACTTGTACTTTTCCATTAATTTGTATTTTGCTACTGCAATTCCCTTCATGGCAGGGCAACATGTCACCTAAACCTTGCATTACAAACCATAAACAGGTAATATGTCGATACTTTATATTAATGCAGAGTTTAAGCTATGAACTTGGAGAACACATTTCTGTGGGCAGAATTCACCTTTAACTGTAGATTTATCTGTTGCACAGACTTTGTGCTATCCCTCTCCATCAACAAAATCATAGATTGTTCAGGTAGCCATCTACAAAACAGACTGCTCTGAAGTTCCAGTTGTGCAGAGATTTATATTCCCTCTAAACATTAACTGACAGGATTCTTGAGGTTTGCATCTGTGAGCCGTTAATGTTTTTATGCATCAGGAAAGGTTTTTATTAATGGTTTAATATTACAGCTGTGGACAATATGCTTGCAGTATGCACCAGAAGATTCATCACAGTTGTTGATATTTTTGTTCTATTTTAGATTTACTTTATGTTGCTTCCAATAAAGTAACACAGTCAGAAAAAAGCAAGGAACAAAGCTGTAAATGGAGACTAGAGAAAGGGCAACTAACAGCAATTTCTGGAGAAAAAACAAAGTTCTAAGAAGTGCAGAAGTTGTATTTTTCATGATAAGTGACATTGCCATTGTCATTATTAATACGTCTCTTTACATTACTGGCACTTCACAGCAGTTAATGGCCCATTTCCCGTGCTACCTCACTCTTAATCTGTGTCTCTCTTTATTAAACTACTGGTAAGAGAGCAAAGACAGTGCTCTTTATTAATGCCCTCCAAAGAAGACTGGAGGTTGCTTTGCTTCAAACAAGACCTACACAGATCCTTAGAAATATTCTCAAATTATAAATAACCCATGTAATTCATGGCTTAATACCTTTGTGGTAATTCTTTTTCAACCCATACTTTAGTTTAAAAAGACTGTTGCATTTTCATGAGTGCATTCAGAGTCAGTAGTGCAGCACTTTGTGTGTCTGGAAATCCTCATAATGTTCCATTTACTGCTGATTTAATAAAGTCAAACTGATTTTCAGTAATTTTTTAAATAACAACTTGTTGTTCTACTGTTACTCTGAAAATAAAATATGCACTTAAGGTTAAATATTCATTTCTTCCAAGAACAACTAGAGAAAGTAATTTAAAGAAAATTAAGACTACAAGCCAAAATATGGAAATATTTTATACAGTCTTTTTATACAAAAAGCAGAAATGCCAGAACCACTGGTTCTCAGACTTAAGTTTATCTACTTTTTTCACAGTTCTGTTCAAGCAAAATACCCATCAACTGAATGTGCAAATGTGACTATAATGTCAGCCCACACACCACCACATGACTGTTTATCTGGTAGAATTTTGCAAATAGAGTAGGTAAGGCTCTCAAAAAGCTGTCTGAATATTTTCCTTAGGCTGACTATACTGATATAGGAAGGTTAGTCCTAGTTTTGCCTTTCTTCCTGGTCAGAGCAGGGAAGGGAGGTAGGGATACTTATGTTGTATCATCATCGGTTTTGGTACAAACACAGAGCTTCACTAAAACCATACTGGGTTACAAAATATTGAGGGAAGTAACTGAAAAGGTCTACTAATTGTTGTGCTTACAAACGGTGATTTCTCTCATGACAGTTTTCTAGCACTGTTTGCAATGTAAAGCTCATGAAGCCAGTTTTACTCAATCCTTTCCTACAGCAAACAGATCTCTTCATGTATCACTGAAATGTCAGAAAGTGGTGAAATATTTCAGAACAAAAATATTACTTGACAGCAAAATTTACTCGGATAAGCTGGAAGTTGGTGCCCAGTATGATGTATAGCTCTGACTGAAGTATGTTAAGGGAATACAAGTTTCATGTCCATCTTCTTTTTTTGTCTCCTGAAGAGGCAATCACCCAAACATCTCATCACAGAAAGCCTGACAACTACATTCAGTTTCTGTGAGACTCAGATCGACTGTGATATGTCATTTGACTTTGTGAGGCTCTGTAAAGTCATCCATTGCATTCATTAAAGCTTTGCATATCACCTTGTGCATAGAAGATACTCAGGGAAAAAAAAAAAAGAAAGAAAAGGTAAAAGGCAGGTACTAAGACAGTGCAAGGAACTGGTTGTTGCACCCTCAAATATTAGATGGCTGCTTTAAGACTTGGTCAACTTAAGACACCAGTATTCATTTATAATTCTACATTGGAAACCTTATTTCCTGTTTGAATTTGAACTAAATTCCAAACAGTATCAGATCACATTTCCCCATATAGACTATTCACAGAGGGGAAGACATCTCTGAATATTAAAATTATGATAAAATCATCTGAACAGATTTCTCCAGGAAAGCCCATGAGTGAAAATATCCTGGTGTGAAATTTTTCTGACCTTTTGCTAAGCATTAAAATACTCACAGAAGATAATGGGGGTTTTGTGAGGTTTCTTTCCCTTTCTGGTTAGTCAGCACTTCAGCCTTTTCTTTTCCATCCTTTTTACACTTTGGCAACTCCCAAGTGCAACCTGCTTGCTGTTTCCCAGAACATTGTATCCCCCTCCACAGCACTGCACTTTTGCATGCCCATCACCTTTTCCATCACACAAGGCTCAGACATACATGGTGTGGTAAATAGTTTTTCCCCTCCTTTTCTAAGGGTCAGTTTTACAGTAGGTCACTGATTATCAGAGGTGAAGAGGTAAGAGCAGCAACAATCTGAGAAGCCATGCTATGCATTCTCAACTATGAAAGAACAATTTAAATCATGTGGAAGCACAAAAGTTAGCCTTCACTTCTAGACCAGTATCTCATTGCTCAAGCTTTGACTAAAAGCTTCCTGAGACAACTTATTTTGATAAGGCACAGACTAGATAAATCATTGTTCTTATACAACCCATAGATAATCCTGTAAGTGCACAATCATGTAAAACTTCAGCTGTTAACTGTCCAAACAGACAGTCATCTTGTAGATTATTTTTGTAACAATTTCCCCACTAAAAGCGTGAAATAGTTCACATGATTTTTTCTATGCAGTTCTTGAAATAATTAAGTATGTCTATTACTCTTGTGTTTCACTTAGTCCCTTTGTCATATGACCCTTAAGTAATTATTTCACTACTAGGCTTTGTGACACTTTTTGCTAACTGCTGAGTGACACTTTGTCTTGGGCTGAGCTGGCAAAATGCCAACTGCCCAACACAAAGTCAGTCTCTTTCCCCCCCATACACTGAGAAAAGGGAGAAAGGGAAAA
Source organism: Myrmophylax atrothorax (assembly GCA_026770055.1). Taxonomy (NCBI): domain Eukaryota; kingdom Metazoa; phylum Chordata; class Aves; order Passeriformes; family Thamnophilidae; genus Myrmophylax; species Myrmophylax atrothorax. The sequence goes on from JAOXXN010000102.1 coordinate 5,664,847, forward strand.
AACCCCTCAAACTAGGTTTGAACTTAAACTAACTATATTTATACAGAACAGAGAAAATTAAAAGAAAACTACAATA
>JAOXXN010000102.1:5665022-5693251 GCA_026770055.1 Myrmophylax atrothorax
AAGGTGGTCTGGCTCTGCTCACACATGGACAAGTGAACACTGAATACAGCTCTCACTACAGCTGATGACAATCACAGAACTAGATAATTTAAAAACCAATCAAACAAAAAACTACCACAAAACCAAACAAACCTCCTAAAAAGCCCACCACACCACAAACCCAAGATGTTTCCCAACCACAGCCAAACCTGTTGCTTTTTATGAGACTAGAACTGGCATTCATTTCTAGGTAACTTTCAGGAATTACATTAGCAAGCTTGATAAAATATTTACAATTCCTCTAGCAGAGGATTCTCATTCCTACAGCCCTTTACCCTGAATTGAAGCAGATGGCCCAAACATGCTATCAAAGGCAAACAAATGGAAACTATCCAGTATATTCCATCCTTAGGTAAGTCAATACCTTTTGTGATATTGCAGCCCAGCCATACCACACCATTACATTTTACCAAACTCCTCTAATTACTCCTTCTCTTTCCTGACCACTGGGAGGGCCAATAAAGGGGCACAGGTGGTGGCAATTGTTGCTACAGTTCTCCCAACAGCTCCAGCCCTGCCTTCACTTTGGGCACAGCTTTAATTAGCCATAATACTTTGGGGGTAATTACAGCTAGAAGTTTGTTTGTTCTTTTTAAAAATTGACAGGTGTCTTCACAGTGTGAAAAGGGTTGTGAAGATTACAGTTAACAAGTTAAAAAGAGCAGACAAGTAACCTAAAGAAATCCTGTGTTTCAGGAAGATTCAGAATTTTAATATCTATATTTGTGAGAATTGGTATGGCCCAGGAGTTGATGTAAAGGGTTTGCAGGTTACTGATGAGACAGCTTGACTCTTGCTGTGCATCATGGTACGATGCCACACAGGGAAGTACCCTCAGTGAGGTTACCAAGTGTCTTGGGTTGAGCTGGCAAAAAGCCAACTGCCCAACACAGAGTCAGTCTCCTTCCCCCTCTCACTGAGGAAAGGGAGAAAGGAAAAAACCTAGAAACTCAAACCAGTTTGTACACCAACCAACCAACTACCTATGCTGGTTTAGAAGTAAACCGGCAGGAGAAATGAACTCTACACAAAAGAGATTATAAGTCAGAGGTACAATTTTAATAACAATATTACAATAAATACAATGGCACAAGAAGAAATTGGTTTTAACCCACAAAACCCAGTATGACCCACCACCCTGGGGTACAAACCCCACATGGTTCCCCCAAGTCCCAAAATAGAAAGAAGCGAGAAACCTGTTGGTGCAAATGACGGTCTCAGTCTGATCAAGAACGGTGGCCACAAGCTGGTTGAAAGCGATGGTCTCCTTCTATCAAGGTCCTGCTGCTCCTCTGGATCCAACAAGTGGTCCCTGAGGTCTCCTTACCCCCTGCTCATGTACCCTCAGGGAGCACCCAGTCCCTCCCCCAGGGCGGGGACTCACACAATGGGTGATTAACTCTGTGAGTCATGGGGTACTGTTGAACCCTTGATGGCCCATGAGCAGCCACGCCCCCTCAGGCTGGGGGTGAAGGTGCTAACGACTCCCTGGGCAGCTGCTGCAAATGGTCCATTGTTCTTGGGAAATGAATAGAGGGGGTAAAATACATAGCTTTGATCACCCCCACACAGTGATAACTGGTCCCACCTGCTGAACTAGGACAGTATTCACAAGTCACCAGTAATTTTTAAAAGAAATAAAAGAGTAGCTTGGCAGATGCTTTTCAAAGCCTCCTCCCACCTTCTGAGAAAGGGAGTTAATATCAGTGGCAAATTTGAAAGCAGCAATGACCTCTCAGGTATGCAAAGACATCTCATAACAGCAACTAAGGGCTTATACAATAGAAACGAGAAAGGTTTGAAAGTTGAAAACCAGGAAGCTGAGAAGTAGATGATGTAGATAAAATGACTAGTTTGAAAAGTCATCCTTGTAGCAGCAACACTGCCAGAGATGAGCAGGAAAGCATGAATTTGTGAAAGGTGGAACTACAGATTTATGAAATGATGGGATTCTGACAGTATCAATTACATGAATTGATGGGTCAGGGTATATGATAGAGATGGTTATGCACAAAGAATGTGAAAGACCTACAGATGGCCTGAAGGTGACATGCCAAGCAAGTTCCTGTCAAAAAGCCATGATTCCTACATTGAATAGTTAAGGGATTCCTCACAGCTTCAATCAAACTGTTGTTTCACCCATGTGCCCTGTGAAAACTCAGGGAAATCAAACAGTTCTCGTATAATATTGTATCAGACTTTCAACTGATTTAATATAAATTCTTATTAAACTGCAATTTAATTTTTCAGGCTGTTCTATTAACTTTAGGACATAACTACACTACTAAATTTAGGTACTGGAGAATTCACAACGAGAGGCCACTGGAGAATAAATAGAGATTACAGTTCTAAGAAACCACCAGTTTTCTGATTTGTTCAAATTAATTAGCAATAACTTTATAATAAATCTATGCAATCAACACTAAATTTGTGAAAGTAACTGCCTGGCAGAGAGAGTGATTGTCTAATGAGAGCTCAATGGAGAAGACTCAAAAGCAATGTGAGAAGCTAATAGCTCTACAGTCTCCTCAACCAGAAAAACCAGGGTGGAAGAGAGAATTTTAATTAGTGTATTCATTTGCAAAGTAGACATTTCTGAGGAGAAAAAATGCCATAAGACGCAAATCGTCACATTCCTATGTTTAATTCCACCCCATCCCATTTATATTGGATATTGTTTCTGTAACTATTGGAAGAAAATGCCATTTTTCCAGCCTAAGCAGGAGAAACACTTTTCTTCCCTAAGTCAGGCACACACTGAAGACAGCTATTAGATTTTCTTTTGATGGATTTTTCTCATTTATTTAATCCACCAAGGGTTAGTAGGGTAGTTGTAGGAAGTACATTTGGCAACAATCGAGTTGTGATTATCACAATCATGACTTTCTGCTTTTGCCTGCTCAGGCAGCAAACAAAAGATATTGAATGTGGACCATTGCACAGCAGGATCTTGAAAAACACTTCAAGACATGTGTGTGCACTTATATTCATCAGGATTTTTAAAAAAAGATGATGAAATTTCTTTTTGATACAATGTCATGGACATGATCTGATTTTTGGTGCAGATGGAAATAAATTGCCAGCAATATCAGAAGTCAGAACACGCACACCATTCAATGTCATTTCCAAATCAATGAAAAGCATTTCAAGTTTTCTAACTGTCAAGGTTTTTCTATATTGCTTGTCACTAGACTTATATAAATATGAAATATAAAATACATGTTTTCTTTATCTCTTGTCATCATAGTATATGCATATTTCTTTATCACTTGTTGCTATGTATTTTATATATATATGTATATGGCAGCTCTGTAATTTAGGAACATTATGACTCTGGATTTTCTTCTGGATTTTGTGACATTACACACTTTATTTGTGTGAAAAATTCTCTTACTCTCTCTCAGTTCTAAATAGACATTTTCAGAATCTACTAGATAGTTCCAGGTAGAAGTTGCTGTTTGGAACTTGGTTTTAATTTCATGTACAAAGTAGGCATAACTCTGAATAGAGATGAAGCAAAAGCCTCTCATCTTCAGAGGAGATACAAAAACATGGTAGAAAAATGGACATGTTCTGGTTGATGAATGTACTACAATCATTTCAGAAAAATTTATACTCCTCTAAATCAGACTGGGCTTTGTCTTTTGAGTATTTTCATGGTCCCAGCTGTCTTTTCACCAAGATGCCTTGCAAAGTAGAGCATTGCTTCAGTTGTTGTTAGATTAATCTGACCTAGTTTAGTATTGGAAATTAGTTCTCTCCAGAAGTCTATTCAGACAGGCAACTCAAAGAGATCTCAAGATTAAGAAAAAAAAAATCTCACCATCCCATGGCCATTTTGCCAAAATTACTATGGTTTTCTTACAGAAGTGCTAAAATTTCAGACAGATATAATGCCATTATAAGACTGATATAACCATAAGTGCTACAATATAATTTGGAACAATAAAACTTCTATTTTACAGTAGGCCGGCCAGGATATTTAACAAAGAACTCCCATGTACCACAACTCAGAGTGCCATAAAATTGAAGTAAAATTAAATAATGTCTCTGTGCTTCAAGTAACAAAAAAAGAGCAGTTTTAGAATTCTATTTGTCAGGCAAAGTAATCAGCAGTGGAATGTGAAATGCATAAAGCCTATAAGAATGGAATGAATTTACAATTTAAAGCAGGTTTTTCCATCTCTGATGGCATAAACAAGTAACTAGTTAGCAATTTTTTTGTTCAAATGTAGTAAATCAGCCTTTTTTCTTTGCTTGGTTTAAATCAGGAAAACAGCTAAAATAATAGGTAAAGTACCTTTTGAAGCTTGAAAATATAATTATTCTGAAACATGTTCAGGCTTCAGAGAAGAGCCAGAACAAACCCAAGAGAATGTCAGCAGATTCCAAATAGAGGTTTTCTTGTTGGGTGGGTTTTTTTGTTTGGGATCAGGGTGTTTATTTGGAGCTTTTCCAAGCTCTTTTTGAATTAAGTCAGTCCAGAACACTGAGATCACATCCAAGTGCTGGCCTCAAAATGCAAAGTTATGTTCAACCCAAACTTGAAAAGTCGTTCCATTAAGCTTTACATTTTGAGGACTGCTTCTAATCATTTTGAATGTATAAACAGTAAAACCATGTCAAACCCAACAGAACTGGTTTTTATTATGACTATTTCAGCTGAAAGTATTTTAAATTAAACCTCTGGCTTAAAGAGACAGTATTTGCCAACAACAACAACAAAAAAATCAGCTAGCAGAACTGAGCTGCAAAACACAATACTGGCTGAAGTGATTATTAAAATAAAGCACTGTACCAGAGCATCTTATCTATGGCTGCAGAATAATTGCTTATCCAAACCAGATATTTTCCTCCCAATACTTGTAGACACTGTACAAAGGATGCAAGTAAATTGGGAAAAGCAGTGAATGTGGGCAGACTAACATGGGCATGGGTGGATGTATTAGAAGAGCAGATAAGTGCACTGTTTCCAACCCACAGCCCCTTCTCAGGACTCAGATACAGCACAGACAAAATCACGGCTCTAAATAAAAAGGAAGAGGAATAGCTTTTAATTTTAGCTAGAAACTTGTTTGAGCAGTATTTGTTCCCGTGTGATTATCCAATCACCACTGGAGATTACTCACCAGCAGCAAATGGAAACAAGGGGTTTTTTTTTTAAATCTGACATGTTCAGACATTCAGCTTTTCCACTGTTGCTGTCAGTGTAGCTGAGGGAGCTATAGAGATTCTGCAATGAAAATGTTTATTAAATATCCCTAGAAAAACATGTGATATCACATCTGTCCAGTGCTATATTATATATAAATTGTATAGCACAAGTACTACATTAAGCAAAGGCTGTACCCCTGCCAAGGATTATCAGCAGAGACATGGTCCTGGCTTAATAAAAATAGTTCATTTTCTAATTGTGTAAATAGCATGAATATACTTACTATTAGACATGGAGTTGTCCTGTTTGGTTCTTTAACAATTCTAAACAAGTTTACTTACCAAAATCAATTATGATCCTGAAGGGTACATAACATCAATCTACCCACCAGCTTTGTATTCATTAGACTTCAGCTAAACTGATACCATGACCATTGTGTGTCCATGTATCATGATAATTGCATAGTACTGAAACAGTAGAGATTTTCTTACGCTAAGTGTGGTGTATATAAATAAGTCATCTGTCTGTGAGAAAAAAACAGGACTAATTTTAACCTCTGTATTTAAAGCATAAGGAAATCTCAAGATGTTAAAATTTTTTTGAGCTACCCTAAAAATTTCATACAATGATATAATATCATAATAACAGTAAGAAAAGGTGCACAGGCTCTTGAACAAGAGCATAAGACTGTGATTTGCAAATGCATGAAGAAATTGACTTACAACTGAACAAAATTTGAGAATTCAGTTAAATCGATGTAAGTGCCCATTTTATTCTTTCACTGCCAGCTAGAAAACAAACCTGGAACATTTGTTGAAGCAGCAGGCACTAAAGCCTGTGTGCACCTTTGACTAGTCCTAGGAATGTGCACAAATCCAGGCTGTGCACACAGGTGAGAGGTATGTGCTCTTCCCCCCTGAGGTACACCTGAGAAAACATTCCACTGCCCTAAAACCATACGGAATTTACATGGGTATTAGTGGAGGCATTGTTGCATCCTACTTGAATCCTCCTTGCTAGGAGTGATTTCACATCCGGCTGCCAAAGATGTGTCAGCTCTGACTTAAAATCTAAGAGCTGCTGAAGGAGAGAATTTCCCCTAGGTCAAGAGAATTCTCACCTTCCATACTACAGATATTATACAAGAGAAAGGAAACTAAACTCCCTAGTTTACATCTTCTTTCTTCCTTCCTTTACTTTTGTTTTGATGTTTAGGAAAAGAAAGCTGCTTGGACAATTAGCAACCAATTGTTGGAAGGAACAGCATTTGCCTTGTCACTAAGGCTTGCAGGGAACAGAATACTATTGTTCACAAAGTGCAGAAAGTCAGCTTTATTTTGGGAACATTAAAAGGGAGCGTATGGAGTGAAGCTGACAAGTTAATAGCCTGAAGTTCTATCCAAGACATTGACTTTGTCTTGCAAAAGCCGTATGGAAATACTGTCACCTTGGACATTTGGAATTAAAATTGAGGGAAAAGAAAGAAGAGTGGCTTAGGAATTCAAATATTTCTGCTTAGTGGATAAAGATGAAAGATTTCACTTCACCTCAGGAGCTGTGCCCCTGATGGCACTTCTGTGACTCCCAGAAGTGCAAGATTCGAACCCCCCAGCTCAGTAGCACTCCAAGGGTCCCTGGCAGCAATGAGCACACACAGAGCACCAACACAACCCAGTGCAGGCAGGGGTTAGAGGTACAGGTCACTTCAAATACATTTGCCTCCTCAAAGTGCCATGCTTGGTAACACCCCAGGCAAAACACATCAGAGGACCAAATGCAATTGAAATCCCTCCCTCACTCAGAAACACCAAAAATTAGACCACATACCAGAAAAATTAAACAACTCGGACTCTGACCTTTTGTAAAACATTCTGAAACAGCCTTGGTCTGTTGCAAAACTCACATCATGGGAAAGGGACAGCATTTTCATTTAGACCACTGGGGAATGGAAATTTTGTGAAAATTTGAAAATTCTCACCAACTTGTGAATGTTTGTGTGCAACCCCAATGTAACACCCAGTTGCTCTGGCTACAAACCCCAGGCTTCAACAAGTGAGATACAGATAAGCTATGATGGTTTTTCTGTAACCACCTTCATAACATAACAGTTAATTAAAAAACAAGTTATGTTGTCTAGTGTTAAAAAATGGATAAGACCTACATGCAGTAACTGCTTTAGATTTCAGAGTTGTTTTTAAGAGGGGAAAAAAAAAGCTGTACCACATAAAACACTGTCCCCCCCAAAACCTTACAAGGTAGTTTTAATGAATCTTTCATGGTTCAATAAGCTATTGTATTAGGTTGTTCTCCTGATGAAGCAATGTTCTAATCTCATTATATTTATTCAGAAAGGAATAAGCTACTAGTGTTATTGAATTTCTTATAATTAGTTAAAAAGCAATTTGCTGGAATTTCTTTTGCTCGTACAGTTAAAAAAAAAGAAAAAAGAAAGGCTTGCGACAAATAATATTGTGCTGCATTTAAGTAAAATACAGTGCACACAACAACCATTCCCTGCCATCCTACAGCTGGCACATGCTTTAAGCTTCAGAGCAAGTCAGTGCCTTCCCACTACATTCTTCCCCTTCCTGTCATCACTATTTTCCCAAACAACCAACCTGAGAATGAGCTATAATGGCCTGAAAGCTCTGAAGGAAAAAACATCAGGCGGTCCCTATAGCTGATGGCAATTAATAGAAAGTGAATCAGTTTCTTTGTATAGGGGATAAAGCAAAAGCTCAGTCAAAATAACCAGCCTCAATCCCAATGTCCTGTTTCCTACAGAAATTAATTTTGTGAGCTGTGGGAGTTTGAAACAAACATGCGAGGGCTAAAAAAGACCTAATGCCATCATCTCAGCACGATGAGAGAGATTGAAAGGTACTTTCAGAGTAAGGGTTACAGCCTCTGGGTATGGACAATACTTTTCCCCTGTGATCTTTATGAAAAAAGAGAAGCATGAATAGTACCAAATGTCTTCACAGCTGGAGCATCTGTGACCAAGAGGTTGGTACAAATTTATAATCTTACATGACCATATGAATCTAACTATAATTGACAGACATGGCTGTAATGACAAAGCTCTATCAATTTGCACTGGGACCAGAGCTTCTCAGGCTTGAAGTACTAAATGGTGTTAAAAGTGCATGAGATTTCTCAAGCATTCACAGAGGAAAAGTATTCTCACATTTTATAATCTACACCTGATTTTTCATATGAGCCCAAGGGCAGCCTGCACAAGTTGATATAAAGTATGTGATGAAGGTTACTAAATACACAGAAACTCATTAATTCCCTGCTCCAAAATAACTGGAGTCCAGAAAATCTTAATAAATACCAAACATGCTTATCCTGCCCCTGTGTAGAAATCTGCTTGTGAGCACTGCTAGAAATGAGATCATTGAAAACAATGGAGTTCCCTTAAGTTCTTGTTTCATATGAGATACAATCTATGTAACTTGTATGCAGGTGATAAAACAGCATGTCCATAGAACAATAAGTATTATTTTATATGCCACAGCTTTTCATTCAACACACTGAAGGCACATAAAGCCTTAGAGTGAAGTATGAACTATATTATTCAAAGTAAACAGCATGAAAACACAATTGATGGGACCCAAAACCTCTCAGAGTTTAAAAACCTCTCCACCTCACACTCAAGTTTTCACTAGACTTAAGATTATTCTGGTATCACTTCCTAGAGACTTTCATTCCCTCTCAAATATGTTTTCCAGAAAAATATTTCTCCAAAACATTTCAGAAACATATTTCATAAGAAAAAATAATAGGTTTGCTAAGGAATTCACAAGCATTCCATGCATAATGACATAGTTCTTTCAGCTGTGATCAAGACACCTATATTCATACATTTCAAAAGTTAAAAGTCTTTTATATACCGGGTAAAAGCCCTCCAAAAAAAAAAAAGATTCCTGCTGCCATAAGACTGGTAGATGAATCTTTGTTTGCATGGCTTTATTTCTTGCCTTTGTGTTGCAGTTCCACAAGAGATTCAGGGAACACACTGAAATACTGCACAGAGATGCAGAGGGACTTGCCTTCCCTATGTGTCCTGGATTCCTACACCTGGCTTACACTCCAACAAATACTTCTGAAGAAAAGAATTTATGTTGACTATTTCTCAGTACTTCTTGGTAACAACACAGCTAAATTCTGATATGAAACCAAATTTTTAAACTGGCCTGGATTTATATCCAAAAGAAACAACAGCACAAAACTGGGGAGGGGTGAAAAGCCTCATACCAAAGCAGCTGTTCTTTTGCAATGCCAAAATGAAGGAAGGCACACAAATATTTTCAGCAAGACTGAATGTGGAATGCAAGTACTTACAGATGTCAGAAGTTTTGATTCTCACTTTTCTCTTATTCTTGCCCATGCTCAGTGACCTCCTGACAACACAGTCTTCAAATGAACTACTTCTTCACACAGAATAACCACTCTAGGGAGATTATTTTGCAGTATTTCACATTATTTTTTTTCTAAAGAGTCTGTAAAGTAGTATCAGTTATCAACTATATTATTCATTCATTTAAATTGTAATTATTATTAATGCAGAAATATTTATGACCAAAAACTATGCCACTTCATTTCTCTGTCCCTTCCAAACCTGATAAGAGCTGTATAACTAAGCATAGGAGTGCTCTCCGCTTTAGGGCACCCTGACAAGTCAGATGTGATGGCCCCATCCTCAAACAGGGGTTTAGAACAAGATAAAATTCAGAGTAGGGCAAGCAGTTTAACTCCAGCTATTGAGCAGCTTCCATAAAAGAAAGGGTTAAGTAGGCAAGGGCACTTCAGTATGGAGAAGAGGCAGCTGAAGAAAAGCTAAAACCCAGGCAGCAGTGAATGCAGGCACTGCACAGGCAAGGTGAACAGGAAGCAATTATTCACCCTGGTTTAGACAAGAATATGAAAGCTCAAACTAAACCAGCAGGATGAAGATGGAAAATGAACCAAGATTCTTCACAATGTATACTGGGGAGGCACTTTTGTACAATCTTACTTACTCAGGTGCACAATTATGGACTCTTCCAGAGCCAAGAGAATAAAGTGGAAATATCCTTAAGTTGATTTAGGACAGCCTTGCAGCTTCATTGTGTTCAGAGATACACTCATCACACAGGTAAAATCCACCAGAAAGCCACACACATCATGCCATGGAACAACTAATTTCATCTTAATCCATTTTAGTTCCTTTGCAATGACCCAAACAGAAGTAAGCCAGTATGGTGGGGTTTTTTTTCCTGATGTACCTAATCTTTCTTGAAAATATATTCTCAAATCTTTTTAACATAAGGGTTGTTAATTATTACATCTACCACTGTTAGAAAAAAATAAATTGTTTCAACCATTTCATTAACGATCACTGAAGCAAGGTCCTCTTCAAATGAAGTAGAAACTAGTGAAAGTTATTTGATCACAAATATGAATAATTATGGATATATGGCTGCTGATTCAGCAATCATGCTACAGGCTGGTTGCACTGTTAGTAAGCAGAGCTCTGCTGCACAGACCTTGCAGGGACTACAACTGCAGCTCACAGCCCTCAGGGGGAAGGGCCTCGGACTTCTGCTTTCCTTCACAAGTAGATCACTTGCCCCTAAAGCCAAACAGCACCATAACTCTGCTGAACAGCTGGCACAGTAACTCGTAGATATACATGGGTACTTGACCTCATCACACACACGACATACATTTCCAGGCTGCTACAATCAAACAGGGCTATTTTAAAAAATTTGCTTAATATTCCAAGTTTCTAATTTACCTGCATGAGCAAAAGCAGTAATATCAACTGTTTCCTGACAGTGTAGTTCAGCATATTGCTGTACTGATTCAGCTCACATACATTCCTGCCACTAACCCAGGGAACACAATGATTAGGCAGCTTTCCAGCAAACAGTCCTTAAAACTGTTCATGAAAATTCCATTTGGAAAAGCTTTATTTCTTGCTCATGAATTTGATAAGATATTGCAATAACTGCTTAGGGATATATTTGCAGTCCAACAAGTGAATTACATTCCATTTCCACAAACACTATTACTGCTTTTGCAGTTTAAAATACCATGAAGTATTTCTTGTGTATGGACAAGATGCAATTAATTTGGGTGCTGCTTTTTATAAACACACACTTACAAAATTCTAAAAACATGCAATGAAAAAGGTGAAAATGTCCATAAAGGAGTCCACCAAAGGCAACCTTTTGGCATTATCTGAATTGGAACTTGCCCAGACCACAAACTGTTGTTGGCAATGGAGAGAACAGCATCAGAATCCATATATTCTTTTGACATCCCACCATCAGTAACACCCTTAATGCAAGGCTTCCAGAAATAACCACAAACAATCCAACTTATAGATTACAAGGAAATCAAAGAAATCCTAAATTTTAGGCACAGTAATTCTTAAACTTAGTGCCTCTGTTTGTTATCCACAAATGGAAAGCACTTAGCTCCTTTTAACAGCATCTATAAAAGACAATATTCAATTTCAACATTTATTGTCTAAAAGTGTTTTGGTCAAAATAAAACCCAATAATTATGATTCTTTTTTATTATAAAAGCTGATACTTATTAAGCAATAAACTCTTACTCTCTCTTATTTTTATTTCCTAAAAAGAGCAACATAAAACAAAACTTAATGCAACATCACATGTTCAGCCTCTAATTTTTCTTTCTTTTGGGAAAAGGCTTTATAACTGCTTCACCAAAGGCTCTTTAAAAAACTAAATGCATCTTTCTAGTTTAATAGAGTAATAAACTGCATATGAGAACATCAAATGAAAAGGAAAGTGAGTTGTCTCGATAAAGTGCTCCTGAAAGTTTTAGTACAAACTGCATGAGAAGTTAAAATAAAGAGAGAAAGAATAATTTTGTTGCTTTTACTTTCAGCAAAGCCTTAACGCTTAGGACATGTAAACCACTTCCACTTTGGGGTCAATCTCTTTTACAGCTGGATCCAAATAGCCCTATCAGAAGTGGCAAAAATTTCCATGTTCCTGAATGGTCTATGCACATGCACTAATCTGGCCACACTTCATCAGATGAATCTTGTAGTCCATAATATTTTACATGCTTACATAATGACTATAATTCAGAACCTTGCAGTCTAGTTTCCTAAGATAAATTAACATGACAAAATTATCCAACCTCCCTTTTCTAAGGGTAAATGCATAGCAGTTTGTAGCTCACTGTAGGTTTAAACACTCCAAGCCTGACAGTTTGCAAGATGATTACAGTTTTCTGTGTGTCAAACATTAGCAGAGGAGTGGAGTATTTCAAATTAATTGGTCTAAACATCTAATAAAGAATTATGTTGGGTAAATTACACTACACATACAGTTACACAAACTATTGCATTACAAGGCAACAGTCAAACACTTAGCCATTTCACAGCTACTCCAGTACTACTCCAGCTGATCCATTTGGATGAGATCACTGTGGCCCTTCTACCACCACAGACAGGGTCTGCCACTGGCATAAGAATTCCAGATGGGCCATGCCAGGAATATTATTAACCATTTCATAAAGCATCAGGTAAGAAGGGAGATATGGGTATTTGCTGTTTGTATCTCCTTTCAATTGAAAGAAGTTTTGCATGTTTCAAAAAATAAACCAACTTTTCCATGACATCATTCAACTTGAATACTGATGGTTTTCTTTAACAGAGCTACCATGTACACGGACATACAATTTAACTTCTTTCACAGAAGCAGTTGCCAACTTTAGGTATTTTTCTTTACTATTTCCTCATTCTAAAATCCTTTTTAATTTTTATGCCATACCCAAGGTTTAATTCTTCCGTGCTGTTAAGTGAAGTGCCCCCCTCAACTCTGTGAAGCTACACTGACTTATAGCAGGCAAGAATCTGTGGATTTCCCAGTATTTACAGCTTTTCCCCCTCCTTATTTGTGATTAGATTTTTTAAATGCAGTATTTGAATTCACTAAGAATTCAAGCTAATTTCACTAATACATAAATAGGTAAAAAGCTGGGCCAAGCTCATTAGAGAGGGTTTGACACTGCAGGAGGACTAGAATCCAGTCTAGGTTTCATTTGCTGTTTGGCTGCTTTTAAAAGATAAGGAATTTGAAAAATTATATTTGGGGATTCTTACTATGGACCTTGCAGGGCACTGTAACCACAGAGGAATGGCCTTGTATTAAACAAGTCCATCCTGCTGAAGTAGCAAAGCATTCCAGCACTAATTCAACAGAACTGACCTTTGGCCTCTGGAGTGCAACAGAGTGATGAGAGCATGAAAATGCAGCATTACCAACTGCATCACAGAAAATAGTAAACACAACCAGATCTTACTATTTCCTTGGTAAGATCACAAGCAATGAGACTGAAAGCAAATAATTACAGAGATGGAATCCATTTTCCTCAAGGTGGGACATCTACTGATTCCAATGGGCTTCAGTTTACATCTGAAGACGTGGGGGTTTACACCATTTTGATTAGACAGATTCTATCTGACACTCTCCTTTAAGTGGAAAAATAGAGGGCAAGTAGGGAAAATATAAGTAAAAATTAAAATTAATAATGCTTACACCTTATTTTCAGTTACCTCTCAAAATGACAGAGAACAGCACCAATAAATGGTCATACAGATGACACGAAAGGTTTAACAGTACAGCATTTAAAATTCAAGCCACAGAAGCTCTTCCACCAGCACTTCATTCAGGTTTGGGAACAGACCTGTTTGTATCATCAATTTCTTCCTTTTCCAATTGAGTTGCCAAGGGGCAGGTAGTGCAGCACCACTAAATAAACGGAGCTGTAGCACAAATCAGCTTCCCTGAAAGAGCTTTCAAACTGAACCATCAGGAACACCAAATGAAAAGCTAAGGCCAGCTTTCTCAGCAGTCTGGTTGTGGTAATATAGCAAAGCAATAATGTGGCTCCACAGACTGAATCACAGAAAACTGATGTTGGAGCACTCACAATTCAGAGGGGACTTTCCCCTTAGTCACCACCTTTGAAGGTTCTTTGGTTTTCCTCTCTTAAACTTCATGCTTGGCCTTTTCTCCCAGCTGTCCATCGCCAGCTATGATAGAGAGACATTAACCAATCCAAAGATAAGATATTTCTTTAAAGATGAGATAAATTACTTTTTTTTTAAAAAAAAAAAGAGAAAAAAAACCCCAACCAAAATGAAAACCAAACCACTACATCAGGAGTGATTAAAACCAGACAATACAATACAGTTGTTATGAATTAATGCCTACAGTCATGGATGTTTCTTGGTATTACTGAACACAGAAGAGGAAATATCAACTCAACCTCCTGGTCCATACTATAAAACTGCTTGTTATAAATCATATTTTTCCAGTGTTAAATTCAACAGCACGGATCAATATTCAGTAGAGATCCTTAAGTCACAGACACACCCACGAAAACTGCTTATTGATTAACATTCCACAAATACATTGCAAAAAAGCCCTAAAAGCAACCTTATAGGAGACAAAAAGAGGAATTAATAGGGGTTTAACATTAAAGATCCAGTCTTCAAAATAATGCAAACTGATTTTAAAATGAGGTTAGCTTTTTAAATGTTAAGAGCATAAAATTGATGAATTAATTGAATTTACTGTCAGTTGAAACATTGTTAATGTAAATTATAGATAACTGTATCAGGTCATTCTTGACTAAATTAAATTCAATCTATCATTATGACATTACTAAAGGCTTTTAAAAATCCTGTTGTTAACTGCAATCAACTTTAAATTAAACTATGTGTATTCAGTCTGTGTCTTAAGCAATGATGAGGCTAATAAGTCTTAAGGTGATAGTAGGGATTTATACCTCCAGAACTTCTGATGTAAAATTTAAAGTTGGAATTTGAAAAGCAAATGAAGCTTTACTGCATCTTGCCCATAAAGCTCTTCCTTCCTTTTTGATTTACCAATGAAAGTATCAATCCCTTTTGAGACCAACCAGCATTTTCAGACTTACTTAAAATCCACTGAAGACAATGAAAATTACTTCTGTCAACTTCAGTGAGGTCTTCCAGATCTCTCAGTGCTCAGCAGCTACAAGCAGATGAACTGAGAGGGCTTTGAATAACTTTCACGATGCTCAGCATGGAATCTGGCAAACAAACACCTTATAAGAAAGATCAGGGATGAATATTTACATTGCTCCAGCATGACCTTCTCTGCTCTGAGAAAACTTACAGTACTATGGGAATGACAAAAAACTATAAAATTAGGAACTACATATGTAACTGTAAAGTATAGGAAGGGTAAGAAGTAAAAGAAGTCTTTATGTAGGGATGTGGAAATACATATTCCTACATCTCTCTCTCTCACACACACACAGACAGATATTCATATATTAAAAAAACCTACAAATCCTTCTCAAAAATCTCCCTGGGTAATGCCAGGCAACAGTCATTTCAGCCAAACACTTGCACATTCTCTTGGCTCTGGACATTCTGGGTCATGCCCATTTCTTTTGCCACTTTCCCTGTCATGTAAGTGAAAATGACACCAGCAATTGTTCTCTGGCAAAGTTACTGTTTCCCTCCTTGTTGAACAGAATTGCTCTATCACATATGATAATCTATGGAGGTTTTCTAAGCAATGGTCAGTAGTATCTATGCCTATGTCACATGTCTATATGTGTAGTGATGCATCTCTCCATCGCACTGGGAGAGATGAAACTTAGAGTTTCACCCTTAGATGAAACTTCCTTTCTAAACCCTTGAAAAGATATCCCCAACACTCTTGGTAGGATCAGAAAATATCAGATAACGGGAGTAAGAATTTACCTCCACAATTTAGTCACTGTACACTGTCACCCCTCTTACTCTGAAGGATTTAAGAATTTAAAAGTCTGCTATTTTACTACTCTATTTGTCCTTGCCCATGTAATTTGCACCTCCTGGACTGGCTACTGACAGCTTTTCAACACAAAACATTTTAAGCAGCCATCAACTCATTTGACTGCTGAACATGGTAACTAAATATTAGCAAGATTAGACACAACTCATTATTCCTGGGGGCAGGTAACGTTCCCTGTAACAATTCCCTTGCACCCCTACTTTTTAAGTGTGAAAGTAGTTCTTTTGACAGACCTGAGTTGGCTTCCATCATAAATCAAACATACAGCAAATTCCTTCAGCTGCATCCTACAGCAAAGGGTTCAGAGCTCTGCCCCTTGCTTTTGGGGAAGGAGGCAGCTGGGAAAGCACAGACGTGGTTCCTAAGGATACAGACACAGTGTACACAAACACTGAATGGATGTGTTAGTCCTCCAGACGGCTCAACTCCCGCAAAATCCTGGAGCTCGAGACACAGTTCACCAGTAAATTCTATGGATTATGCAATATTTGCTTGAGAATAGATGTATCACTTCAGGATAGATGTATCACTGGCTCCTCCAGGAGAAACTGTCAGACCGTTCCTGTGTTCCTCAGTTTGTGATTTCACACCTTCCAGTGGCTGATCTGGAAATGGATCAGCCACTAACATAAAGGATATAAGCCACTACATTCTCAGGCAGCTCCCTCAGTACAACTTTGTAGTACAGGACATATGCAACCTGGGATAGACATTTCATTCGTGTTCAGTCATCATTTCACCTCTGAACTGACATTTCAACAGTACAATATCTGGTGCAGTGTAGACCTTTAGATTTTCTTTGTTTGTTAGAGCAAATGTCCAGTCTATCCAAATCAAATACAGAAATACTTTTGAAAGATTGCATTTCTCACCAGAGTTCATGTTGGGATCAGATCAGAGGCAAAGCTAGTGGCATTCAGACCTGAAACTTTCCAACTGAAGACACTCTTGTCTTTGACAATACAAATTATGTGTGTGTATGTGTGTGTGTGTGTGTGTGTACACACAAATATACACATATTGGCAGATATCCCTCCATATCATTCTGAAGAAATCTGTGCCAAACAAATACTGCCCTCCGTTGTCCTGAGGATTGCTGCACCTGGGCAAAACATTGTAGAGATGGGTCACTAAAAACCTTCATGTTATGTTTTTAACCTCCTATTAGCAACTGTAAACGTTTTTATATGTTCCTAAATACAGCCAGACAACAGAAATTCACTTGAGGAAATGTTTCCATACACAGTAAATAAATACATTCCAGAAGCTTGGATTCTCTATGTCTATTTCTGCTACCACATGTAAAGACATTTACAGGAATGAACACAGTAAGTAATATTTGAGATTCAGCTTTTAAGAATTCCATCATTAAAAGGAATAATTTATCTGCTATTTTCTACGGCTTCCTATAGCAATATTGTTTATATCACACACTGAAATTATTTAGATTAAAAAGGACTATTTTCAACATGAATACTGTGTAGAGATTTCACTTTAGTCCATCTATTTAGTCCCTATAAATTCACATTAAAAAGAACATTTAAATCCATAGACAAAATATTTTAAATACAAGAAATTGACAAATACACTGATACAAATGTACATGAAAACTTAGCCAGCCATGTACATCTGCATTATTTGTCTCCCTTAGTTTAACTATGTAGCTTAACAAACACAAAACTGGCATGAAAATTTAAGGACAACACTGTGTGTGAATGCTCTTAAAAATTAGGTGATGTAGGAAACAAACCTAAGTAAAAATAAAGCAAGAAAAAATAATTGGAAATGCTAAGAGACAGTAGACTTCAAAGATGTATTAAGAAAATCCTAATGCAGTTGCTAATGGAAATTAACAGCTCCATTTTAAAGGAAGCATTTCATGTATTAGTAATATATATGTCAGAAATCCAGACAAGAATGTGGGAGGGAAAAATTTTGAAAACACTAATTCATCTTTAGAATGTTGGAAGGTGGAAGTCAGTAAAACAACAGCAAAACCACAACAACAACAGCAAATATGTGAGAAACAATATCACCACTTTACATATTAATAACAGATATTATTTTTCATTAATAACTTGAGTGTACCATTAGGCAAGAGTTTTATTTAACCCTGACAAAAAATGAAAATACTAATTTTTAATGGACTCCTGCATAATGGTTGAACTTGTAGGCACTGAAGCTCTCTGAGCACAGATAAGCAGGCCATGAGCAACACAGCATTACTTCATCTCATGAAGACCATGATGAACATAAAAAGCTGTGACAAACCTTTAGCAAGCAGAGGACATGGCTCTGAGATGTGGACATCACTGGGGTTAAGGGCAGACTAAGTCTAAACAACAAGTATTGGGCTTCCTCACTAGATGCACAATTAAGGCCTAGTTTCTGAAATTATGCATAGATTTACAAAAAATAGAACTCTCAGAGACATTCCCTTCTTTAAAAAGGTATATATAAATATATGCAAAATGTATATACAGACCCATGTATGCAGTCCAGTCATATCAACTTTGGCCTGGATATGCCATCAACATGTAATTTTAGATGACATCAAATTTACACTCAAAATGAGAATGAGAGAAATCAAAAAAAATCATACCAGATTTCTGGCATTCCTTGAATATTAGAGGACTGAACTATTTTCCAACATAAGATTATCTATCGTATGAAAATAGAGAGCGACATTCCTCCTAGCTGGAAGAAAACGTGTTTATATTTAGTTTCCACAAAACTGCAATGTAGAAAGCACATTTATTCCCCCCAACGTGAAATAGCTCCCTACCTTGAGTGATCTGTTCAGCACATTGCTTTTCAAATGAGTATATGATAATTTTTTTTGACAGACCACTAAATAACCTGGAGAAGTCAGTGCATCAGCAATACAGGACTGTGATTGCCTCCGACACCTGACTCCAGCAGAGGCATTCCATACAATTTAATCAAGAATAACTAACTCATGCCTCTACTGACTACAGCTGACAGTCAGCACTGCCAGCTGGATGCATCATCTTCACACAGTTTAGAGATGTAACTATGGCACCACATCGGAAAGGATATCAGCAGCATTATGACACTGGATTTGTACAGCTAGAGCAACATGAGTGCAGAGATACAAGCCAAATCCATCAGAGAACTTAAAATGCTGTGGAAAGAGTAGTAACTGAGGCTACAAAATCCAGGAGGTTTGTAGACCAGGACTGATTTCACACAGTTAACTTGAAAAGCCACCCTGCTGCCTGATTCCAAACCCTGTCAGCCACTTCACCTGTGAGAAAGACACTGTGAAACAGAACAGCCTTGTGTTTACAAGGACCTTGAGCATTGAATTCATTAGGGTTTTATTTCAACAGTTTATTTATACAGTTTATTTCAAACACTTCACTATGAAAATAGTTTTCCAGTATCTCAGTTACTAAAACAAAGATATGTATTCTATAAACATGTAGAAATGTATTCTAAAATGTATTTAAGTCTAAATGACATACAAAGAAAGGCAACATGTTCTTGCAACATGGTGGCGCTTTGGTCACTTTATCAGTTGGCTCCTTCCAGGAACAGGACAAGTTCTTCCAAATTACATCAGCAGACTCTGGGATAACACAGACAGACAGATCTACAAAGGGGATGTGCAAACGTAATACCATGCAAAAATTACTATACTGCTTTATCCCTGGAAAGAGAAGTCAGAAGTAATTCCTAAATCTCTGCACCCATTCTGCTGGCACCTCTATTACCCATGATTTTCTCTGTTCCAGGGGGTATACTGTGGACCATTATCCCAGACAACTGAGAGCTGACATATTTGACAGAAACAGAGTATGCCTCTGCCATGTTTTTAATGGACTTCAGGGGAAAAATGATTGGCAGCTTTATTAACATGCTACGTTCCACTGCTCCCAGACTCCCAACTGGTTTATTAATTTAGGCATCATTCAGCCTGTATAAAGCTGGGAGTCAATACAATTTATCATATAGTTAAAAAAAAGAAGTAGACACCCCCAATCAGAAAAATTCCAGCATTCCAGTTAGCTACCTAAAATCGGACAGCTACAAATATTCTCCACAGGTATCTCCTATTACAGAGAGGAAAAAAAGACTTCTCAACAATATTGATGGGATTGCAATATGCAGCATCAAGGGACACAGTTGCATTCAGAGGAGCTCCTCCCCAAGTGCTTTGCACAGCATGAGAGCTGGGTTCAGAGCCCAGGTGCCACTACTACAATACTGGACCTGAGTTGTATCACACAGATAACACATTTCTGGCAGACTAGCTGAAGACAGATTAACCAAAACAGAGGAAAGGTATGGTACTATTGTATTTGTATCTAATGCCTGACATGGCTTGTGACATAAGCATTATCGAGAAGGAGAGGAACTTCAGTTTTCTTCTCCCTCTTCATGCAGAAAACTGTTAAGATTTCATAACAAAACAGAAAAATCTCAGCTATTCCAACAACACAGAAAATTGTCCCTTCTTCACAGAAGCAGCTGGCTGGCACTCCCACTGGCACCAACAGGCCCCTTTACACAGCCATAGCAAACATCAGAGGCTCCCAGCACCGTGTTGCTTCAGCACTGTGCCTGGACAATCGAAAACATCAAAGGGAGCTTAAGTTAAAAGCATGCCAGTTAGAGAATGATAGCTACCATTAAATAAGAAATTGTTCCATAGGCATTTAGAATCCTGTAATGGCTCACAGGGGGAATTAATAGAACAAGAGCAAAAAGGTATCAAGTTATAGGTCTCTCTGATTTACTGGACTTTTCAGTAAGGTTCAGAAGAAAATTGTTTTGTGCAGAAGATCACAGAGCAGCTTAAGACAAGATAAAAGGAAAACCTGACAGAACATTTCCTTTGCAAAGGCAGACAGCTATATGTGGCAAGTGGAGCATGAGTCTGGGTATTACACTGTAATCACATTAACTGTTGGATGCAGAAAACCTTCTTGGGAGGCAGCTTTCACATTTTCTCCCCTACGTTCTTTCTTTGGATCCTTACAGCTTTTCACCTTCAAAAATATGTAATTAATCAGTTGTTGCAACAGGAATAAAGTTTTGAAAGGTCATTGCAAATTCTAAACATTTAGGAAAGATCCATAGGGCCACATGTCATGTATTCAGCACATATTTACAAAATATGCATAAACGGAATATAAACTAGTACATTACCAGATAAGATTCCAATAAACACTTGAATTTGATATTAAAACACTAGGGGTTTGTTTTGTTTGTTGTTTATTTTGGGGGGGTTTCCCCCCACAGAAAGGGATGCATTCATTGTGCTTTAGGATTTTCACCTCAGTATTTTTTGTTTAATCTCTGGGTATAACTTTGATCATTTAAGCTTTAAACCAAATACACGTTAAAAGGAAGATAAGTACTATTTACAGAGTGTATGAAATACTGTAAGGAAAGAAAAATTGCTGCAGAAAAAAAACTGCACTTGGTCCCTGTATCTACAAGTCAACTATACTTAAATCTAAAAATCACTGATACAATTCAAGTCCTCGTGATTTCACTAAATTTCAAAAAAAATCCTGTTATCAGAAATCCAAAATAAGCTTCTGACACTCAACTAATTCTGTCAACCTCAATCTAAGGCATGGAAGCAGACACCAGTGGACGACACAGCAGCAGAGGGTGTGTCTGACCAGCTGGCCACCACATCCAACTGAAACACAATGTGACACTGAGCAGCACCGACAGAAACCCTGAAAGTTTTGTTCCACTGGTTTTATATGGAAAAAAAGAACCTAAAACTGTTAAATTTTGTTCTGACAAGTTTTGTAGGCAGGAAATAGTATACCCTAGAAAATAAAGTTCTATCTCAATAGTCATTTCACACACTTTTAGGGAGAAGCTGATGAACAACTGAATTAAAATCATGTCTTCAGTATATTAATATCTACATTAAAACTAATTTGATCAACACACACTTTCGCACTCATGTCTTTCAGTACTAATAAGTAAACAAAAAAACCAGTAAATCCTTCATTCAAGAACATCTGATCTGCAGAAGAAATGCTGTCATTGTAACAGCAAGGACAAAAATGCATTCTGAGTGGGTACAAGCCTGTTTTAAAGGTAACTGAAACCATGACATATTATTTGAGTATGAAAACATATTCTGACACTGACACAGGAGACTGAGACCCATCCTGAGACTACAGAAGTTTTCCTCAATGCTTTAAGAAGGGATAAGAAATATTTCAAAATCTTTGCAAATAAATTTTGAGTGTTTGTAAACCATTGCTTAGTATGCTGAAAACAGTTTTTTAAACTGCTTCCAGTTTTCTCAGTTACAAAACTCTTCTGATTCAGTAAAACGCAGTTATCGCATCTTGATTTGGGCCTTTTCACACTGTTTTGTTTGTATCTCAACCATTCCTATTTTCATTTCCTCCATAATTGTGATTATAAGCAGCTCTAATTTATTTAATGAGTCATCAAGTTATTTTTAAGTTAATTCTGTGTTTTTCCAGTTCTCCATTACATTTTCCTGTAGGCTACAGAACACTGAATGTTCTAGCACCAGATAAGTACAGCAGAAATTGAATATTAGGCTATATGCTTGTGGGCAGGGTACTCAGGGACATGAAAAAAAAAATCTATGCACAAAAAATATGAAAAAATCATTGTTGCAAAGCCAGTAAAAATGTTAAATTGGCTACTAATGGGAAAGGATTTTATGGTTTGGGGTTTTTGGTTTTTTTTAGTGCGGTCATTTAAATTGAATTTCATTCATATGCAGTACTTCAATACCAGTTGTATGCTTTCCAATTTTCCAAAACAGTGAAATAAAGAAGATGGCTCCCAGGCAGTCCACTTCAGGATGGGCATGGAAAAATTGATCAGATCTCTAAATCCTAGAGATTTAGTCCTCAGTCTCATAGTAAGGTAAAGTTTGGGAAACCCAGTGCTCAGTTGGAGACTGTGACAGTTAATGAAGCTCCCCAAACTTATTTACTAGTATGACTTTCGAAGTACTAATTTCACATTTAATTGAAAATTTGGCACTCTGCTTGAGGATTTAATTCTATATTCAAAAGCATTTAGTAATAAACCAAGTATTACTCTTCCCTTTCAAAACATTGGTGACTAATTAATGCTCACAGTTTGGATTCAGCCAGCAGGGAAATGAACACAGCTAAATGTAATTTTTCAAATTAACAGGCTATCTCTATAAACTATAAAATTTTTCTTTAAACAGAACTACTGTTTTATTACTACTGGGATCTTAGGTTCATTATGTTCTCATAATGCTCTCAAACATATCTATTAATCTGCATAATCACAACTGGCAAGAATTAATTTCAAACAGATGTAATAAGTTGCTTATTCAGTCTTGATTTCAGCTACAATTTTCACTAGATATTTATATTTCAAAAAATGTTTCCAGTGCATAATGAAAAATTATATCTTGTTCCTAACAGCATAAGTGTAGCTCTTTACACAAATATCAAATGCAACTTAAAAAATAAAGTGAATTAATTCCCACTTCAAACCCCAAACCCCACAAAACCCAATGTTTCCACTGAATTGACATAAAAACCTTAGCTTCCTCTCCCCCTTTTTAAATCTACAAGCAAATAAATGAGTCATAAAACTGTCTAAGCTTAGAGGTGCAAGTCTCCAGAGAAGTTTCCTTCTGAAATTTCCAGGTTATTTCCCTACCCACACATACAGCATCCTTTAAAGGTGAAGCATCCTTTACCCTCACAGCAAGAGACAGGATTAGCATTAGCATGACAACAAATGCAATTCTGCCATTATTATAAGAGAGCTTTTATAGTCTAGTTCTCAGCTGAGAAAAGATGTTGTTTTGGGGGGAGTGGAGCTTGTTCGTTTTTTGTTTGCTAGGGTTTTTTTCTCAGCTCTGAATTCAGTTCAGCCAAACCAAATCAGAAAGAGCCGCAAGGAAAAGTGAAAAGCTTGGCAATGCCTGAGGTCATTCTCATGTGAGCTGCAAAACACTTTGTGTCTAAGCTCTACTGAAACACCTTATTCCCCAACTTCCTCCTCAAAACAAGGACAAACACCAGGAGTACACTGGCCTTTGCTTCATCTTTCCTTGCCTCTCTCCCCACCATTACCAAAATATAATTATATAGGTATCACATACTAAAATATACATTTATGCCAGTACAGGAGGTGAAACATGACACTGGGATGGAAGGTGCTGTGCATACCCTTGAGATCATGGGTGTACAAAGAGGTTTGAACACACCATGTAAGATGGAAGATGGTGGGCAAGGAAAATAAGGTCACACTGACAGTATCCAAATGAAATTCAGGGTGTTTGTGTTCTAGATCCAACTTCCTTTTGCCAGCCATATGGTCACATATTCTTAACAAAGCATCACTAAATGATAACACTGCAGAGACAGAATTTGCCTGAAAAGGCGATATAAACTATACCCCAGTTCAAGCCTGGACAGAGCACAGGCAGGTAAGCCCAATACTTAGTTTTAGTCCGTACACGCATCCCAGTACTCAAAACACCAAACCATGCCCTGTGTTTACTGCACAGAAACCAAAATTACGTGCTATATGTGAGGGAAAAGGGAATACTAATTTGGAAAAAGAACCACAATGTGATAGCTCTTCTGCCTGAACTGTTTCCATGATTCTAAAGGCTCCAGACAAATCATTTCTGTCTTCATATTCTTTCTGCTTTACTTTCTGAATGGAGAAAAGCCCCTGGTCTTTTATATGATGCTCTTTTTCACAGAGACCAACTGAATTAGTTCCTATTATTGGCAATGTTTCCATAATGTGAACTGTGGTTGGGCGTTAACCAAGATCTTGTAATGAGAATATTTTTTCAATGAAAACTACTTGCCTAGTTATTATTTCAGCATGTCAGTTTGCATTGAGGAGAAAATATAAGGAAACAGGATACATTGAAACAACGAACCAAGTAATGGGGTGGGGGAAAGAAGTCAGAGCTGAAAAATGATCATGTAATTACTGACTGCAAAGGATAAAGCGGGGATTATTTTTCTTCTCCTCCTTTTCCCCATATTCTGATTCATGAATAAAAACCCCAAACAAGTAAATATTAGGTGCTGTATCTGTGTGACAGGGATATGTTAATCCTTAGTTAATCCTTACCGTTGCCTGCAAACAGTTTAATGAATTGATAAAACAATAATAGAGTTTCTAGAGCATCTTCCGTAACAGAGACTCCAGTAGTAGCTCATAAATATTGATAAGCTTTACATTTACATTGATAGCTAGGAGAAATAACTCACAAATTCATTTAGCATCAGCCCAGGAGATCAGAATCAGATTCTTCACATCCTGCATCAACACTGACACAAAACAGAATTGTTTGTGACTGATTTAAACAGAAAATTCAGGTGCGTCTTGAAAAACATTATCTGTATTGTGTGGTGCTGTGTGTTGCTGTCTACCCTGAACCCACCACCTATTTCTGCAGTCTGTCATTCAACTCCTGCTCTTATGAACTATATAAAATAAGCAAAGTGGAATCATGAACAAAGTTGAAAGCCATAGCTTGACATGTCCTTTTAATTTTCCTCTGACTGCTTAGTGAACATAACTTGTGCTATTTCTTAAATTTCATTTCAAATTTTGAAGGATTTCTCTTTTAGCTGTTGCCTCCATCTCAATTTTACAGTTCCTGATACGTATTTTTCCCCCTCTAAGTAAAACACCTATGTATTTATTTAAATATCTCTATGTTCAATATTTCAATATTTAATTACTCTCATCTCTGTATTTAGCAGCCTTTTTGAAAACCATCCTTCTTCATGCCAGCTTTTTAATTCCAGGGCCATAGAATATATTTAAAATTGTCCTCTTGATATTAAATTTAATTGTATTATTGAATATACTTCGGACTATTGTTATTCTGGCACAGAAAATATGGCATATCAGGGAAGGCATGCATTACATATGCCAAAGTGCTTTAAAAATTATTCACTGACAACTTGGTATCTTTCTTAAAAAACAATAACTATGCATTTTATACATTTAAAAGCCACTTCTTTTCCTTTCCCTTCTTCCCCAGCCTTTCCAAGGGCACAGATGTAGCTTAACAAGGAATCACATTGTAGTAGCAAAGATTTATTCCAAACCTCACATAAACCAATCAGCTCCAGCTCTCCCAGAAAAATCATCCTGTTCTCAATGCAAAATACACTGAGGTCAGAGGGAAAATGACACTTCCGCTAAAATAAATAAATCATTACTCTTATTAGATTTCTCTTTACAGGAGACAAAAGTCATACATTATCCAGCACATTCGTTGAATGCTTTACCAAGAGGCCTTCCCAGTTGTCAGTCATGATACAACATAGCTCTCCAGAGACATTACAGAACGTAAACTGTTTAATAATTTATCAGCTGCTGCTGATATGAGGTCCTTCAGCACACTGAGTCTTGTTATTACTCCTTATTTCTGAGAAGCTTTTATCTGTTCTCGAACTGGGACAAGTGTGTTGCAAAGTCCTCATCCACCATCACTGATACAACCAAGTTAAGAGATCACCTCACTCCTGAAGATCATCTGAAATGGGAGCTGAAAAAATGCCTGCAATTTTAAAACTGAGCTGCCAAAGATACAGACCAATAGGCAAATGGATATTAGGATAGTTTGGGAAAGGATAGGACAAACCCTCTCCTGAAGTGTGCTCAGGAAGCTCACTCCTTAAATTAACAAGCTGGCAGGGGACTGCAAACTGCTGGAATATTCTCTTTCAGTTTCAGTCTCAGCAGAGGAATCCACTAGGGAATAAGCACAGGGCATCATCCACCAACATTAATAAGTACACAGGGCGACACATGCATACAGATTGTAGTTGCTGTAAACAATAGACATGAACTGCCCATCAGCTCCTTATGAGATCTTCAAGTCCATCTTACCTGCAAGCTACAAAATGCCTTTCTTGATGAGTTGACAGCAAGATAAATTAGAGTCACTCATCTTTCAACTCTGTCTGGAGCTGCCCAATTCCAGTTTTTTTCCTGTAGTTAAAAGAGGCTGATCTTTCCCATATTTATAGGTTACTATTCATTGGCATTAGCATTTTTGTTATCAAAATAATATTTGTTCATATCTACATGTAAATTGCCATGAGACCTTTGAAGCTTTAATTGACTAAGACTTTTATAACTTCCCCTTTATTGAAAGTCTTTTCAAGGTACTACCCTTTATAGACTAGAAAAAGCATTGGATTGAAGCTGTAGTTAGACAGAATGGAAGCATTAACGCAGGGTAACATTCAGTTTCACCACTGGGGTCATCCAGTGCTCACTCTTAAAATTCATCTCTCATCTAGGAGTGAAGCACACCATTTCTGGTGTAGTCCTAGTGAATAAAAATGTAAATGCTTAAATATTCTCAACTCAGTCAAAAAAGGGACGTTGAAGCATCAGCTACATCATCATCACAGCTAGGCTTCGTGAACGAAGATTTGATTCAAAAAAGGGGGTTACTGTACATTTTCTACCTGGTTCAGAAGTAACTATGACCACACTGTGAAGAAGAAGCTTTAGTGTCTTGTCCCAGTTAAGTGATGTCAGATGGTGTTCAACTTAGTACGTATAAAACTTTGATATAGTTTTCATATTAAATATTTTATTTTTTTTAACTCAGGTATTAAGAGACCAAATAAATGGCTTATCACTAGAGTACAGAATTTCAGAACTGTGATGGTGCCACTCCACTAAGAACCATTCTGGCTATTGCACAAATACCACAGACACAAGATATCCATGTCTGCCCTGACCTTCCACTTGATGAATAGTAAGCATATCATTATGCTCAACAAAGCAGGACTTCATGGACTTACATCCATATCTTTATTCTGACTGTTCCTGTGCCTAGTGTTATGTACAAAAGGAGACAAAGACCTGTTTAAGGAAACAAACTGCAACATATTAGGCTTATGATTCCATCTTTGGAAGTTAAGATCATCGTTAAGTGATGGTTACATAAGCAGGGTTACAAGTGCTTTATTTGGTCAGATTTAAGCCTTCATTTCCAAAGTTTTCATATAAAGGAACAATTATAGCACAATTAGACCCCAAATAAACACTGTACAGAAAAAATAAATGGAAAAGTGTCAGGGTCAAAATTCAACTTCCAGCAGAGAGAAGCCTGACAAGCTTAAGCAGTAAGCCACGGTCAACAGAGGCCG
>JAOXXN010000102.1:5698100-5728522 GCA_026770055.1 Myrmophylax atrothorax
AGACAGCAGGCGTCCCTGCTATCTTTTGGGGGAAAGAACCACCAACACCAAGAGTATGAACCCTCTCACCTTTTTTATTGAGCCTGCTGGAGACATCTGCCTGGGGGGATGAGGCCACCACCCCCCAGGAAGAGGTCGCAAACCCTGCTGCTCCCTCTCTCTCTCTCCCTCCTTGCTCTCTCCCCAAGGCTGTCCAACCAATGGGAGAGACTTAAGTAGCTTTAGTTTATGCAAAGTCTGTCTTCAAGGACGAAACTTTCACTGTATCAGATTTTGTTCCCTAGAACTTGGCAGGAGAAAGGATAAATCTTTTCACAGGTGGCAATAGCAAAAACACAGACCAAAACGTCAACAGTTTTAGTTCCCAACACACACAGCCCCTCCCATCATACAGCCTTCATGCTTTGGCACAGCAACTGTGGGCAAGAATAAATTTTTTCATTACAGTTCAGTTGGATATAAAAGATGGGTTTTCTGTCTTTCACAGAGTCCAACAAGAACCAGCCTAACTAGTTTGTTTGTTACATCTTGTCTGATACAACAGATCTTCAAGTTTAGCAACATGATCAAATGGTTATTAAAGTATATTATGTGCAAGTGAGGCTTTTTCTCCTAAACATGCAATTCAGAGAATGTCAATAGGAAAACATTTTGCTGTTGAACCATTTTTTCAAGGCTAAGTATATTCTGATTTTATTTTTTTTTGTGAGAATGCAACTTCACCTGTCTCTTTTCTCCTGCTTGCTACCAGGGCCCTCAGGGAATCTCTTTGCTAAGAAACCCTGAGGCATACCATTCCATCAAGCTCTGTCTGCATCTCTGCCTCCTGCTGCAAATTGATACTGCCTGCACAAAGGTGCAGCAACCTTCTTCCCCAAACATATAAAAAAAAAAAATTAAAATATCCAAGAAAGATACCTTCCTTGAAAGAACACCCGTTGCTTTATGTGGCAGTCAAGATCCACCTAGTAGCAATGACTGACATCCACACAAGATACAGTAATGAACCTGTTCTCCATCATAATCTACAATTTTACTGAGGTTGTTTTGTTGATTTGGCAGTCTGTTCCCAGCTCAAACTGTGTCTGTGCCATAGCTGCAAGTAGTCTTTTCTTCCTTCTCAGTTTGCTCCTCGTAGCACTAACCATGAATGACCTCTTGTACGTTGACTACCTACCAATGCACAGGCAATTTTTATTCATTTTAGTAATTCTGCAAAGCTGGGATGCCCTTGTCTACGTCTGAGAATAAAGTGTAGGAAGAGCAATGGCTGAACTGATATCACTTCTTTTAAAAGCATAATGAGGAAAAACCACAGACTTCTAATCCATTAAATGTGCATGTAAATGAAACAAAACACAATAATGAGATTAGGCAATGAAATTTTCATAAGAATAGCACATTCTGACTGAATTCCATGTGCTAATTAAGGTTACATTCTGGAACCATATGCTATATCAATTTTACAGTAAATTAATTGCTTGAATAATGTGAATATTTTTCATGTACTCTATGGTATGTGTCCAAAATGCTGACTTTAAAGTCAGCAGTGACTTCGGGTTACTGTAAGCTTAAAGAAATGACTACCTCTGTCCTGCCTTTGAATTTCTCAGTCACCTCAATTCCCCTTCCAGTAGTGGCTCTCTTTAAGCCCCTCATGTTCAAGGTAAGGGCGATCTACCCCATGGGTGAGACACAAGCACAGGGTTGATACTCAGACAAGTATATTTGCATAGTTCTAGCAGTTATTAAAATGTTGCAAATTAAGAAGCACTGAAAACAAATATGAGTGAAAAAGCAACTTTGTGTCATCATATAAAACCAGAGACAAGCTTTTTATGTCTGTACTGTGACCTGACCAGACAATACACCTTCCATTTTCTTATTTCTGCTGCACTCTGTACACACGAGTCTTGGAATTCAGGAAACTTATGCCTCTGACAGGAGGAATAAACTTGCACAACTACTCAGGGCTGTGTTTCCCTGGAGGAGGCAGTTTGATGCAATTTGTCAACAGCCAGAAGAGTGCTTTAATGGACAATTTGCTTCAAATGACTGCAGCTGTTGCCAAACAAAGGCACAGAGCCAAAGGATTAAAAACAGTTCCACTTACACCAATATAATTCTCAATGATTAATGAACAAAATATAACCTTTGCTATTTCCCCTTTTAATTCAAAAGCAATAAAAGTAATTAAAAATCCTTCTCTCGCTTCTGTGGTTTGCTATATCTGATGTTCAATTGACACCCAACTGCTTCGGGAAATTTCAATAGGTGGTGTCAACAAAGTACACATACACATTAAGAACTTATTGCTTAAGTCTTGGAAATAAAGCCATACATTTCCAGTTAAGTCATAGCTCAAAAAAAAGGCATCAAAAACTTCTCTCTCAGATCATTTGTTTTGAAGACTTTTATTGTCTTCATAATTTCTCTTGATTGAAACTTAAGAATGAAAATATTATTTAACAGCAAATGCAGGGAAGTTAGAACTGGAGCATTTAATCAGACACCAGGGAGTATTTGACAGTTTAAGCTGGGGAAGGAAGTAAATATGGCTAAACACAAAAGACACTGGCAACCAGTGCATTTGAAAATTATTCCCTCACACATACATACCATGCAACCCCACCCTTCAGTCATTCAAATGTAATTACCCCTTGGAACGTTTAGGCATATTAATCTACAGCTACAGACAAGACAATTCACACTAGCTTGATATTCTCTCCTTAGAGGTTCCAAGTATAGTTTTCACTGTTTCTCCTCCTGGTGAGCCCTTATCTACTGGAGCAGCCAGGACTGGCAAGCCTAGGATCAGTGGCTCTTCAGTAGTACCAAACCATTTAGTTTCCTTGAATTTTGCCTTCACCCAATCAAATACCTTCCTAGCATGTAATAGAGAAAATACTTCCACATGATCATTTGTTGCATGTGGAGATTGATTAGGCATATAATTAGTGCTCACTTTTATGACCAAATTTATTTCCAGATGTTCCCAATATTACAGCAAGGAGAATGCACATGGCAGTGTGCCTAAAAATACAGGAGCTGTGAGACTGGAATGTCATTTTTTTGACCACTGTCAAACTCAGTCAAACTCTAGAACTTGCAGTGGGCTTATGAATTAATTTGAAGAAAGGCTTTTTTATTATTATTATGCTTATTGCTGACTTCCTACCAGGACATCTATTTAAAAATTCCCAAAATAATACACCTGAATACAGTCAGAAAAAGAGCCTTTCAAATGCATTAAGTAGAGCAAAACACTGCTCAATCACATTTCATAAATCCCTGTAAAAAGTATAAAGATATAATCTGGCTTCAGGCACACAGGAAATCATTCCTCACATTATCACAAACTCTGAAGCTCAGTGCTCTGGCCATCTGTTCAAAGCACTGGATTCAATTCTCCAAATTTGTGGTGGTCATGCAGTTATAATGGGCCAGTTAACATTGTTTTAAGTGAAAAGTGCCAGTCAATTTGTAGTTAAATGTTAAAAACAAACAAACAAAAACCCCTAAACCCCTCACCAACACCAAAAAAAGAAACCATACTGAATAAATCCTATCCTGTCAGTCAAGAGGACCTTTGGACCCTGAACATTGAATAAAATAACCAAACAGAATCTAATCAGCTTCTATATGAGTAGATTTGTCCACATTACACTGCATTTAGTTGTGTAACTGAATATTAGCCACAAACAACACAAGCACAAAAAAATTAAATTGGATAAGGACCTTTTTAGTCTTATATAAACAAAGCTTGTTGGTCTAAAAGCATCTCTATAAAGATTTACACATAGAATAAAATACCCTAAATGCATGGTACTTAAAGTAACACAAAGCATCAGGTGATACTTTTTCACAATCACTCACAGTTACAAAAAGAACTATTTGCTCCACTGTCTATTTCACAAATTAATTTCCAGGTTATTAAGCAACTATAGCAAAGCTAAAACTCATCCAGGAGTTCAGCTTCCATTTCAAGCTATGCATACTTTTGAACCATTGGTAGAATAATTAAAACATTTTGCTTAAAAGTCAGAAGAAGCATTATTATTTTACTGTCTCATACCACTTCCAGAAATAAAAGGCTTCTACAAGGTGCAATAATCTGATTACTCAACAAAACATAGACCTTGGGATTCAGCAAGTCTTCCGAAAGCGCCATCATTTGCAAGATTTGTTGTACCAAACAAAAATAGAAAAGTAAGTTAGAGCAATTATATTTATTGCAAACTCTGATGAAAAAGTGATGAATATTGATGTACAGCCACTTTCAAGTTCTGGGAAAGATCCCCACATACAGTACAAACTCATCAAGCTCTGCAAGAGGGCTACATGCTCGTGGACCATCAGGGCTACAGATGATCTTCACAAAACAGCCAAATTGTTCCATGACATAACCACTGGGGGGAAGACTCAAGATTTTCCCTGGAAATGTCTAACAAGTAATTTGCAACGTATTTTCAAGGTTGGTTTCCTATTCATTATCAGCTGGCCATTGTTTTAAGTCCTATTTCCTAAGGAAATACCAACTACTTCTTCAAGCCATCTGTCCCGGCTGTCCAATGCTGAATTTGCCAATTCCAAAATTTAGCATGAAAACAGAGATTTTAGGGGCATGGAATACTTCAGGTCTTGTGAAGAACAGATGCCTAGAAAAGCAAAAGGACTTACAGCTTGTCAGCCACCAGTAAATCCACAGCTCAGTATTCTCATCATTTGAAGAAGCAAGATTTAGAATACAATTATCAGAACTTGAGGATCATTTCTTTCCTTACTCTTTCAAGGTTCACTTTCCCACAGAACTTATTAATTTCCTCTTTTCTTGTATCATTAATGCTACAAGAAAATTAACTAGTGCAGCATTTCTGGAGCAGCAGGAATTAGATGAAAACAAAATCTCATTGAAAAATATGATTACATGAGGTCTTCAGAAAAGTTCCTTGATCAAGACAGCCTATTGGTATCTTCAGATACACTTTAAATAAGCATCCCAACTTCTATGTACTCAAGGAAAGCATTTGTTCCAAGTTACAAAGTTGTTGTCTGCAAGTTGTCTCCAAGTAAAATCCAATACACCAGAATATCTTCCACAATTATAGTCTACGAAGAGAAAAGCAAACCAAGCTAACTTGTCACAAAACAGAGAAGTCAGAACTACATACGCTCTCTAAAGAGCCAGGAAGGCATCACTAACAGCACCCCTCGTTCACAGGAGTTGAAAATAAAAGAGATGTCCTATTTTCACAAATACAGACATTTGGCTGGACCACTGGAACACCACCTTTCAACCTGCATGATGAGACTACTTTTATTTCCTCTGTACTGTTTTTACTGTTTTTGCATCTGATAGTTAAAAAATAATACTCAAATGTCACTGTTTGAGTTATAGAACTGAAAGATTCATTTTGACCTGTACATTCAAAATAAGAGTGGGTTAAAATGTGTAACTGTTATCTGGATTATGTTGCAAGCATTGGAGAGATGGGTCTGATGCTTTAATTCTCAGACTAGACAGGGGTATGTATTTACACACACTCAACCCCCATACAGTTGATTTACAGAATATTAAGTACTTTTACTACCAAACTAAAACTCTATGTTATCTTTTCATCTTGTCACAACAATCATCACATCCAAAGTTTTCTAGAATCAGATTCTCTTACTAACTAAACCATATGCTTATTTCTCCCATTATCACCTTTAACAGAACTATTTTATTCCTAGTAGTTAGATAAAAAAATAGCTTCAGTTGTTCTTTAGTCTGAATGAAAAACCATTGATTTAAGTTCATCAATGACAGTGTAGGAAGCACAGTGGTTTTCTGGCACTACCAATAATGAATCACTATATAACTTTTTTTCCAAACTTATTTGGCATAACAAATGGCTATAAATTAAATCAAAACCATATGGTAGAGGCTAAAGGGTAGAGCACAAGATGAATTTTATTATACAGAACCATATGCTGTACTTAATGTCTGTGATGACTTTCTATTTCACCACAGAAGATGACTATAAATGTGCACTGGAGAAGGGAGAGTGCTATGAAACTGTACAATCACATGATCCAGAGCACAGTAATACAGTATTTTCCTTTCTCACACAGTATCAGAGGTTGCAGTGTTATCTGTGCTGGGGATCACCTTTGCACTGTTATGAATAGTCATTTTTAACACTGCCAGTTCTTCACATAGCAGTTTGGTAATACCCTGAGCCAAACTGGACAAGCCATTCCAAGACTGGGGCTCCTTAAAGTTCCCTACATAGGGTATAGAGTACTTATTATACAATACTGGTCTCAAGTAGTATTTGGTATCAACCAATTTAGCTGGAATAAAAACAGATTTTTACCCATGACACTGAAGTAGACAACATCAAAGCTTTGATATTACTACTCCTGACAACATAGTAAGACAAAATCCTTACAGCTGACAGTACTTGAACTGGACCATTTTCCACAATGCTGCTATGAGGAATCTGTCTCTCATTGCAGCCACCTGGCTCCAGGGAGGCACAACAAATACAACAAAAAACAGGTCTTCTCTATCTACTTCATTGTTCTTGTTCTTCAATGCTCAGCCTCAGCATGGGTTAACAAGACTAGAGACATTCATGTTTGGAAATGTTCTCTCATTGTCCTTTCTCCCTATCTTGCAAACACTAATTCTTTTAGTCTTTTTATGTGGAATCAAGGTTTCAATTACATGGCATCTTAAACCAAACAGTTGAATATCACATCCAGCCAACTTGCAATATCCATTCTATCAAGAATCCAGTCTCCATGCCGAGACAACCAAAAATGCTCTCTTTTATCAATTGCATTTGTTTGCAACTGAAATTCCAGGAGGGAAAGTTGGATGAATTTTGAAAGCAAAGATGTTATTCTTTTACTGCAGTTTCTTATAGAAAAAACTGAAGGAATACACTACTTGTGAAGGGTTTTCTTAGGAAAATTGTGTAATTGAATAGGCATATGCCTTCACAGTTTCAGGGCCTTGATTTCAGATTCTGTGTCTTTCAATTAAAAAAAGTCAGCTTTGTATGAAAACTAAGAGCTTCTGTTTGCTGCTCTGAGAAACTGCGTAGATATCCAAGGTATTTTTCAAATTTGTATTTTTCACAAGATCTCATAAAATACACAGCAATTGTTGGGAAAAAAATATTGTTCAGTTGGAAATCCAGGTGTTGTTACTGACCTTGCTCAGGACCCACTGGTACTCCCCTAACCTGTACCTTGTGTTACCCGCTTTCCTCTGTGAGTCTGCTTGTACAACAGGTACAAGTTTTGGAAGTGTTCCTACTGCTGCAGCCAGCTCTATGCCAAGGACATAGGAGCTCTCAGGAATTCGAGCGATGTATAGCAAATTAACAGCCATCAGTGATCACCCAGGCCTTGCTGTACACACGTCCATGCCTTGTTAAAGCCTGCACATAATCAAGTTATCAAAAAATCACCAGCAACCTCAGGGGTGGTAACATCCACTTTGGGGCTGAACCAAGCACCTGGAACAAGGAGCCAGGAATGGTGGTACTTAGATTGAAGGAGGGGGTTTTATGGTGTCTATTTTTATTTTTTAGTTTTTTGAAACAGTGCTATAGTTTGGCAACATCTGTTTCAATAACACCAGAAAACCTGTTCAAATTAAATATTGCTGCCACAGACAAGGATTCATCACATTAATGTCTTAATTTGCAAAGCTCATCAGACTTTGGGCAACTTTCCTAAGCAACATTTACATATACAAGCCAAGGGGTGGGTACATCTCACAGAAAACATTCAAGTTAGCTTTACAGCAGCATTGCCAGGACCCAAGGAATCAAATCCAGTTACAGTAACAAGTTCTCTCTGAAACATGAATAAGTATTGAAGGGTTGAAGCACAGCTTCACAGCTGTATGCAGCTACAATAGTTACTGACAACCAAACTAGATCAAACGTGTTCATAACAGATATAGCCCAGAGATGTCCTCAAAGTTTCAAGTTTCATTACAACTTTCATTGCAGTCTCTACTTCCAGAAAGAATTACATTTATGCTGAAAAGCAGACAACAAGATTATTAATCTTTTTTCCCATTAGGAGGAGTGAGTAATTTCCAATTATGGAAGACTTGCATTTCTTCAACTCAGATACAAAAAAACCCTTCCAGGTTTGTTATATCATACTAAGAAAAAACAAGATAAACAGGTGAAAATAGCTTTACTTCCACTGATTCCTAGAACCACACTAACTTAGCACCAGTAAAGTTAGCAAAGAGACTTGGGAAGGAGATGTTGAGGAGACCAATCGCTGAACAGGGAAACAAGGTTGGTAATGCACAAGCCTATTCTGCAGAATCCAGCTTTCAGGACCCCTGACCACAAGGTGCTGCATGAACATCCCAGTCTTGTTTCTGGAAGTGTTCTTGGAGCTTTTCTACAGTAAAATCTTGGACAGCTTTCAGGTATCAGTATTGTGAGTATCAGTATATTCCCTTTCAATGTTTCTCTTATTTTGACATCCACCCACACAGTCTCAAGAGGGCTCTTTGTAACCCAGACCTGTTCTGTTCTTCCACTACCTAAGACTCCCTTTGCTTTTAACAAGAGAAACTGAGGACCAGAAGATGAAGGAAACGCAGTTGAACATTCATTCAGTCCTTAAGAGTTTGCTTCACAACTGACAGAAGTGAGAAAAGGGGGGGAAAGTAGTTCCAGATTCATAGTCAGTTTAATTAAAAAGAAGTGAAACCTCCCCATCTCTTCTACCATATCCTGGGCTTATATTTTTAAAGGACAACTCTAAACATACACATGCCTTGTATCATCTCTTACTTTACTGCATGTCAGATACACTCTCCAGACCTCAGAAGCAGCCTCACTGAACTTAAATGATCTGGACTCTAATTGCCTACCCCAGGAACAAATGTCTGAGGTGCTAAAGAATTTCTGTGTGTGCATTGATTATTTGTGGGTTGCAGATGTTCTTAAAGAATCTAATTTTATACTTTTAGTTTCAAGTTTATTTCACAGTACTCTTTTGACATATTGATTTTGATGTCATTTAGAGACTACAGACTAAAGGTCTGGGACTAGAGAGGTAAATATGATATCAATTACCTCCCTCTCTTTATGAAGAGGTTTTTAAGAAAATAAGCACTTTACCATGAATATAAGCTTTCATTGTCCTCATCTCTGTTGGGCATTAAGTAGCATTAACTTTAAGTTAATTTTAGAAAAATACCTTTATAGAAGAAGTCCTTAATTTTAGAAATTTTACTCTAAGTACTCAGAATATTGGCCAGAACATCCCAAGAATCAGTATTTCTGCACAAAAGGAGCTGATATTGTGTGTGCACTTGTACGTCTACATGACTGGGATTCAATGCTCCGCTGCAAAGCGGGTCCCTTTGCTGCAGCTTGTGCACAGCTTGGTATTCCACATATTTTAAAAAACTCAACAGCCAACATTCTACAATAAAATTGCTTTGATGTCAGACAACCAGGTTACCTCTAAACAAAAAAAGGAGCTTGACCACAGAAGCCTGACACCAGTTAACGCAGTATCTGCACGAGTCAGCACACAAGAGGAACAAAAATGAGCCAATATCTGAAGGGCACATACTGAGTTGGGGAGAGGTAAACCTATTGTTGTGCATTAAACAAGTTACCTACAGTTAAGCCATTTCTTTTCTTGCTTCCTACACAGAGACTATGACATTTGTGGAATACTAACAATTGCAGAACAACACAGAATCCTTTCAAATGATTTTCAGTTTAAAGAAATAAAAATAGTAAGGAGAAACAGAAGTACATCACAACTGACTGTTAAAACTGTAAATTTATGCCTGAACTGAAGGCAAGATGCTTTCAAAGAAGTATTCTAGCCATATCAATTTTAATGGTATTTAAAGATACATTGTGTTTCCATTGCCAACATCCTGTGAAAAACATTTCAGAAAACTGCTCACAGCAAAGGTCATATCTCAAGGTAAAGAATTTGAACTACCAATGGAAGAGGCACTTTCCAAGAGAAACAAGATAATGTTATTTTGTTGCTCCCTCCCACCACCATCCCCTTTTTTGAGCCAGAGTAATTTACCCTTTTTACTTCAGTTGACCACTTTTCTCCACTGCCAGTTGTTTTTCAAAGAGCAGATAATTTTATTTAGTTAAAGAAACTCCTGATACTAATGACATACAAGCAAAACCCTTGCTGATTTTGTTGAAATCAAAGGAATCAGTAATAAGCCTTGATCCCTCAGCCTGCCTATTATTTCCAGTCTTTATGCCTCAGCTGTAGGGTTTTTGTAACTTTGTGGCACTGCTAGAGACAGTGCCATGCTGTCTCCCTAGTACCATGTTTTATCCGGAAAATACCTGAAAAATGCCAGTATAAATATGTCCAGGAACCATTTTAAGAACAAAAGGAGACTGCATTGAGGAAATCATTTTCCTTTGTCTAAATTCAATTCCATCATTTTATCACGTATCAAACACAAAGATAATTTAACAAGCAAATGTTTTGGGAAGAACATTTATGCAAACAATGGGATTCATATATTAAGGGTTTCTGTTCCTGGCTAAAAAAAATAGTAATGCAAATAGTGACATCAGTATCTAATTTTGTGACACAACACAACCAAACACACGGTGGGGAGGATGTAGATACTCACCTTTCTGGCCTTTTCAAAACACTGTCCAATCTGCCAAAACATGGGCACTGCACAGAAAGAGGAACGAAAGCTTACCTTTACAGTAACTCCTGACACAGCCATGAAGCAGACAGTGCTTTGAGTACTTCAGAAGCCCAGTAATGAATGTCAGGCAGTTAAATGCCACCCTGCCACCTGACCCCATCAGATCTTGGAAGCTAAGCAGGGTCAGCCCCAGTTAGTACTTGGATAGGAGACCTCCTGGTGGGAATACCTGGGGCTGTACGTTCTAGTTCTGAGGAACCTTCCAAGCCCACTTGGCTGTGGCAGATGAACCTGAGGAGTTAAAGGGTGGGGCCAGTTCCGCACATGCTGTGCCTCACCTAAAAAATCCACTGTGCAGGCTCGAAGGACACACCCACGTGGGTAGAGCCCTTCCCAAATCTTCGTTCACAAAGCCCAGCCATACATACAATGAATATCATTTACCATTTGGGATTCTCATAGCCAAACTATTCCAGCCAGAGAGGATTAACACAGTCAAATGCATCTGACAACATAAGCTTCCCAGATCCTAGAAAGATTAAAATCAACATTACTGGAAAAAAAAAAATAAAAAACCCACATTTAACCCTCTAGAACTTTCCCATGACTCCCAACACACTTTGAATAAGGCTCCTCCTCATGAGCCAGCATCCATCTTTCACACAGGTCACTGAGTGAGCAGTACTAGCAGTAATCACCGCACTTTATAGTTCTGAGTTGTATGTGATCTTATTGCCAACAAAAAGTTTGTGGCAAGTTTTATATTTTGTCTTTCACCTGTAATTCAGGATAATAATTATTCTCAAAAAACCACACACAAACAAACCTCTATCAATATCAATGAGTGAATAAACAGTTCAAGGCCTAATATGTGTAGTAGCAAAGATATCTGTAAAGCACAGCTCTATTTGCTCCCTGCAATAAAGTGGAGAAGCAGACAAGTGTGCTGGCAATAGTGCAAACTGCCCTACTTATATTTTTATACTCCAAGTTCATCTTCAGAACAGGAGAGGCCTAAAACCTTAACACACCATCTATGAGACAGAATACAATATACCAGCAAGCTTGCTCCAATCCTCCCTGCAGGACCTATGTGTTGCCAATCTGAACCCTCAAGTACCCAAAGAATAATCAATTACCCTATCCAGAGACAGGTACTTTATTTTTGTTCATTTGAGAGAACACTAGCAAGAATTGCCTGGCTAGCAAGAAATGTCCAAAGACCTCTTATTTCATGCCAAAGGCTCATTGAGAAGATTGTTTCATGTTGGTTTCATATAAATTCAAAGGAGACAGACAAGGGGCAGGTCCTATGCTCAGTTTCCACAGTTGCATCAGCATAAAGTGGGTCCTGAGCTACAAAGTGCAGCCAGAATGAAGGGCACTGACATGCCCAGAACACATGTACAAATAAAGCAGTGCAGCCAAACCTACTGGAGAGTTGGCTGCAAGTAACTTAAGGGTCGTACGCCCCTTCTACAAAACAGCGTCTCCACACAACCACACATTACATTTAATATCCTCATCTCACTGACTACTTTCATCATTAACTAAAAAAAATCAGAAAGAAACAAGGAGAGAAAAGGTATTATTGCTTCCTTAAGACATTGCTGATTGCACAGATCCTCTGACAGCCCCAGACTAGAAAGGTTTGGTTATACTCTGTTTTGAAAGGTATTTATGAATAGAGAAAAAACCCCAAAGCATAACTTCATATTGCAACATACTCAAATTTTTGGAGGTACCCTCCGCTCTCAGGGTGGAGGAAGCAGGTATAAGCAACAATCCACAGCCTAAGCCCAGTCCAGCTCCAAGGAGATTGCTGTTACAGAATTTAAAAAAATCCCAAAAGCTCACAAAGACCACTGACTAAGCACACTTTTCTCAGACATTTTCAGCATCCATCCACAGAAAACTGCTCTGCCACTTTGCTCTCTCCAGTCACTATAAAAGCCAGTAATGCAGAACTGATTCAAGGAATACAAATGCCCCTGCACTTGTTCACATTATGAACCAGGCATTGAAACTGGAAGTATTATATAGGAAATCCAGTAGATCACAATTAGATTAGTTTTTTAAAAAAATATATATATCCAATTTAGAAACATTACTAAAACCCATTCCAGTCATTCACCACAAGGCTTGGCATTCCTCTTCTAAAAGAAGAATTGATCTGGAACCCCGTCCTCTCTCTTCCAAGACACTTCAGAAAACTGCAGGGTTCCAACCTTACTATTCCTCAGAAGAATACAAGATTCAGTGTTTCAATCATTCACATGGGTTCTGTCATACAAGTACAACAAAATACGTCTCTTCTCTGCAGACTTCTCATTTAAGATTTTTTATTGGTTTAATAAATCTTTCCTTGGTAGAGCAGTCTG
The DNA here is from genome assembly GCA_026770055.1 of Myrmophylax atrothorax. Classification (NCBI taxonomy): domain Eukaryota; kingdom Metazoa; phylum Chordata; class Aves; order Passeriformes; family Thamnophilidae; genus Myrmophylax; species Myrmophylax atrothorax. The sequence goes on from JAOXXN010000102.1 coordinate 5,711,166, forward strand.
ATAGCGAAAAACACCGCAAAAAAGGAACTGCTAAGAGGAAGTTTTGTATTCTACTAGCAACAGGTATTTATTGACAACATTGGAAGCAAGCTAGTTCATACTGGGAAAAAACTTGCCTAACTTGTTTGTGTAAAATAAGCCATTATAGTCTTAAGTTCATAGTTAACACCTTCTAATTTCCATATTAATGACTGGGTGAAATCTTGGGCAGAGCTTTCCTTTTGGCTTGAAATTTAGGTAGTGGTCTCCTGACTTCATCCCTGGGGTGGTCTTAAAGTGTCTTCATCACTGTTGGACTTGGGCCTTTTCTTTGTTCAATGACATGATCTGTCAAACTTTTAAAATCTTGGCTTTGACTCGACAAAATCTTGTATCTTTGCCATTTCATCCTATTGAAATGTCTAGCTTACTTTAATGTATGGCTTCTAATACATGGAACACTGGTTTCTATAATTGCTAGACAGTACATACCAGAACAAAGCGACCCCAGCACTTCATGCTGTTCAGTGGCCTTGCTGTGCAAACAACACTTTGCAAAGCAGAACTAGAAATTTCACAAAACTATGTTTTTTGGTCTCTCTTCTCTTTCACAGTCTCACATCAGCATTAGATTTAGAATACTTGTGAATGTGAATTTATAAACCTCGATTTTGTGGCTTGTTCTTACAGCAGGTATTTCAGATGAGACCAGAGCAGATTAAAGCACCCAGACCGATGTTTTGTAACTGAGGTCATTCACTGACTCTCATGATCCAGAATCCAAACATTAGGCTGCACCTGATGTTCCAACCAACCCAGAGGAAACCACACATACCAAGATCTCACTTTAAGCTCATTTAGTACCAGTTTAATACATACTTTTGTACACACATGCAGAGACAAAAGAGCAAGTGTGGCTGCAGTTTCCTCAATGTCTGATAATTAATGAAACAGTAGGAAAACAGAGTAGTAGGGAGAAAAGGTGTATTTATCCCGCACAGTATCCAAATTGATAATGACAGCATGGATTTTGACACTTATTCCTAATGTTAATCTATTTACAAAAAAAAAAAGGATTTAGAAGTATGTCTGCAAAATATTTAATATAAGTCCACAAAATAAAACATAGCAAGTAATTTACATGTTGATTTTCATCTCTGTTTATGATGTTCTCTCATGATACATAATTTCAATTGTCAAATGCACATTTTTCAAATGTACTACTGGAACATCCCTCAGTCCAGAGTCCATGCTTACTTTTTGCTGTGAGTTACAATTTTTTTCTGTTTACTCAGCTGTATCAGGTCACTTGAACTAACCAATTTCAATTCAATTTTGGTTGCAGTCATTCAGTTGTTGAACAGAATGCATGCACGGCTGAGTTTCAGAATATATAAATCCTTATGTAAAGCAACATTTTCAACTCCAGAAGTGTGTTCATTATGAGACAGTGAAGTATCTCCAGTACCTAAGAGATGTGCTATTCAAAATCTGAGCCATTTTAAGTGAATATTAAAAAAAAAAGCAAACATCAGCATGCCATATGTCCTAGCTCTATGAGCACTGCATTGACCATAAAAACATATTTTGCATGAGAATTATTCTCTCTCAAGGTTTGCTTGAAATTTGCTGTTTCTACAAGTATTCCAGCTTGTTCTAATTCACTGTAACACCCTCAGGTTGACACACAAGTGGGGTGTGACTCTTCCTTAAGCAAGTTTATTCATACATTTGCCAAACTGACTGCAGTAACGTTATGGCTGTTCACATACTTTACAGCCTCTCACACTGAAATGCTAAATAATTAAGGAAGGTTCTAATGAATTAGAAGCATTCAGAATGAATTGCAAAAACTATTTCAAAAAATAACCCATGCAAATATTTGTTGATGCATTTAGTACCATCTAATGGTACTAAACCCTTTTGAAAAGACCAGTTTGAACCTTTTTTTAACACCTTAATAAAATACCCTTTCCAAACATGAGCATTACTTTACACTACCAAGGTATGAATTCAGAGCCTGCATTTCATTTGTGCTTGGACAGACTCAAATGCATGTTATACTTACGCATTGCAAGTCTTTGCAGTTTATTATTCTGACTTGTTATTCATTCATTCCTTGCATTGTGCCAACAAGACAATGGCATAGGTATCCACAGGAGTTCAGAAAGCCCTTAGCAGTAGCCCTCAGTCATTAGCTAATGACTAATTACGGGGCCCTGGCAAATCTCGGCACAAGCATTTTCTAAATATCCTCAGTACACTGATCTTGAGAGAATTACTAAAACACAAGAAATTTCCTCTAACACCAGTTAACACTCCCCAAAGGCCACTAAGACAGTTAAGACCTATTAACAAGAAATAAATTGAGGAATCACTGAAATCAAAAATTTTATGCTCTCAATCTCATCTGCTGACAAAATTATTACAAGCAAAGCATTTAAACTGCTCTTATGTACCAAAACCAATAAAGACTCACAAGACTCTGTATTTAAGTGTAATTTCCTCATGCAGCAAGGGGAGGAGAAATTGGAAAAAGTAAACTCTGTCCTAGCATAGATTCATGCTCAGAGGAAAACCACCCAGTCTGAGACTGAATTCGGGTGATAATGAACTTGTGCTTTTTTTTGTTCCCACCATTTGCCCCCTCCATCACCTTCTTCCTCCCTTAAAATAACAATCCTTTTGTTCAGGCTGCATTTCCACTTTCTATATGTTAAAATAAATATGTTTGAATATCTCGGGCGTTAAAGTTGTTGAACACTGGAGCCAGGAGGAAAACAAATTAAACAAATTTGTTTAAGCCCAGTGTGCTTATGAAAATCTTTCCTTTGGCTTTCCACAGCTCCATCTGCATGGTGATCTCTGTAGACTCACATACAGATTTAAATTTGACATTATCTAATGTATCTTGAGAAAAATCCTGCACAGCAAATTGAATTTTTAAAAGTGGTACTGCATTCAACAAGGAACTAAGGCATTATATTTATTTGAATTTCAGCAGAATAACATTAAGGATAATAAACTCATTTAGAGTTCATATTCTTTGGCCTACATTTGAATACATATTTTATATTTCAATGCTACAGCATTACAGATTTTAACTCTAGCATTTGTTCATAAACAAACAACTCCAGTATGTTTGGTGAGTGAGGGAAAAACAGAAAACCCAAAAATATTCTATACCAAATATATGTCTTGTTAAATTCTAGTAGAGGTCACTGCTTTCATTGCAAATGATAAAATCAACCCCTGTTAAAAACAAGTGCATACGACTTCCACTTAGAATTTAGTTTCAATCCAGTTGCTTGCCACTTTAATTCAGCCCTTGCTCCCACTTTGAAATATGCAAATATTTCTCATCTGAGCCCCTATGGCCAATCCAGGGTTTGAAACTAATCAAACAGAACAGTGTGCGATTTAAGGTCCTGACAACAAGTACAGAAATGCTGTTTAATGCTCGAGGGAACTGTGCACAGACCATCTGCTGCCTTTGTGATTCCCCTGACGCCTGTCACAGGGAGTGTGTGTGCAAAGGCACGGAATGGAAGCAGAGGTATCATCCTGGAGCTGGAAACAAGAACCCAAGACACCCCAGCACCTCGGCTACGCAGCACTGGGATGATCAGAGCCCTGTGGGGGACTGTGCGCTCACCCCTGGTACATGGGCCCTTCGGGAACAACCCCCCTGAGCATCTCGAGGCACTAAAGTAGCTTTACACATTAGATGCAGAGTTATTTTGGCTAATATAATCATGGCAAATTAGAGACATTAGGGAAAACATACAGTAACTGGAAAGACAATAGGTTTGGGGTTGATTTTTTTTAGTGTTTTAAGGTGGTCTGTGTAAGGATGAGCTTATTCTGCTTCATGACCTTATGCCTTGCCCCTTTCCCTCTCTCCCTCAAGGAATGAAAATGAGACTGCCCACAGATTCCAAGAACTGTTATCCAATAGCCTCAGAGACAGTTCATGTTTTCTCAGAGAGAAAGTCAAGTCAAAGCATAAAATAAGAAAATAAACTCCTTCAGGATTATATTTCACATGAAAGATAAATAATAAGATCCCTTTAAAGTATCTCCATTCTTCAACACATTGCATTTTTTTCTTCTACATGAAACATCCTTGAGCCCAACATGTTTTACTGATTCCTAAACTCTGTTTATAAGAAAGATGCCAATCCTCCCCTCTGCACACATGCTTTCAAAAGGATTCTAAAGCTTTTGCCTATTTTATCATTCAGCTTGGAGATTTTAACCAGTGATTTGATATTCGATTAACTGAGATTCCTCAAGAAAACCTGCCTTACTTCGATCAGCCTGTCATGGAGATAAACTGGACACATCTTGAAGTTAAAACCCCTCTCCCTTCTTCATACTTTCAAGCTTCTGTCCAAAGCAATGACAAATATTATCAAAGGAAGGGACTAACTTTTATTTTTACATCCTGATTTTACAGGGCCAATACTTTTCCCAATTTTTTTTTAAATGAAATTACTTCTGTTAATATTTTCCCTGATACATGTTAATGAAGGAAATATGATGAAACAGGAGAAGACAAGTTTGAACTATTCAGATTTGAAAATTAAAGGGTTACAGGAAGTGCAATGCAGATATAAAAGAAAAATACAGACTCCTATCCCATTTTATACCCACTAGGACCAGAGTAAAATTCAATTTCTTGTCTCTCCTACAATAGATGTGACAATAAGTGATCCAATTGCCACATTAAGGTTCCCTCCACCCCCAAATGGAAGGTCTGGACAGAAGTAAAGAAGAAAAAGATGCTGGTAGAGAGCCTAAATTCTGACATGCTCCATAGGAGCCTTTAGGGCATCCTTGTTAAATGACTGCTCAATAATCCTCATCTAAATTAGTAATCCAACTTTCTTGTAAAGACTCTTACATTGGGTTCCAAATTATGAGAGAATAATCACTTCAGAAACTCTTCCACATATCATATTTAAAGAGAAATGTCTACAAGTGAAATACTTCTTGGTAAATGCCTCCAATAGGAGGAATTATGCCTCTAAGATGTTCTAAGCAGCAGGTTGCAAATGATCTCTCACTTAACCATGACATCCTTGCCTCAGAATGACAGATTCCATTCTGTTTATTTATTTCCGTAAATTTTCTTGTACTTGTTATATTTTTGACACTAAAATTTATGATCTAGAATGAAAAAAACCAAACCCAACATCTTTTTAAAACTATTACCAATATACTTTTTTCTTGAACTAAAACTACCAGGTCCTGAAATACAGTAGTATCGGAAACTTTTTCCTGAACCTTCCAGAAGCTATAAAGTTTAGATAAATAATATACTTCAGTTAGGGAGAAAGCCAACAAGAGTAACTGAGGCAAACCTGGCATTTACCTGCCAATCCCACATGCGACTTATGGACTGCAGTTTGGCAGCTCCTCATCCTATAACACCCTGTCTTTCCTTTGCACTGAAACCCAACCTTTTCCACAGCCTAAACACTCAGTGCTTATGGCCAGCCTGTTGTGAGCCAATGCAATCAGAGCTGGTTGATGGGTTTGGTTTTGTTTTTAAAGAGCTCTTCACCTATGACAGCAATTCTCATTAGCACATGAACATCATTCTGTGTTACTGAATCTTGTCCCATTTTACACTCCTGTCTTTTCTACCACAACCATTTACTCTTCTGTGTTACCAAAGTCTCTTGATCTTGTATTGTAACATTTCATTCTTCATCAAGAACAGTCTTGAGACAAACATTGAGGATCTGTGTTAACAGACCAATGGTTCCTGTCTCAGTACAACTTCTTGTTCTTTCCTTTAAATCACTCCTTGTCCAGTTTACCAAACACCATTTTTACACCTTATTGAGCAGTTTCCCATACAGTTTTACACAACTCTGTTTATGAAGTTCAGATAACCAATTTTCTACATCTAAACCAAAAAGTTATTTTATCCAGTAAAAGGACAAGATAGATCTGGCACAAGGTACTTTGGAAAAACACCTCCCATGCATTTACTATTTGCTGCTAAATCTGTCAATACTTTTTCCTTCAAAATATGCTCTATAAAGTCATCCATCCTCTTAAGGTCAGACTAATTCTCTTACCTTTTTTTTTCCTTTCAATTACATACATCTTTTCTCCTCTTACAATATAGTCATGATATTTGCCAATAGATTTCACAAGTCCCTAAATGTTTCTTTCATGAGTAAACAGAAGCAGAGGTAGATATAAACATTTCACATAAATGTGTTTAATTCCCTGTTCAGGCAGACCCCTCACATGGTTAATTTAAGCTCTCTGCACTTCAGGTGTCCTTCTGCATATTTATGGAGACTCATGTACTGCCTTCTTCCCTTTCTCTGCCCCCTTTCAGCCCCCATACACACAAGCACACTGCTGTACCCACCAGATTAAAAATTAAGATTCATGGAGTAAAACAAGTCCCTGCAGTCTGAAATTTGCCCCTTCCAAATGAAAATATATGAGAATACCCAAGTCATTTTGACATTGAATATTCCTAATTTCCATAAAACCCCACTGTTAGAGAAAAAGGATTCTTTTTCTAGAAGAGGAATAATATAATTCTCTGATCTTGGTGCTTCTCAACTACTTCCTGAAAACATCCTTATTAGAAAGGTGAGACAGGAGACAGAAAAAAGGCAACTTATGGCAAAATCTGATTGCCTAATTAATTAAATTGGTTTCAATGCAAAAAACTATGTCTATTTTCCCAATTGTCTAAATATTTGTCCAGTTACTAATCCAGACATGTAAACAAACCCAAGTATTGCACTTCAAATCCTTTCAGTCTGCCCCTTTATCCCTGGAGATGCCTTCTGGAAATAAGAGTCCAAAATAAAATCTCTCAGTTCCTGGTGAAAACTCATTTCATACATACAATTAAACATAGAATTAAAGCTCCCCCAAATAAAAGCAATGGTTAAAAGTCCCCCTTACACTGTAGGGAGTGTACACTCACATACACAACCTGCACATTAACAGAGGGGGAGTAACCAATATTAAGAGAAAACTGCAAGGACTGGAAAGTAAGAGTTCCCTATAAATCATTTTAGTTATAATTTTAGTTCCAATATGAAGAGTTTTTCACTTCTATGATAGTGTCTTACTTCACCCTTAGTTTCCAAAAACATAAACAAAACCATTCAAGAAAAGTAAAACAAGCATTGTTTTTTGAAAACCCAGTAGAAAGTAATTTAATTAATTCCACAACTAAGCAAAACAATCCACATTATTCATTGCCACTCTTCACCTTCTCTAATTTCCTAGTGAAACCAAAGGAGATGTATCTAACCTGAAAGAGAGGAGTTATCATCCCGCACCGAGCTTAGCTTGACACCCGAGGTCACCTCTGTCATGATTATTCAAAGCTACAGCGATCAATATCACAGCACAAGTGTCTAATCCAGCAGGCATTAAAGTATCCTGTTACAGTGTATCTGAAGGATCACATCTGAGTTTCAGAGGAGATCAATACCAAGGCAGAGAAAGGAGAAAGTTCTCAGCCGATAGAAGCTGCAAATAAACCCCTCTCTCAGCAGCTTCAACTTTCCCCTTCATGTGGAAACCACCTCAATTTTACATTTCCATATTGAGACATGGAAGGGGATCCTTTCACAATCATCCACCCCTCTTCATGAGGGTCTCTTGTTTTTAGATGAGTGTCTACACATTATGCACACAAACAGCTGCAGGTAAACACAGAGTAATGTCAATCCAGCTCAGTCTGGAGTGGAAAAGGAAACACAGATATAGTCAATTAACAGTACTCAAAAGCACATCATTAAAGAGAACTGTACTTTTTCAAACCAAAGAGGAACCACTACTTGCATAAGATACAGGATTTCATTCAGTGTTATGAAATAACAGGGTTTTTCTGCTAATTTACCAGATGTGCCCTTCTCTATTTTTAATGCAAAGATAAAGCTCATGAGTCACCTCAAAATCTGCAGCCAGTTTTCTTTGCTTCGTCCTTTCCAAACTGACAACCATTTCAAATTAAGCTCTAATACAAAGAATACTATATGCACTAACATCTATCTGTCCCCATTTAGTGTGTTAAGGTATGAAAATGGCACAAGAGAGTTAAAAAAAACCCCTGGTTTCCAGGACACACACACTGAGAATAGGCTAATTTTTACTGTTATAAATTTGCAACAAATCACTTTTTTACCCAATGAAAAAATAAAATGCAAACAGAAAATAACAGTTCCCTCAAAACTAGACTAAGATCTATTTGCCAAGTCAGTCACTTAGTGATCTTCGAGTTAAAAAAGGAACTTTTCCCTAAACAACACACTCACACCCTCCTATGTACAGGGACTGGCTCATTTGTAGATCTTCCACCTTACTGCTGTCTGGAAAATTTCTGCTCCATTTCTGGCTAAAATTACTTTTATATCTTCAAATGTGTTTGATGTCCCAGAACTACTTGAATAGGTTAAAAGAAGGAGTAGGACTTAGTTGCCCTCCTTTTAATAAATTCGTTCAATTTATTAATTTCCTCAGAAAAAAACCCATTCGACAAAATCCTTCATCATTAGTCCCACACCTACAACTTCCCTACAGCTCCTTTACAGCTCCATCCTCTAATGTCACAAATCCCTGCTCACCTCACATCTCCCTATAGGAAACAAGCACTTGTCTGGTTCCCCAATTACTGTCCATCTTTCACTATCTGCTCCTACTTAGCTTACTTCACTGCTAAACCTTTCTTGTTAGGTTTGTGTCACTTACTCTGCTCACTCCTTTTCCTACCACATTGTCAGGCTCTTACACTTGCTTGCTGCTTTCCTTCCCCCTGTCTGACATCCATGAGGACTCCCCATACCTAAGATGTCACTCAAACTTCCCACCATCACATTTCAGCACCTCCAGAAAACCCACTTGTCATTAGGTGTAGCTTAGTTACTTTATTATTTCTAAATATACATGTGATATAAAAAAAAAAATCACCTAATCTACCTCATCCTTCTCCAGAGGGTGATCTCTGATTATGAAGGACTGAAGATTCCTCTCTGTTCAGAGGAGAGCAAGCCCACTACAGGCACAGTCAATCATTTCAGTGGCATATTTAATTATTTTAAAAGTGCAGTCTTCCCCAACACAAATGCACATCACTGACCATCAACAAGATCATATTGCAAGAACAACAGCACCAAAGCTGTAGGCAGTTTCAAACCTAATTCTGCATCTTGCCATATGACTGACACTTTACACAGGGCATCTACTGTAAAAATGTCAATCAATTTTAACTAAAATCTCTTAGGTAGCCTTTCCCAGTAGTCAAGAATAAGAGTTTGTGCAGTGTATGAGTGAAGCTGGATGATTTTTATGTGCTGAGACAATGACAGACACAAATCACATCTCACTGCTTTTCTGTATTATAAAACAAAGACACTGTTACAAGTTCCACCTTATTCAGACCTGGTTTCTCTTCCTTCAGAAGAGATCCAGAAGAAGAAATCCAGTGCAGAAAGCACAAGAAATTATAATTGATGTTAGAAATGTCAATTACTATCTTCAAATAAGGTACTAAAAGTTTCTTTCTCAGATTTTATTGCATGTTTTTCTAAATTAATTTTGACTTGGAAAAACACAGCTATTGTCTTGCAGTGAACATGCCTAACCTCAGTGTGATGGTGACAGGCAAATCCCTCTGACCAGTGATGGCCATTTCCAGAGTCAAAATGGTACAAACTGACCAGCTTATTTTGTACGCTTGCTCTAAGTCGCTGCCCGAAGTGAACTGAGAAACCAAGTACAGCATCCCCTGCAATTCCAAGTCCTTGTTTGCAGACAGGCAAACAAGCTTAGAGAGGATAAACAGCATATGGTAAGGACTTGTAAAGTAGGGTACATCTTTTTCTTTACTCTAGGCCCTTTCCCAGCAAGCTACAATTAGTTCTGAAATCTCCTTCAAGCTATTGATGTAACCAGCCAGGCATTACAGATTGATGGTGACTCCATAATTAGAGCTGTATAGGCTCTAAAGCAAGCTCAATATTAACTCCAACAGGCAAACAAGGAGAACACAAAACAAGTTACTTTGACCCACTGCAGTGAAGAGGGATGTGAGTTTTCCCAGAGATCACTTTTCCTGTGCCTTAGATTTCTACAACCCTTTAAACCCTTACACACCTTGTCTATTTTTAGCAGAGTAACAACCACCATACCAGCCTTGCAGAGGGCACATATTCAGTCAAAAAGACAGGACAACATTAGTGTACCAGGCAAATCACGCACCTTGCCTAGACCCTAAGGCCACCAGGAGTCACAGGAATGTGGAAATCACAACACTGACCCTGAGATGGAAAGCACTGCTGAGATGTCACCTTTGGATTGGTATTGCACTAATTAACTGCATCTAAATGACATTTGCTTGGCTTGGAACAACGCAGAAGACAATTTCTGTCAGGCTTCAAACACTGGGAAGAAATAGTAGCTGTATTACTTCCAATATCCAACTATTTCAGGAAATTGCATATTGTTATGACCTTTAGCACAAGTACATCACAAAGTTCTTTTCACATGCCCCACTCAGATAAAAAAAAATCCATCTCCCCCAAGTTAGAACAGAAAAAAATTACTAGAATTTTAAGTGAGAAAAACTGTGCAACCTAATATGCAAAAACAAAGAATATGCTGAGTTTTATTTAGAAAATATTTAAGGCTTCCTGTAAAGTCATCATAAATTAAAATGTAACACATTGTTAAAGAACTCTGGAAACCTACAGCCAAAGTTCTCAAGTGTTCTGAGTTTTTGACAGAGCTGTTCTATCATTGCATGTCTTTTTCCCAAGATTTAATCTTTTCCTAATTTATGTGCGAAAAAAAAATCAATAAAGTTCACAGAAGTAAGAGAAAGTTCCACTATAAAATAGCCAAGATTTTATAGACTGAGATGCAACTCATGTCTATCCAGGCATAAAGCACATGAGTTCGGCTTAATAAGCCAAAGCATTAACTGGAGGTCTGACATCCAACACTTTGCCTCTTCACCTTTCATTCCTCATTCAATATTTAGAGTTTGGAACTGGGAGAATTGCAGGGTTACTTTGTTTGAAGTTTAGCTGAAACAGTGTACAAAACAGGCTTCCATTTTGGTGAAATCATGTCCTTGCCACAAATAAATCCTGTTCAATCAGGTAGCTCCTGATCAACTCCTTTAGTAACTCCTTTCCATGGGGTATCTGCTCCCTGGTGCAGGAGCTCTCTGCATTGATGAGGTACAACAGGTAAGAGAAGAGACCCTGATGATTTGTGAAAGTAGGACCTTCTTCCCCATCCATTTTGAAAAGTCAGGCAGAACTAACAGCAGCTTCAACATGAGCATCAGCTATGAAGTAACAAAGGCCCAGCCCATGAGAAAAAAAATAGTCTTAAGCAAACTCTGCCTCAGCCCCACCAGTGCCATTGACATCATTTTCATCATAAAGACACTTTTAGCTCAAGTTTTGTTCCTGAACTCCTTCATCTGAACTCTGGCCAACAGATACCCTTGCTTTGCTGTTGTCACTGGCTGCATCAACTGTCCTCTTGGACTGTTAACCTCCCCAGGAGCAGAAAGAAAGATTTCTGAGTGCTTTCTTTACATGAATTTAAGTGGAAAAGGAAAGATGCTGTATATTAAAAAACAAAATGCAGATAATGGAGATTTTCTGTGAACTTTCAAAAAGATGACAAATTGTAAAAAACATGGCAAGCACTGAATACCAACCAAAACAATGCCCAGGAAAGTTTACAAAGTCCTAAATACAGTATTACTCTGGCTTCCTGCTTTAGAGCAAAAGACAGATTTAGGAGTCTGATAATTCCAACATAACTGCACTGAATTATAGAGCTGTGCCATTTTACAGCAGCCAAGGATCCACAAATGGAAAGAATTGCCTAATGTGAGATGTTCAGGAATCTCTCCTTAATATTTAACCAGATCCATAGTCTATGTTTTTGTTATTTATGCCTTGTATTCTATAGTGCACTTTGCTTCAAATGGATCACCAGGATAGCTGTAGAAGTAGTATTTCTGAAAAGGGAGAAAATGAAAACAAAAAGAATGTCTCTTTCAGGTGCTCCCAGAGACCAACTCTGACGGACACTTCAGTTGGCTGCCCTGAGCAAAAAAAAAATGTGCAGGGGAAGAGATCCTGAAGCTCTCAGGAGCAAGGCAGAAAGTGCTACACAACCAAAAGCTTACCTATGGAACCTGAGGGTAAGGTATTTTTCAGCTTGCATAACACATTGAAAAAGAAATCCCTCAAGCTATCCTAACTAATGGAAATAGAGTGAAAACTAAACACCATGCCCAGGAAAAACGAAGAACAAGTATCCTAGACTTTCAACCCCTATCAAGGACATCAAAATATCTCATGATTGGCCTCTTCAAACTCATTTTGTAGTACAATTTTAATTGCTATGAAATATATTTTCATATATTTCAGGTTTTTACCTTACATAAATGAGCCAGATCTTTCTCACTTGCAATTATTTGCCCTACTGTAAGGTTTAGAACTACAGAGAACAATAAAATTAACTAGATTTGGCTGCATACAACAGCCCCAACAGCTTTGTTATTTCTAGTTATCAGAAGTTCATTTAGTTTCATAGCCTGATAAAAATGTATCATAGCACTGGTTTAACACCTTTACAGAGCAGTTCAATTCAAAGTAATTCCTTTTGATATTTTCTCATACTTGGAAACATGATTAGAGTTTTCTGGTCATTTCCATTAGCCAGTCACCTAGCGATACCTGTTACAGCTATGACCACAGAAATACCTGTGTTATCCTGCTGTCTGAATGCTAATCAAACTCACTGCTTGTCTGCATTCTGGATGAGAGCACATTCCAGCAACATCAAATTCTGCCTACAGATTTCAGGAGTACTGCTCTACTGTACTTGCCTTCTTACTCTGCTTTGGTGGCAATAAACCCCTTATTCCTTTCTCCCAGAGGAAAAAAAAAACCCTGTTGACATACTGCATTTAATTTCTTACAAACCATACCTATTTAGCCTCTGGGAGGAAGATGGCACTTCAGTTTCTCAAAATTAGTTTGTTTTATTCATCAAGGTGATTTAAAACCATCTGGTGATTTGAGAATAAATCAATGCTTTGTCTTAGAATACTACTTAGCTTTCTTAACTGAGAGTTAGACCTGATTTTTCTCCATAATTCCCAACAGATACACCTTTAGTAATGCTCAAAAATCCACAGCCCAACTCAATAGGAAGATTTACCCCCACCCAAGAATACTCCAAACATTTAAATTACCTCCCATCAGTGATAAGGCAATAATCCTTCAACCCGGAGAGCACTGAAAACCAGACAGGTAAAAAGTAGGCTCCCTTCAGAGCACAAGAGCCAAGAGCCAAGCCAACTTCCCTGTTCCTTTCAATGGCATTTCAGAAATATCAAGCTACCCACAGTGTCACCTATTTTTACATTACAAGGTACAAAACTCTTTTGAAAGTTAGATGGATTTTTTGCAACCCAAAGTAAAAACCAAGAGTCAATTCCAGAGCAAAAATGTTACTCATTGTTTTCTTCCCTGTCATCTCTTTAACTGGGGCTTCAGTGGGTGTTTCCAAATTTTCCCTACATTTTCTGAATCATATTTAAGTGTAGTACCTACATCAAAGATCTTTTCTGAGTAACAGATTTACGAGATCCTCAGAGAAAGCCTCTGTCATGGACCAATCTGTGTGCCACTCTTCCCTCTTAAATCCCAAGCTAAGACAAAATCAGTGTCCTTACAACTCTCCTGCCTGGTGGGTTTAGTTTTTAAGCAGAAAGTCATCCCTAGATCTTCATTTTACTCTTTAGATTCTAAGTCTTTTTTTCATTAGGAATGGGAGATTATTTTTACGCAAATCAATGGCCCAAATGAGTATTCTACTTACCAATATTTTCATTTGTACAGCAGGTACAAAGAGAACAATACATCCCCCCAAATGTATCACCAGGATATCCTGATGTGCTGCTGTTCAATGAATCTTTCCCCAGTTTTCCCTCTCAAATAACACAGGGAAGAGTATTCCCCGTGAGTTCAACTTTTTCACAAATAAAGTTGTCCTATTCCTTCCAATAATGAACTCTGGATCCCTGGCGAGTAACTTACATTTAACTGGCAACATTCTGGGCTACTTATATTAACTGCAACAGTCTGAACAGCTTGAACCTCAATAAAATGTGCAGTAAATGACTGAGCTAATTTAACCTCATTAATCCTCAAACCAATAGAACAATTTGATGTCCACACAGCAGCTTGTGCACAGCCTCCAACATAAACATGGCCCTGTAGGAAATCAACACCAAAACTGTGCTGCAGCCCTGCTGCCAGGGTTGTCACGGCTGGGAAAACTGCTTCGTAATTTCCGAGCCCCATCCCCAGCTGTACTGCATGAGTCACACACTTTGTTTGGGCTTGTTAACAGTCAAATTGTTCCTTCCAAACTGGATCTATCCTGAAATCTCCCCAATGCAGCAATTTTAGAAAAGAGCCTCTATTTCATCTGTAAACTATTTACCTCTAGTTCCAACACTAAGACAAAAAGCCTTACTAGGAAAGGAAAACACGACAAATCAAGCAGTATTGGCACTTTCAGGCAGGGAATTAGTTGGATTTATCTCCCTAATTAACAGCATCATTTTAACAATTTAGTTTTGAAATAGTTTGAAAACTACTTAGTTACAAAGAATTCAAGGTCCCCCAAAATATATATGAACATCTGCTTTCAAAGACATTTAAAAGTGCTTCGTATATACACTATTTGTTCTTGGAATTGCTGCTGAAAGCCAGGTACTTTATTTCATTGAATACAACAGATTTAAAACAGGATCAGAGTCTAATAGCAAAAGCACATAACCCACAAAATACTGTGCTGTGTGGGCTCAGGTGGCAAAATGAGGACAGTTCCTAAACACAGAAAAAAAAATTAAAACCGGGATAATTTCTAAGCATATAAACCCTAATTTCATTGCCACATACAAAACTTAACTTTCAAAGGAACTTGGTCTTCAGTTTTAGGGTCCTGGGACCTTTTATTAGGCTTGGCCTCACAGGTGCTGCAGTCACTTGTAAAATGGGACCAGGCACTTAAGTAAAAAATAACTCCCTTCAACTCATGTAAGCTCTGAGCCAGGTCTGCTAACATTCAGTAGCACTGCAGACATAGAGGGTACCCACAGCTTTAACTTGTTTACATGACAGGAACAGAAATCCATTCAAAGTCACACAGAGCAGCCAAGTAATCAGTATTTTGTACTCATGCCAATCAAACTATCTCTGTTATACAGATATGACATAACACAGGAATTCATTTTTACCTCAGCATATTTAGAGTTAAAGTAATTGCTTCTAAAGATTGAAATATATTTCTGTCACAGCTGCATTGCCACAGAGACATGAATGTGCAGATAAAGAATGGCCCACAGAAACCAGCTGGGCAGCCAAGTCAACAGTACCACTATGGAACAAGTGTTCCATCAGCAACAGGACAAGAACACAGAGCATCGAATGGTCCCACATTCACCTGGTTGTTCAGTGTTACTGCATCATAAGAATTCATCAGGGCAGCTGGGAGGGTAAGGCAAAACCATTTGCTAGCTGAACCAAGTAACATCCAGAAGTCTGTTTAAGCTACATCCTCAAATCTGCAACTGTTGATTTAAATGGACAGAAATGGATATTCATTCTAAATGGAATGTTTTGGAAGTACTTTTTATAAAGGAGGCTCTGCTTTAGAAATACTTGTTTCCTAAGCTTTGCATATGGTATTTCTGAATCAAAAATACTGAACTTGACAAGGCTTGAAAAGATTAACCAGCAAAGCTGTTCTAAAACTACTAGGGTTTTGGATTGTTTCCTCTAAAGTCAATTTAAATGTATTCCCCATAAAAAGCTAAGTAGCAAAGAGTGAATTATATAATTAAATCATGTTTAAAGAGCTTTAGTAGCCTACTTTCTTCCTGTCACTATCCTAGTGTGTTTATAGGTTGATATTAGAGACAGAAACAAAGCACAATATTAATTTGCCTAATTTCCTAATGGGCACGCAATTCCCAGAAGATTCAGTCCAAAATCTCTAATCTACCTTCTATCAGTCAATGTCAAACAACAAAACAACATAATACAAACACAACCCTCCAATATGAAGTACCCACTGTTGTTTCTTCATCAGCCATAAAATATTTAATGGAAGAGGAGAGCTTTGTCTTTCCTTCTAACACTTTAACAAGGTAGGTTAAGTCTTTTAAAGAGAATTCTGAAGACACTACCATCTGCAAACACACATAAAAAAGATTCTCCAGAACATATGTCAAAAAAATGGAATAATAAAACTGAGATCTAAGTGAAAATGAAAACAAAAAGTCTTGCTCCACCAGGTTCATCTGTAACTAAATCCTCTAGTGGCAAGTAGTCATAAATAATTATTTTACTCACAAATTCCCCTGTAACAAGTTTTCCTGGGAAATGAAACAAACAATTTCTAGTACAAACATAACTATCTATAACTTACCAGACAAAAGAGCATTACATTTCAAATTACTATAGAAAATAGTCCATTTTTTTGAAAGATGATTTAACATGAAAACAATCTGGACAGTAACTTTACTCAGGAGTGATAGAATCAGCCATATATATTGTGAATGGGAAACTCCTGAAGAGACAAGTTTTCCCTTGGAGGGGAATGAAATTGAACAATTTACATTTCCCAACCACAATGCAGGCTTTCATTCAATGGTTACCCAAAAAATTTGGAGTATAAATCAAGGGCACGATTTGGTTCTCACATTCACCTGATTGCCCAAGAGATTTTGTCATACTCCTTGTGTTGCAGTCACTGGGCTTCCCAAATATTAATTTCATTCACATCTATTTTGTACATCTACTTGTAACTTACTTGGGGTATTTTGCTTTGGTTTTTAATGGCTCATTTTGTTTTTTTTCAGTAACACTATGGAACTTCACCATGGTAATTGGCTTTGATGCCATTTTTACATTAGAACCCAAATTTTCAATACTCTTTACCTGCTTGTCCATTAACTGTTCATATAACAGAAAGACACTAAAAGCGATAAACCCATTACTTTAGTAGCTTTATGGAGGAGTAATTCAATTAATTCTTGCAAAATAAACCATCATACAAACAAAAAAAAAGAAAAAAACTTATCTTCACAGGAGTAATTATCACAGCAGGGCCAATACAACAACCACACATTTTATTAGTCTATCTAGACATTCAAAGGGAATGAAACACACAGACAGGAGTACAAGTGCCCACCATTTATTCTTTAAGACATAAACCTAAGTGTGCTTATGTGCAAAAATTAATTACAACACAGGGAAAATCAGATCAGCTGCTACTCAAGC
>JAOXXN010000102.1:5728622-5741287 GCA_026770055.1 Myrmophylax atrothorax
TTTCTCACAATAATTACAAGCACAAGGAAAACAAACTCATCCTCTTCAAATACCTCAAGCTGGTTTACAGCTACTTGCACTATATACAAAATTTTGGTCCTTTTGAAAGGAGTAGGAGGGTTTAATAACTCAGGCAAAGCATTAGGTCTTTAACACAAGTCTTACAAGTGTTTGTTATTATTTCCTATTAAACTTCCCAACACTCTGCAAAACTTTCTCAAACTTGTAATTTTTAATAGCTCAGTTGTCTAAACTTCTCCAACTTGTGCTTACTGTGCCTGATTTCTTAACTCCCACTGAAATGTTTCCTCAGCTTAGACAAAAAAAAACCAGGATAATCGATTTTTAGTTTTGGGATTCCCATCCTTCTCTCTCTCTCAACCCTCATGAAGAGGTAGACTCAATACAGTTATAAAATTTATGTTTTTCCAGCCAGCAAGTATCCAAGTAGCTTAATCATTAAAGCTGCTGGTCACTTCCAGTAATCACACACATGCTCAAAGTCTGTCAGTCACATCATAGAAAAGCAAGATGTAAATTTAACTGCAGTATTGGCTCTATTTATGCATGTGAACATGCATGACACTGGGCATAACAATTCTAGCTGGATGGCACTTCTGGCTGAGCAGTGTCCTCTTCCTTACAATCATGTTAACGTAGAATAGCAGTGAAGTTTAAAATCAACTGTGTCGTGGCTCTAAGGAATAAGGTATTTTTGTAATCCAAAGAAACACTAGGTTCAGGTTTGAAAAATCCAAAGCATTTCAGAGGAAACTAGACAAGTGTATCTGCACATCAGCAGCTCCACAGCACAGAAACAGAGTAACAAAAGGGAGACAGCTCCTCATTTACCCTTCTCATGACGGAACTGATGCACAGTAATTGGTTTGTGTAGGATGTGACTCGATTTATCCAGTATTTTAAATGCCCATATTGCTGCATAACTATGTCCATTGTAAGGGGAAGAATTGGTAGCAAAGCCCCTCATGGACTTCATGTGGAATTGCAAGTCCCTTTGTTTGGTTGTGGAATATTGAATCTTTGATAAGTTGACTAAATTTGTAAATTTTCATGTTTCATTTCCCTGTTCCACCTACATCTAGTAGATTGTCAGAAAGGGTAGAAAGCAGTTTCTTCTCCAAGTGCCATTGCTATATCAGAAAATTATTTTAAATGCTGGCTCTGTTGAGCATCCCAGCAATTGTTCTATGCTTAGAGACTGGCTTTATCCTCTCTGAAAACATCTTCCCCTTCAAGCTTTAAGAATTATTTATTCATGTTTTGCCTCTAACCAGTTCCATTTGTGGACATCAGTGAGTTGAGGCTGCTCCAACAATTCATTTCCTTTGTTCTTTGCATTATCTGAGGAACTGGCATTTCGCTTAAGTTGGCAGCAGCTTTAAATCCATCACTCACCACACAATCTAAAAGCAGTGATTTAAATAACCACATGAAACACTGAAGGAACTCAGGAAAGGACATGAAAGCTGTTCCAACACTAAGGGCCAAGAGAGACAACAGTTTAGGCAGTTTCTCAAGCCTTCCCCCTTTCTGACTGGTGGCATTTGGTCTTTCCTGTTCAGTGCTGGATATTTCTTGTGGGCATTTCTGCAGTGACAGTCACTGATACGGTGAGAATAAACACACACTTGAGTGTCATTAATATACTGATTTGTACACATATATTGATACATATATTGATCCACTGCCTGGCTTGAGAATAACAGCCCGTGAATCAGAAAAAGCACTTAATTACCAAGACTTTTTCCAGCCAATAGTGTGCATGCAAACAAAAACTGAAAGGTTTGATTACACTCATTTTACTGTCATTCTTTGAAGGTGAGCTAAGAGCCCCTTGGTTCGTTTGAAAACACGGGGATCAGTGTGCTCACATTTAGACTATCACAGGATCACAATAAAAGTTGCCAGAGGCAGTACGAAAACATCAACTCAACACATCAAGGATAAAACTTCACAAATCTCAAGTCCAAGACACTGGCAGAAATGGTTCTGGTCCAGGAGGCTCATTTGCAAAAAATTGGACCACAAAATGAGTCACAAAATTGGTTTCCTACCTCATTACTGCTGATTCCTAGATATCGTAATATTAATGGTACCTTATCCATTTTTGCTTTTCCTCAAGGTGCATAAATCACTGTAAAATCACTTAATCTTTGTTTTCCAGAAATACAGAAGGCCAGTATTCAGACATTACAGGAATCTTTCCACTGTAGGACTACACCCTTCATTTAGCACAAACAAAACACTCATCAGAACATTTCTGTTTCCCAATACAAAACCAGATGAACTCTCCACAGAGAGAAACAATTACCCAAATCCTATACCTGAAGTATATTCACAGCTTATATATACTTGTGATCATTTGTACCATAGCCCTTCATAAGGGCTTCTGGAACATTCCAGTGAATCCAAAAGGAAGCAAAGGAACTTGTCTAAAACAGCTGAATCATCTTTCATAAAACCTATTTCTTTATGCATAAATCCAAATAAATTTAAAAAAGAGGCAATGGGGTGAATTTTACGCATGGCTTAGCACAACCTGCATGTATTTACAGAATAAACTACCACTAATACCTTGGGCATCTGCCTTCAGTTACTCTTACTTCAAATGTGGTTGAAATACTTCTCTCCACTAAATGTTACTGTTCTCAAAGAGATAAAAATTGCATGTATTGTTTTCTTAGAGTTTCCAAGTAATCCTACCCCAAAAAGGTAAGCAATTGAAGTTCTATTGTTATCTGCACCACAAGTCCCCATTTTCCCGAACAAGCGACAGAGAACATTTACTGAGAGACCAAACTGCACGGCCAGAGTAGAGAGTGGCTCAGCCACAGCATCAGCAGTTTAGGGATGCTTTGATACCAAAACCCCTCAGCCCAGTGAGTATCTCGGGCAGATACTCCAAAACATGAAGTTCACAGGACTGTTCTTTCCTTACCATTTATACATGGAACTGAAGGCAGTTTTTACACATGAGAAGTATCCCCTCATCTATCCAAAGAAATACGTCTTGCAATGAAGGAAAAGCTGCAAACCCACACTCAATATATAGCACTAGAAGGGAGAAGAAACACCATTACAGACCTCTAAAATTGTTCTCTCTGATCTCCCAGAGGTGGTGTGGAAAAAGTCCACTTTTTGGCAACCTTCCATTGAAACAGGGCAGACACACCACATGTAACCAAATGGCATGAACAAAGTGTTACATGATCATTTCAGACAGAGAAGACAAACTTAGTGAATGTTGAGTAGGGATGTTCAGACAGACATTTTGAGTAAGTAGAAATTTTACAGTAAATATCACCACTACACATACTTTCAGATTAGAGTATTCATAGACACAATTTAACAGAAAAATATATTAGAAATAAGTTCGAAATACTATTAACCATAACCTTTAGCTCTAGACAAATTGCCCAAGGTACCAAGACAGGGCTCAATTTAAGTGATTTTGAGTGAAAAACTCCCTTAAATGAAGCACATAAAAGGCTTGACCTCAATTTTCCATTTCACAAGGTTGGTTATTTTTCAGAACATCAAATAACCAACCAAAATACAGGTCATTTGTTTGGCCAGACTCTGTTTCGTGAATGAAATCCAACAGCTCAATTACAACTTTGCAAATTCAAACCATTTAATTCTAGAATTCTAAATCATGATGGACATCTATGAATTGCAACACTGCAGGAGGTCATGAACCCTCTTCTGATCCTTGGCCACTTGTAAAAAGAAAGGAATTGCAGAAAGTACCTACTGAAAAGTACAAAAATCAAGCACTTTCTTTTGTAAGCATGTCTTTGTCTCTTCTGTCTCACTGATGGCAGTAAATTTGCTTTGGGCAACGTGTTTTCTGAAACACTTGAGAAAGTCAAGAAAAAAAATTCCATGTTCTGAATATATTCTAAATCATTACTGCCATAAGACAGCCTTACTTCCAATATAATCATTAACCAAGTGGTCAGCTAGCCTAGAGAATGAATTTTAGAATAGTTGAAGGATTCAAAAGGGAAAAGTGACTGAGGGCAGCCTAATTGCCCCTAGAGAGAAGCAGACACTATTTGAGACTCACTGCTCTCCCTTACCATGTTAGTCATTCATGGGTTTTGCCAGCCCACAGAGGTTTGAGAAGATTTGAGTTCAGAACTGGAAGAACAAGCTCCTTCAGGGGCATGTGCAGTCATCAGCTCCTCCCATGGCAGCCCCTCTTGCTTCTGGGAGATGTAGTGTCCAGTGATCCCTCTGCTTCCAGTTACCAGCACCCATGTCCTGTAAACTTTCACCTAAAACTGATTGCCACAGGATCACTGCAACAAATAGTCAAAAATAGCTAACAAGGAGAGGCTGTAGGTTACTGTAACTGAACAATTCTTCCCCATCAGCAGTTCTTACTTTGTGTTATTTTGTCTACAGCGCAAAGAATAACAAACAAACTTGAAAGTACCCTAGTTGAGATCTGATACAGAACAGTTCTTACCAAAAATCCATTCAGCCAAGATTCTACACACAGAAAAATAGCTCATAGTTGTTAAGTGTAACAACCTTTTAACATAACTGAAAGGAACTATTTTGGACTCCTATTTTGTCTTGCAGGATTTCAGAGTTACAGAAATGAGAAAAAGTTATAAGAAAAGCAAAACAGAAGTTTTCAGAATAGTTCCCACAGCTCCTTTCCTCCTGCACAAAAAGCCTGTGTGGTTCAAGTACCTCCAGACTATTTCAGAGCTGTAGATCTGTGGTATTTTTCTAAGAGATTTACTGACTTTTCTCAGCTGTCTGTTCCATTAGCTGTGACATAATTTATCCCGGGAAGATTTTCACCTCACAAGGATTTTCTTTCTAAAGATGTTCTCATAAATCTGCTTAGTAGCCAGAATGATTATGGTTGGTGGTTACACTCATGATCAAATGGAAAGCAAGACATGATTAAGACTTACTGGCCAGTTTTAAGGCTTTCTTCTCTGTTTTTCAGGGTTTACAGGGTTTTTCGGTCAAAAAGTCAACTAAAGTAAAATAAGAAATTGTCCAAGCATGGACGGCCCAAACACAAGATTACACTCAAACTAAATTTTTAGGCCAGGTAATTCATGCCATTCTCCTGAGATTACACAAGACATGGCAAATTCTAATAACTAAGGGAGAATCAGGAAGAAGGAGGAATAGCTTTTTCTTTAAATTATGGTCAGAAACCCCCACAAGGATCAATTGCAAAGTTTGCACCCTATCTCACAGAGCAGCAAGGCAGCAGAGAGTGATGAGTTACTGCCCCACGGCTCATGTTGCACTGTAGCAGCATTTATGAATTAAAGTACTGGAACTGCTTTCTTGGTTGAAGATGTGTATTTTCCACAGCCAGGTGGGAAGCAGGCATGTTCCAAACCGTTCCAGTAGAACAGCTGTCCAGTAGAACAGTAGGCAACCCTATCAATTAATATCCTAAGGCTTAATTTTCTTAGTATCATAAAAAGCCATTTTTGACAAGCTGCACCTTTGGTGACTTAATTAAAGCATTTTTTTTATGACTGGGAGTCTACTGGCTCTGCAGACAGCAAGCCCTAGATTCAGGTGTCTGGTGAGAGTTACATAATCAAGGATAGCTGGGCCATGTGACACTTTAAATCAAAACAGCCAGTGTTTCACATAAGGAACAGTCCCAGCCAACTGCTCACCATAAACTCCAGGCTGCAAGATATTCACAGAAGCTTAGTCAACAATTCCAAGAAAATAAACAAACCCAAGGAAAACAAAAATGCAATGGTAACCTTCAACAAGTCAAACAGTAAATATAAGATGTAATCATTAGTGATTATTTACCTAGTCTTTCTAATAACTTTAACACGTTTTTGCTTTCTTCTACAAATCTAGAGGAAACACAGCCAGTGTACTGTAAATTCCTCAGCACAGCTTCTCAGCTAATGATAAGCAGCTTATTCTCTCTGACTTCAGCAGAGCTATTAGGAATTTCACCAACTGTCTGATCCTTCTTTATTATTATTCAAGTCTTGTTTTGTATTTTACGTGGTGATTTTTTCCCTTAACATTTGCTGTTAAGGACAACCTACAGAAAGCATAAAAGTCTAAAGGTGAGCTTATAAGTTCAATCTTGAACTTATTTGCACGTCAAACCAGTCTCCAAGAAAAAAAGAGCATTTTTCCCTGGGCCTTTCATTCCTGGTGACAGCAAAGAAACTATGAAGGACGAAATAAAACGAAGCCAAACAGGATGGCTATTACTGACTGAATGGAAACTGGCATCTTGATTTCAGTGGCAGCAACGTGACCTCTTTTCAGTTTCACTCCTTCCAGTGAAATATGTTGGAAACTTGCTGCAAACAGGGATAGCTGAACCATCCATTCATAAAATCACAGAATCATAGAATTGATTGGGTTGGAAAAGACCTCCGAGATCATCAAGTCCAACCCTTGGCCCAACTCCAGTCCCTTTACCAGATCATGGCNNNNTATCCAGATCCCTCTGCAGAGCCCTCCTGCCTTCCAGCAGGTCGACACTCCCTCCCAACTTGGTGTCATCAGCAAATATGTTGATGAAGGACTCAATCCCCTCATCTAAATCATCAATAAAGATGTTAAACAGGACTGGCCCCAACACAGACCCCTGGGGAACACCACTAGCGACTGGCCGCCAGTCATGGAAGAGAACAACTAGGATAAGTGCACTTCTCTAACTCCAAATTTGTATAAGCTATACCTATGTAACAAACTGCTTAAAACTGCCTGGTATGGTTGATTGTTCAAGTAATTACACTTGGTTAGGCCCCAGCTCACACTGAATAATTGTATTCATCCCATGAAAGTGCAATATATTCAATTACTACATAAGGAAACAAAAAGGTAAAATCCACTAATCTACATTTATTTTGCTCTAAAATGTGTCAGTATCGGTGTCTGGGTGTAACCATCATCTACCACACAAACTGGTGACCTTCCACTGAACTAGACATTTTATAAATGTATTTTCATGAACAAATTTCAGTCCAATCCAAAACTAAGAACACATTCAGAAGTAGTCCAGCCATTACAGAGCAAATCTTTCCAACCAGATTGGTTACTGTGCATACAGTAATTTTAAAAAAATCCATTTTTGAAAACTGCACTGAAAAATACTCTATACTTTTGCAATCAGCATTATTTTAGCCTATTACTCTAAAAAAAAACACAAAACACCAAAACCAAAAAACAAACAAACAAAGCCAAACACAAACCAAACAAAAATCATTGCAATAGAGAATGCCATTAAGAGCAATTGGACAAGTTTACTGTGGAAAGCACCAACTTACCAGTGCAGAATATAACCCTGAACAATTATCCAAATTAATGACTTCAGTAAATTCCAACTACATTACTGAAATAGCAAAAGCATCAGCCAGAATTAAAAAACTTGCGTTTTTTCCAAAGTTGTCAAAAACAGCAATAGTTCTATTATACCTCTGTGTAGGCTCTGAGAACTAAGTTTTGTTCAAGCAAATCTCTGATACCATCAAATCATCTTTTTTTTTATCTCAAACACAAGCATTTCTCACTCATCTATTTCAAAAAGAGATTTTTCTTTCTTGTAAAAACTCTGAACAACTGGCTTTTCTATTTTCTTTTTCAGTGGTAGTAGAGTATGCCTTTGGATTGCTTTAAAGACCCTGTCTGACAGCACTATCCTGTGAGGCATTGGCTGTGATGGAGACATGGTCATCCCACAGAGAAACTCAATGGTCTAATTCATTTTGGCCAGTCTATACATCTCCCTAATACCAACTACATCCATGACTACCCCACCAGTGAATTCAGCCAAAGCAGCAGACTAGAACGTACCACGTGGATTCTGATTAAAATAAAAGGACAGTTCATCTGCTATGCAGCTCACTTTGGAAAACAACAGTACTACAAGAAGCATCACAAGAACTGCAAGCCACATGGTGTCCCTGTGCCTCTTTTTGTGAGCAACACTCAGCCAGCAGCCTCAGCACAACTGGTGTGCTCTGGAGGAGAAAGCACTTGTTTGGCAGAAGGACCAATGCAGCCTTCAGAAATGCAATGCAATATGGAAGCATTCAAAACATGACTCCATCTTTCAACCGGCAGACAAATTTTAACAGAAACTATAGAATCATTGCTCCACTTAACCTTTAAAACAACTATAATAAGGTATTGACCTTAGGTCACGCAGACCTACTTTGTAGTCCTTGGATGCTTTAACAAGAAACAAAAGACTAGAGGTAAAATGTAATCATTGACACACTACAAGGAGCAGAAAAGTAGTTCTCAAAAAATTAGATACAATATAAAACTCTCATGTGGAGGCTGCAACTAACAGCAATCCAGATTGGATATGCTCATGTTGGGAAGGAAAGACTACTAGAAAGGAGGATAAAAATCAGGAGTGATGAGTTTCCCACCTCTCCAAAGTTTCTCTGCTCTTGTTTGAAAGCTTATGTTGAAATGAAAGTTCATAAGAAGCTTTAGCTCAGATTGCCATCCTCAAGGGATGTGCTTTGCATGAAAATGCTATAATTACACTGTGAAAATGTCCATACAGTGCCAAGAGCCACATCTGCTTTGTTAGTACCTGGTTTGGTTTTTATTTCAGTAACTTTGCCATGAAGGAGCCCAACACAAAATTTGTTAGCCCTATTATACAATAGAGGTGCACCAAGAAGGTTCTGACAGTAAAGGCACAACAGCAAAGCTTCTAAAATGCAACCTTAGCCTGGATTTCCCAGCTGGCAACTTCGACCAATTGCCTTGTATCCAACAGAGAATAATAGAAACAAAAGGAAAAAAAGAAAGCAGAACCATTTATGTCTTTTCCTCTTCTCCCTTGCCTTGTTACTCCTAAATCATAGTTCTCAAGTGTTTAAATTGAATTGCAAGAGCTCCTAATTTGAACTGCAGAGCACAGCAGCCATAGAATCAACCTGTGCTCTCTCCTTATTACAATTCCCTGCTTTTAAATGAATATACTAACAAATCTCAAGTAAGGGTCTTGTACTTTCCTACAGGGACATTTGGCTGTGTCTTTCTTCATTTTAATTAGCTGCACAGACCTCTTTGTGCTCACTCAGTATAGGCACAGAGAAAATGCCAGCAATGAGAAAACAAGCCAGCAGCAAGAGGTCTTGACTCTCCTCCCTCTCTCTCTCCTTTCCCTCCCTCCAAAAGTCATCTAAAGTCATTGAAACATTTATCAGTCATTACAGTTCATTTATCAGCTCATTACATCAGCAACCAAAGAAAATAAATCTGCATTTTGTGTGATTTTGACCAGACAGCTTTTAAGGAAAAAAAGAAAAAAAAAAACAAACACAGCCCATGAGTTTTTGAGATGCTTGATTTTACTCAACATGTCAATTTGTCCTTCTCCTCCAAACACTAATGCTCACCAAAGTCACTCATGTACACCAAGAGAGCTATAGGACAACACACAATATCCTGAGTCCTAGCAGTTAATATTCTGAAGTGCCTCCTCATACCATAATGCACTCTTGAAGCTAATGATTCCATAGGTCATAAAATACAGAACCTACTCAACTCAGAGGTCAATAGACGCTTTTGTAGCCACATTTTTGCCACATCACACAGTACATATCCATTTTGTTCACCCTGCCATGAAGTGACAGCCACCCCTTTGAATCTGTCATTACCACAAAACGTGAAGATCAAAGAGATGAACCAAGCTGCTGTAAAATGACCTTGAATTTACTATCACAGGCAGAGAGGGGAGTGTGCATAGGCAGGCGTATTTTTCATGGGGAAGAGAGGCTGGTTTATCCCCTATATCAAGGTTATATTAAGCCATCATACATTTGTTGGATAAACAAAAAATATGGATAAACAAAAAAATTAACACTTTCAGACACAGTATCATAAAATAATAGTATTGAAGTGATCAAATTCCACTAGGTTCAATATCTGTGACTTTTTAGAGATCGCCCTCTTGACACAAATGCCAGCTGCTTTCTCACCCAATCCAAGAAGGACTCTAAGGAACATTTTACTCTCCTCTTTGAGAGGAATTTTACTGCAGGCAACAACTTCTGTCTTGAAAAACTAAGTAATTTGCTGCACCTTTCTGTCTTTGCTTTTTGAGAAATTACTACTCAGCTCCAGGTACCCAGGAGGAACAGTTTGATTTCCCTTCAATTACCACTATTAAAAGGTTAGTAGTGGCACACAGGAGATTGGTACATATAAAACAGACTTGGTATCAGATGATTAGCCCACTGTTAGAGCCATGTGAGGCCACTTATCCAGGTAGCTTGTCACGGAGCTTGCATTTTCTCTTTGAAGCAGCACAGAGCCAGTGCCTGGAGTCATTTCCCAGTGCCTAGCAGCCTAAAGACAAAGCTTCATCAAAGGGTTGCCTTTCACAGAGCACCACAAGAAATTCAGTAGGATTAGGAGAGAGACAGCAAACCTGTGGGAGTGTTACTGCCCTTGTATTTCTCACATACATTACATACACAAGGCTGACATCTTCTGGCAAGCTGCAGTTTGACGTCTTCAGTGCTGCTGATATGGTTTGGGGCTGGAAGAAACCCACTGCCCCTCTGTGTTTTACCTCCCTGGGTAGCCCTGTAGAATGGAATTAGCTGGGCAAACAACAGCCTAAAAAGTGACTTCTGGTCACGTGGGGCAAAAACATAAGGACTACTCAACATCTCCAACTACACAAGCACATGCGGTGATGAAATCCTGCTTTCCCTGACAGTCTAACATCCTTGATAACATCAGAGGGTATGCTCTGGTACATAGGGGGTGCCAAGACCAATAGAGAACAGGGCATGCATTAATCACCTCCCAAGCACTGGCAGAAAATGCTTGCTCCAAACCATTGCCTCACCTTCTTGCAGAAACACCATCGTAAGACCCTCGCCCATCAACATGAGGAACAACATCCAATTCCCTCTCTGCACCCTCTGAGTAATCACTAGCCAGATCACTCCCTTCCTCATGTAAATCCTCAGACAGAGGCACAACCGAACATGGTGGTGGCAGCAGAAGCGAAGCCTTCACTTCCGCTGTGCTATGGGCACAAGATGGTGGTGGAAGGGGAGCCTTCTCTTTCGCCGTGCTACAGGTACAAGATGGCTGCTCTCTGTCGGCCACGTGCAGAGCACAGGATGGCACCAGTCACATGGGGATCATGAAATGGTGGTAGAGCACGCAGAATGCATTGTTCTCCCCATTTCCCCCCACTCCCTCCAGCCCAGAGGGCCTCTCGCACCCGAGTTTTTGCCCTCCATTTGCCACGGGATTTCAAGGGGAAACAAGGGGATAGAATTTGCCATTGCAGTGGTCCAGGGTCTCTCCTGCACTGCTTTCAGTGCAATCAATACTCCTTTTACATGTGGCTAGATTGTTAAGTGCCTCTACATCCCCACTCCCCACAAGACTTTTTGCCAGATAGTTACTCTAAAGTTTTTGACCTATGGGAAGTCTCTTATGTTTTTGCTGATCCATTCCAGAAGTGCTGTTAAGTTGGCATCTGAAACATCTCTATTCTGTCTTTATAATAGACAGCTTAAGGCTTCAGCAGTGTTACTTTTTAATTCTTGTGAAATTCCTCCACCCAGGCTTCAGCCCCTCACCTCTCAATTGAATAGTTCTTGTCTTTTTTGGGTTTTTCTAAGTCCCTAGTTCTGTTTCTTTTGTTGTTGATCAAGAGGTGGTGTGTGGACATTGATATTCAGGGGGTCCCTCCTTTCTGTGATTAGGCTGAAGTCACCACAGGATCCCACCCTGAGAAGCCTTTTCCTTCTTCTTGGTTCCCGGCGTGGATTGACTTATTAAGTCTCTAATAATTCATCCCAGACTGGATGCCATCTGTGGGGTGTAGTGGGACACCCAATTGCCACTGAGTAATCTGATTTATTTCAGAAGTGCAGGTACATTTATAATCTCCCAAGCATCCAGGTACCTCAGCATAGTCACATGTTCTATCCCCATCAATCAACCCCAAGTCGGCCTGGTAACCATGCATGGTAAGCTCCTCCTGGGCTGGTTGTGCTTTCACTCTTATGGTGAGAATGCAACGTGGTCAGTTCTTTGTTCTCCAGCTCAGCTCTGCATGCATGTGGTGTGCAGCTGTCCCTTCAATAAATTAATCTGATCCCTACAATCAACAGTACTCACTTAGGTTTAAGAGACCTCTGAAATATCATAGAAAAAAACTAGGGACTAGCTTACTGGCAACAAGACTGGCACAAACCCCAGGTTTATTCCTACACAAAATCTTGCCAGATATTAAAGTTTTACCTGACATGCATATTGCAGGTTTGGGACCTCCAGGAAATGCATTCATTTGCTTATTAAACTATGAACAAGATTCAAAGAGAAGGATGAGCAGACAATCTCAGTACCTGGCAATCACAAAACAGCTGAGGTGTGAAGGAAGCTCTGGAGATCACACAATACAAACCCATGCTCAGACTAAAAGCAGACCATAGTTACATGCTCAAGAACTGCCCACTTGCCTATAAATCAATCAACTGATACAGATAAAGGACAGGGCTATAATCACTTTAAAAACTTGAGCTTACCCCAAAATTCTCTATTCCTATTTTTACTACATACAGGACAATAGATATGAAGGCCTTTAATTTGTATACTGTTCTTTTCCCTTATAGACCACAGTG
>JAOXXN010000102.1:5747986-5764614 GCA_026770055.1 Myrmophylax atrothorax
GAACAAGATTCATAGCACGAGGTTTATGTAACTTTCAATGCTCAAGAGCAGCAATTGGCTACTGTAGCATCTTCCACTCTGTCCATCTCCTCTCCTTGCTCTTAGCAATGCCCCTCTGCAGGTATAACCTGCTCCTACACCCACCAGAGAAGGCTGCAATTCAGTTAAGCAACAGCTGCCCAAAGTAGAAATTAGACATAAAAAGCTAAGTTTGGGTCCATGTGTCAGAGAACTTGGTCTTCTTGCCTATGACTTACTGTACTCTACAACATCCACTATACCACAGACCTCCTTCAGCTGTTTTCAGATGCACAGTCTCACATTTAACTACTGGCCATCGGGAGGATTTAAAGGAACTCAGGTGCACTTTCTCCGGGAATCCCTTGAACATGAGTAAGCTGGCTTAGCAAAGCTACAAAGATGGCACAAATGATCTCGGCCAGCACTTGCCCTAAAGACTCCTGCAGGAAAAGAGCAGTTCAGCATCAAGATCATCTTACCTCTAATACATTATTTGGAAACATCTGTCTACACCAACAGGGAGATAACCCTTAGTCAGCTACACCAAAAATCCCCACTTCATCTCATTCCTTATTTTCAGTGTTTTTCTAACAGCTCTATTGGTGGGGAAAACACTCATCTTCCAGAAGTACAAGACTAATATTTCAAATTACACTGACACTTTCCTTCAACCAAATTGCTCTATATTCAGTATGGCAGAAGAAATTCTGATGGATTTGAAATGAAAATCGTTGTCTGCAGTAACTGTACTAAGAAAACTCTGGTGCTAGGAGAGGCTAAAACTCCCCCCAAAACAGAGTACATCACTACCCATATAATATCTTGATTTCACTCAAGTCTTCCCCAATGTTACCAGATGTATTTCAAGCACTACAGTATGAGATGCTACTTAAATGTGAACATTCCAGTGCATTACTAATTGCTTAAGCTGTGACTGAATTTCAATCACAATTGAATCTGACAGTTTTCAACCCTTAATTTTCTCACTAATATTTCCATAGAGAAATATCATTTATGCTGGAATCTACTACATCTATCCCAAAGGCAAACAGAAAGTAAGTTCCAACCACTTGGAATAGCAGTAAAGAAAAACACTTGAAATAGTTTAAGCAACCACAGATTACCTTCAGGACTTCTATACAAGCATTCCCCCTTGGATCATTCAGGGAAGTATATTAATTCTAGACCTCTGGAAAAAGGTACTAATTAAAATACCTGCCATCACATTCACCAGGTTTCTCATGTTCTGTGACTGTTTCCCTAACTGCAGCACAAGGAAGAGTTGACATCCTTAATTTACAAGCTGGAAGGAAACTTTGAAGATGTTATTTACCACTGGCAATATTGGCTGTTCAATTGGTCCTCTTCATATCTCCTTCCTTCTTCAACACCTTTCCCCACACAGGAAGAAGAATTACCTAAGTACTCTTCAGAGAAGAGAGACCAAATCATAAACACTTCACAGAAGGAAGTCTGAACAACTTAAACCATTCTTTGCAAGTTTTGTCAAAGCTATGTGATGCAGTTCTCTATATTGATCACTATGTTTTTCATAGGCCACAGGAAACTGCTGCATTTATCCCTCCACATCTGAAGCCCAGCAGAGGGATTCTGCTCTCTGCCAATGCCTGCAGGAGCAATAGACTCTAAAGCACTATTTTTAATGAAAAAAGGCAACCACCTGCATAGCATATGCTGTTTGCCTTCGTATTTTATAATGAAGACTTGCATTCTTCTTTCCAATGATAAATTCAAAGTGTGTGTATATATATCCACATAAGAAGGATATGTAACTAAAGAGTACCAGTTTCAGCCCCACAAAACCACTGAAATTTTATTTGATCTCACAAAAGAAAAAAACCCAATGAGACATGACCATTTTCTTCTCTCCAGGATACAGATCCCTTTACACAGATTTGGCACATACAGTTACAGTAAGAGGACAAGGTGGAGCAATTCTGACAGTGGAGCAAATCTAAAAAAATGGAACTAAGAAGCTTTATTCCAAAACCAATTCTCCTCTGATTCACAAAAGGTCTGTCTGCTACCTTGCTATGCCAACACCATCTGGGCACCTCAGCTAGGGTATCTTCACTTTCTCCCAACAGAACAACAGCATGCTGAGCTTGAATAAAAGAAATCCACAGCCCTTATCTCTTTGCTATCAATTCTGTCACATGTCCTGCCCTCATTAAATAAATTAATAAAAACCACAAGCAGTTTCAAGATACATTTATGAACCTCTCCTACTTTTAGGAAAAAAAACCATTAACTCAGCAAGGCTTTAAATCAAGATAAAGCTCTTGCAATAGCACAGTGCATCTCTTGTTAACGACAGCCCTGCTACTTTCCAAAGTCTGGGAAAGTCCTCCTTCTGAGCAGAACATGTTCTTGGCCAAATAATCAATAGTGCTGTGCTCCAGCACACTGCAGGACTAACACTGAACCAGTGACCTTTAAAGTACCCAGAAACCAGCAGCTTGCAGTTGGCTTCTCTGAAGAACCTTGGCTCCCAATTCCTAGACCTGTCCAGAGAGCCAGTCTCATGCAGCCTGGGACCTACACATTGGAATAAAAGGGCTAAGTGGCACTGCTCAAATCCTGCTGCACTTGCTCAAATATAATAAAATTTCCCAAGGCAACTTGACCTTGTGTTAGCTTTGTGCTTACTCAAAAATCAGAGAAAACTGGAATTCACAAGTATTTCAACAATCAGGCTTTCTTCTGGATTATTACCAACCATATAAATCATAGAATATAGAACATTTTCACAACTAAAAAAAAAGCTACTAATAAAAGGACTTGAATACTTGGATAAAGCATTTACCAGGTCAATGAATAAAATGGTCAAGGTTTCTCTCAAAGGAAGAAAAAAAATAAGTGTAGGTGGGAAATAGTAGCCACAGTCCCCTGTGTCTCGTTTTATGTCTTGAAGCATAAATGATGGGGGTGTCATGCCAACTATTTATTAAAAGAAAGTCTGTAATGGACTGTGAGGATAAAGGGTCACATACATCAAATGCCAACTGGTCAGTAACTTGTTGTGACATTTAAAAACTGAACTCAGGGACATCAGGCAAAAAGACAATCTGAGAATTGTGGCTACAGTGTCTCATTTCTAACACATGAAACTTATTTTGGTGGCTGTAACTAGCAATAACCATTCCTTAGTGCATGCATTTGTAGTGTTTAGGTTTGTTATGCTAGTGATTTCAAGTGACTGCAAAAGAGCTTCTGCTTTACAAGGACAGTAGGTGAGCAAAACTTTATTAGAGGCCACAAACAGTGGAAGGGGAGAAACTGAAAAAACACTGTCTAATAGTAACAATTCAGTTCATGCACTTGTGTATGCAGGCACAACCAAGTCAACAGAAGCTGAATAAACAATTTAATAGCAGAATTAAGCAAAACTTCAAAAAATATCTATCATTTAACTTAAAAGACAAATTTCATATGCATATTATTCTGAATATATCAGAAGAATGAAAAGAATTGAATGTTGAATGGGGAGAAGAATCCATAGCATTGACTAAAGATTATTTTTCCCCTTCTTAAAACAATGAAAAATAACCTCTTCAATTAAAACAATTATTTTCTTTAAGACTCCTAAATTGCACTAAATAACACTTCCGAAACTGCACCATGATAACCCTGATTAAAAAAACTTGGGACAGAAAACCCAGAAATACCCATGAGCACAATTCAACTGATCTTCACAGAGATTCCTGTTTCAAAATTTGGTTCACATTTGACTATACAAACACATCTATTTGAAGATCCTACTTAAATCTTTAGTACAAGTTCTTCTACTTTTCAATGTTTTTTTAATGAGCAACTAAGAACTTAATAAAGCCATTCATTTTATTATAGCAGCTAGAAAGTCATTTGGTTGCTATGCATTTCCTATGCAGCTTGGACATGCATATGTATGCCTAGACATAGACATCTGTATATTCACATTTAGACTATGAATATTTAAATATACATCCACAGTTATATATGTATGCACACAACTAAAACCCCACAGCCATGTTATATGTCTGCCAATGTATTTTCATGGGGTCTAACAATGTTCAGCCCATTCTGGAGTTTACTGATGTTTAAGAGCAACAGGCTGTAAAACAGTTGAAATTTTTTCTCCAGGAGCAAGATAGTGTTTCCAGGATGTCATTTCTTGAATACATTTTCTAGGTATTTTGTAACAACAGGTATCCACGTGCAGAAGGAAAGATAAACCAGATCAGGGCCTATGCATAGGGTTCAAAATAACACACCACACATGGATACCTGAGTGACTGGCAAATTGCTGCCCCCTTACCAACCAGTATTAAAAGGACATTTCTGGATGAAAGTACCAGAGAGCTTCAAGCAGCACTGTTACATGCACATTTCACACTTGGCTCGCTATAGGAACTAACAAAAATAATGCTGTTGATTCACCAATATAAATAGGAAAGACTAAGTACTCTTTCCAAAAAAGCATTCTCAAATGATACCATGAGCCTCCTGAAATCTTAGAGACAATACATTGTTTAAAAACCTTATAGACGCCAAATTTTACATCAATCTCAGTTTTCCATCTCAGTATATTCCCTTTGTTGTGACAGGTTAATTTTACAGAGCAGGGCAGCCATCAGAATTTCTGTCTTGCAAAACAAAGATGACTTTAATTAAGATAACTAGTACAACAAACCATTTTCTAAAGTTCTATTCAAGAGAAAAGAGTAAGTTTCCCTCACAAAGAGAGTAGCTTGAGGGCATTGAGAGGATTTCTGGGACTCGGGGGATAGGGCCAGGGGGAGATCGCTTGTTTGTTTTTAAATTTTGTGGACCTGGATCACCAGCTATCAAGAACTGACAGAAGTGTCATCTGTCTCATCTGAACAGCTCTCATTCCATTTTTGGCTTCTCTTGAGACAGGCAACAGTACTTGTTACTGCTAAAAGGAAAAGTACTGCCTGGTATATCTGAAAGCACAGTCTCAGAATGGAAAAACAACTAGTTTAGTATTTCAAATAATAACACTTTCTTCTGCCTTTAATAATGCTTAATAATTTTCTCCTTTTCAATGTTTACAAATAAAGCTTAGGAATTAAACACATTAATGCTAGATGTTCAAGTATTTCTCTCTTCTAACTCAAGCCAAAAAAACAACCAGCTTTATATTTACTCTAATAACTCTCAGTTTTCAGTGTGAGAAGCCACGTTCTCAACAGATGACAGAAGAGTCAACATTACCAAAGACAGTTAACAGAGTGAGCTGTCAAACTACCTTCTCTCATCTGACAACATGCAGTATCCCACCAGCATGTATCTAGTTCTTACATTCAGAGAAGACCCAGGATTGGATCTGTGAGGTCTAGCAAGGTCTATGGCACAGCTTTCGCTTACGTCTGTCACATAATGTAGACAGAACACATTGTCTTGTTCTTACTTCCTCACATTCCCTGGCCTCAGCAAGAACTGGGCAGCCTCACAGACTTCCTAGGGGTCATTCCCTGAGGTTCAAGTGGCACCAAAGGCAACACATATCGAGTAGGTTGCAAGCAAGGTCATGTGCACCAGAGCGGAGCACGAACACAGCCTGACGGGACACTTGTGCCACCAACACTCCCCGCACACGGATGAAGCTGAAGCTGCAGTGCCCCTTCCCACCATGGAACAGCCACACTCAGTCAGTGCAGGGTGGGCAAGGTCTGAACTGCAGATGTGCTTCAATGACACTGTGGCAAGTGAAGGAACCTTTGCTAAGGTTCCACCATTGCCATACGTTTTCCTCTTCATTAAACACCAACTGCTACTTGCAGGAACAAAGACTTATATAATTGAACCTATTTTTTAACTGCCACAAAGAGAGAAACAGTTAATAAAAGCTTAGAACTGATACAGTTTCAAACTATTTGTTTCCTATCAGGCTTGTGCTGAAAGTAAGAGGAATGTTACAATAGAACTCTCAGTAGCAAAAGAGTATTCTCAATATCTGACTGCCTTAATAAAATTATTGCATTAAAAGAAATTTAGAACACAGAGAAATCACCTATATTTAATAATTTGACAACAAGTATCCAGGTGCAGATTTCTTTTCGCATGTGACTAAATTTAATGCACCCTTACCATGTGCAAAAAACCTGGTGAAATGAGAGGTGCTAACATTTTCTAACAAATCAGATGACATCACAGAACAGGTTTCTTTTTGTTACTTGTGAAAAGAACATGCTCTTGGTGCAATTGATTTCACACATAAAAGGCAGTGGTTTGAAAGACTGATGCTGCTATTTTTGGCCAGTTAGTAGAAACCCGTTTCTAAAGCTGATAGCAGCTCTGACAATTAATTACAACTAAAGATCAAGCATGTCAAATCCTTGTGAAATCCCTAGACATGAATCAGAATGACTCCTGAGGGCCTCAAAAGAGTTCGGAGGAACTAGTCCCTCTTTTTTCAAACCATCTTTGTGTGTCTGAGCTGCAAAGATTATCAGCATGAATATTTTATGGTATACAATAAAGGTAAACAGAGCCAGGAGATCTACAATCTCCTGAATTTATGTACAACAGACTTGCCACTGGTAAATAACTGCTCAGCTACGTACATATTACAGCCAGGTGAACAGTAGGGAAAGACATTCACAAACAAGACTAAAATGTATTGCAGCAGAAATTGCAATTATACCCATCCACATCTGCAAAATTCATTTTCCACAACCATGCTAAGCATTTTATAAAGGCGTCTCATGAATTCGTGCAGCAGCAGTACAGGCATACAAATACATTAAGGATAAAAAAACAAACAACAACAGAAACACTGTTAGCTCACAGCCCCAAAGACATAACCTGGCCATGACTGCCCCAAAGGCAGATGATTACATTGTTTGTAGTCTCCCCTCCTTCAATAGGCTGAGCTAATTAACACATCTGAACAGTTACTGCAGAATTTGCATAAGAAATTGATTGCAAAAGTTTGCTGTTATGGAATCATTTTGCCAAAATATTAACTGTAATAGGTTGGTACAGTAACAAGCTGAAGTTTTCCACAATACCACAAAGTACTGATTCTTCTGGGAAAAAAAAATAGTGAATTCTGATGCACTTCAGAGGCTTCTTGGAAAGAGACTGCAAACAACACTAAGTCCTTTTGAATTGGCCATCTCCAAGTTTCCTAAGACTGGAAAGAAGGTTTGAAATGTGTTTGGACTCTGATTAAATGCAGCAATCAATGCAGCAAAAACATATTAGAAAAGCTTTTAAGTAGTCAAACTGTGACAGTCTTTACTTATTTTTCTTCCATCCCTCCTTCCTTGAGTCAGGCATTTATAAAAAAATACCTTAAGAAACTTGTGCCTACTTCTACAAAGGCATACTGACTTTTTGACACTATGATAATTCAAGTGAGTATGAAAAATACAAGACAAAATAGAAAATCTAGGTTCTGAAAGGAGACATTAACCAAGTCAAGTCAAACTTTTAAAAATAAAACACTCGAGAAATGAGTCACCCGCCCCCAGAACAAATGCAAGGGGAGGGGCAATTTGTTCACTTCTAGTTTTGCATTCTCCCCTCCCTATTTATTTTAAATGCAAGCCCTGCTTTCTTAGCTACTGCTAAGACATTGGCATTTTCCAGCCAGCCAGTGGAACAAATAACTCCAGTTTATAGGCCTCTAGAAGCAGAGTGAATTCTCTTTTCTCTGCTTTACCCAACAGCACACCTTCTGAAGAGACACTACATTCACAGCCACAAAGCAGGCCACAGCTGTACACTGCATTTTACATCTGAGAGTCAACTTTGTGACTCTTTAGTACTGGTGGGAGGAGCTATCCCACTCATGGCAAGTAAACAGGCATATTTCTACTCATTAGGAGAAAGGGGGAAAGGCATAGGATGGCTTGCTCATCTCTGACAGTTCAGAAGTTGTAGGGAAAGACAGGAGACAAAAAGCTGGTCCAGCAATGTTTTTAGGCCAGCATGTGGCTCCATCAGTGCCCAATTCCAGCCTGACAACAGAACTTTTAAAGCCATGGTGGCACATTAAAGCATTACTTCATTCCTAGCACTACATCATTATATTATTCTGGTTTATTATAGGTTTTCTAACAGTTTGCACTAAAGAGTTTAAATGATGCTTTTGAAGAGTAACTAAAGTACACTTGACTCTAAAACATGAATGGAACAGGCATAAGTGCTAAACCACACACCTGGTATACAGGAGGGGAAAAAACCACATCTAAAGTGTGCACATACAAATGCCCCATTCCCCTCCCTCAAACAAATGAGCAGCTCTGGCTCACTCCCATCCTCCAAAGGACATGTGGTACACAGAAGACGGTTCATTGAAATGGGCCTAAAATATCCATGAGATAGAACTCAGTGTTTGCATGGAAGAGACTGGCTGTTACAGGAGCTGTTTCCGACAAAGAACAGCCATCCTTCATGCCTTGCTGACTCAGGACCCCGCAGTCCTGCGTAAAATCTGCAATGGTGAGCTTTTGTTTTCCTCTCCCCATCCTAGAGCCACTCACCATTTAATCAGAGCTCTGATACAAGTATCTGTGCCAAAAAGAGAAGCTAATTCTGGAATAATCTTTCATTGACAACTTTATATAATACAAAGCCAGCCCTGAAACAGGGAACACCTGTTAAGCCAGAAAATTAGTTTTATTTCCTTAGCTGTCATTTCCACAGCTAAGCAAATGTTTCTACCAGAAATTATGAAGTGATAAGTTTTGGCAACTGCTCGAAGTGTTCATCAGCTTTGTAAGCAAACCCACAGCCTATTGGAAGATACTCTAACAGAGATTAGGCAGTGAAAATAAATAACTTGTCTTTACATGCCGGATGGCATTTACAACAGAGCGCATAGTCTACCTTAAAGTTTGTAACACTCCTACTGAAAGAGAAGACTGCAGATTGAAGGAGGAAGTAGTTCCAAGCAATAAAGGTAACAAAAAAAGGACATATACTGAAGTCTGATCACTTGGTACAAAAAGAAAAATATAACAGTCAGTTTAAGCTGTTTTAAATTGCCTCATTTAACAGATTGCCACATGAAACTGTTGCCACTACACCAAGTAAACAAACACATCACACCTGGTATGCACTGTGCTTGGGAGACAGCAATTACAGATGGATTAAAGGATAACCAGCTAAATAGTTTACATCCAAGCACCACACTATGCTATTCCATTTTAAACATTCTGTTCAAAAAAATCCTTGATACAAAATATAAATACTCCACATGAAGAAACTTTAAAAAAATAATCAAAACCCCAACCACTTATTTTTCTGACCACAGAAAAGTTTCTCAAATTAGGACTTCCTCTCTTCCTACTGCCACACTTTTTTCCACACTGAAATCAAAATTCAATGCCCAGACAAGAGATGAGATTAAAAATAAAACAGAAAACACTGAAAACTGCCTCTTCTGTTTATGCAATTTTATCCTGAACAGAGTGGTTGGTACTTTCCCCAAAGATAGCACAATGGAACAGTAAGCTTGATCTACAACTTGAAATCCTCCATAAACAAAGACCAATGTTTTAATTGAAAGTAACCTGAATGACTAAAGCAATTGTAAATACAAAAACTTTGAGCTGCCTTTGTTGTTGTTCACTATTCTTCACCAAAACACCATCTATCCTCATTTGAAAGACCCACAAAGTGCCTGATACTCAAAGAGCAGCTATTGATCCGTGGAGAGGATCAAGGTTACTGTAATCAAATTTCAGTGTCCCATAGTAAATTTTTCAGTTTATCTTGTCATTCCTAATTGATAGCCCTTCATCTCCGAGATATACCTTCTCCTCTTACATCTCTTGTCCAAATACACTACAGGAATGTGGAAGCCTGTGAAAGCCTAAGGAGAGGTTGGACTGTTTCTTAGAAGCACAATCCATTGAGATGTACTGTATTGGCATAAACTGCCTCAGAAAGTCGCTGAGCTACAGGAATTGGACACTGTTACAATACTTGGAAATCATCACACTTTTTTGGTGTTATGTTTTTCCTTAAGTATTTGGTGCCACTCACTGCCAAGAACAGGATAGTGTTTGAGGTGGAGTCTGGATCTGACCCAGCAGGTCAGAATAAGACCAGAATAAGGTTTTAGAAGGAGAAAATCTCTTTATGCAAGGAACAAATGCTCTTAACCACAAGAAGAAAAAACTGGTCATAAATATGAGTCAATTTCAGTACAACACCAACAAAAAACTATCATTAGAAGTGAAAGATGAGCCCCAAGCTTTTTTCACCAGTTAATGTTTTACTTCCTACACTATCATAACATACACCATGCATTCTTCAGCCAAACATCTGCCAAACATTAACCCACAGAAACAGAGCCATTCAGAAAGCAAATACGCAATTGTATCATTGATATCTGGTTTGGTTAAAAAAATACAGGCAATATCAAAGGCTTTCTTCAACTCAGGATACATATGCACAATGAAGAACTCTAGCATATGTTTATTTGCAGGAATAAAACCCACAAATAATCCCCAACCAACAGTATAAGTGGGCATATAAAAACCTAATATTTACTGAGTATCCTGGCCATAAACCTGCTCAAGAAAGACAGCAAGAAAAACCTCACACTTGTATAGCAACCTAAACACAAAAGCATTAAAAATATACCACATGGACTTACTACCACAACAACTAAGACAAAAAAATAATCTCTGCCATGAATCTTCTACAGCAGCTCACACATTTTGATTTGCCCTGTTTTATGAACCATGTCTTCCTAAAGAATCATTTCCAGGCCCTTACTTCAAACCCACTATTTTTGATAGGTCAGCTACCATAATTTGCTCCATAAAACAACAAAAGCCATATCAAATTTTACTCAGCTACAGATCCAAAAAGCTCAGGTGTTGTTTCCTTACACTCATTTATGCAGCTCTTCTCCCACAAAGCATAGAGATGGCACAGCTGAAGCACCTCTGAAACCTTCTGCTGTTCTGAAGGCACTTGTTCCAACTGCAGATGTTTCCATTTTATAACCAAAACAACTTGATTGATTATTGGCTGTGCCTCATTTGTTTCAACATGAGGTTTCCCTGCAGAGCAACACTTCCTCCAAATTTTAGCCCTGTGGGCTACAAATAGAGAATAAATATGCATAGTATTT
Source organism: Myrmophylax atrothorax (assembly GCA_026770055.1). NCBI lineage: Eukaryota > Metazoa > Chordata > Aves > Passeriformes > Thamnophilidae > Myrmophylax > Myrmophylax atrothorax. The sequence continues at coordinate 5,759,130 of JAOXXN010000102.1, forward strand.
CTATATTTAGATAAATATTTATAATCTGGATAATAAAATAATAAATTTTAGCACTGTAGGGCCTACGATGATGTGGACAATGAGTAGAAAGGCGGGACAAGCATGGTTTGGAAAAGTTTCCCTCAAACACAAAGATCTCACAAAAAAAATAGAAGTTTCTAAAAAATTTGAAACACTTTTTATAATTACAGCTATATGTGCTCCATTAAATTAAGTGGCAAATGGGTGTTAAAACCCCTTTGTGTTTTATCTTTACAAAGACTAATTGTGGACAGAAAAACCACCACCATATGTGTCATATAAAAGGGGGGACACACAGAAATGCAAAGATTTCTAGTCTCACCTGTATTTATATAAAGATAATAGCTGTAAGCATCCTCAAAACAATCAAAGCTTTATGAACCCAACACTGCCTGATGACACTGGACAGAACACAAGCCGGAAAGATTTTTGACCTTCCTGTGAGGACCACACTTAAGCCAGGGAGAACTTAATAGCAATAAGCACCTCCAGAAAATCAGAGCCTTGTGGACCCAACACTGCCTATCAACTTTGGATAGCACACAGGTTGGAAGGGTTTCTGACCTCTGATGTGAGACCACACTTAATAGCAAGAAAAGAACTTTCCCCACAACATCTCCCAAAATACAAGTATGTGACAATGACTATATGGTTACTTAGTCGGTGATAACATTTAGCTGCAGGATTGCACAAAGGAAAATAAAGTAAGAATTTGGTGGCTTACCTACCCCTGCAATGTTCGATGGGGTGGGGGGTGGAGGAGACAGGGTAGCTCGTAGGTTGCCCCTCCCAGCGATGTTGGAAGTTTTTTCTCCCCCGTTTTGGTTTATACTCAATCTCTTTTTATACCTTTTATTTTTCCTTTAGGTGGTTTGTGTGACTAAAGTCAATACTTTGGGGGGGGTTAGACAGATGGCTGAGGGGTGGCTCCTTGGGTCTCTGCAGGGTGCCACAGGGTGTGACAAAGAAAGGCCATATTATTTCAATAACATTCCATTCTTCGGTATCAGCATCCCTCCAGGGGGCCTAAGGCGTTTCCCTCAAATAATCAAGACCTTATCAGAGCCATCACCCCACATGAGGGGTCCCTGAATCATCTGCTGTGTGCCATAATATATGCTCATCTTACATCCACTGGCCACTGTCCCCACAGGGCCCTGATCTCACAGCCCTCAGGGGCTTCTGTAGGCAGAAATGTGCCTTTATCCATCCCTGTGGATAAAGCAGTGTGAGGACAGGCGGTATGGCTGGGTTTGGCTGCTTTGGAAATCCCAGGGATGGGTTTGGGAGAACAATCAGCCAGATGGTTCTGTGGGTGAACTCTTTTTTAGGGACCTGCCACAGCTTTGCCCTCTGGAAATTCCCTCTGTACTCATCTGTGCTGCTCAGGGAGCAAAAGCACACACTGTTCTTCAAATCTCATTGAGCAGTTTTCCTTCGTTTGTTAAATCACTCATTCATTAGTATATTTAGCTGTTACTTCTGTTGCACTGTGGTTATGCTGTAAATACAGACTGCCTTACCTACGTTTGTTCTTTATTCCTATTTATATGTATATAAGTGTGTGTGTATGTAGTATTTTTATGAGTCTAGCAGGGAAAGTGAACATAAATTGAGAAATCGGAAATGTCAACGTCACTGAGACATTCAGACTTAAGACCTGCTGTAGACCTTAATGAAGGGATCTCTGTCAGGAATAAAGACTAAGTGGCTGGTTATTTACCATAATGTTTGCACTCACTTCAACAATACAACTTGGAGCACTAATCCCAACCTGTGCATTAACATAACAAAGCATCTGTAAATAGTTTTTCCTTAACTAGTACAAAATAAGGCATTTTAGGTTCCCTGAAATGATAGAAATGTTTAAATAAAGGTAAAAATCTTTCTGCTGAGCTCCTTTGTCTGCATTTTAAATTTGGTCAGGTGGTCCTTTGTCTTGAGATATGTGTGCTAATAGTAGTCTTTTATTACTTTGTGTGAATGCTCCATCTAAACTCTAAAAAATGTAGTGGGAGCCGCCAGAGCTTTGGAATATTTTTTTTTAATTATTAGCAGATTTTTCCCCCCTTCATTTTAAATTCTCATCACAGAATGTGTTTGTGCTTAAAGTTATTTTTACTACAGGTCACACTTAAACTGGGCCACTGTAGGAACACACAGGGTCAAAATGCAGATGAAAGAATAGATGTTGGATATTGATCTCAGGAGCAGAGGAACAGAGGCCTTTTTCCATATGAAAACCCTTTTGGTCACAGAAACTTGACCACCTGGCTTTGATGTCCTACTTCCTAAAGAAAATTTGAGTTTGAGAAATGACTGAGAGGCAAACAAATCTGGCAGGGAGAAGCCAGCAGAAATATTCTCCTGCACCAGACTTGCGTCAGTGCCTTTCTTTTGAGTGAGGGTCTCATATCTGAGGCCTAAAGGAGGAATGATGACCCTTACTATTAAACACCAGTGGCTCAGATTTGTCTCTTGAAATTTCCCTGTCCATGCCACAGAGGAAATGATTCATCCCACTCATCTTAAAAAAACAATTTTAACAGAGGTCGAATTGGTCTCTGGAAGACAGGGATTTATTGGACCAAATATGAGTGTTTGGTGGAGAAATGGGTGTCTAAGTGCCTCAACTCCCTTTACCAGGAGGAGGAATTGCTGTCAGCACATGACTTGTCTCATCTCCCAGGAGATGCCTGACACAGATGGGTCTGATGACTGCTTCTCTGGATGTGTCTGTTCTCTCCTTTGTCTAAAAAGTGCAAATAATAGTAATTATAGCACAGATGTTTCAAGGGAAAATGAATCCTATGCCTATCATGTATGTCTTTATTGGAAAAAAAGGCAATATCCAAACACCCAGCCGCCTCACTACCTCCCTTTGAGGTTAGTTTAGGTGGGCTGAACATCACACTAAAGGAGATGACCAGTTCCACTTGGCTCAGTTCACCCACACCTTCCTGCAGATGAACTGAGAGGAAGAAAAAGAAACCAATACAGAGTCCACAGAAAAGATATTAAACCAGTTACTCTTTTTTATGCCAAGTTTAGCCTAAGTTCAGCCTGGCCACACTGACTGAAGGACTCTGTGTGCTGACTGTTGAAGTTGATGTGTATTGGAAGAGCTGCTTGTGTTGCTCTGATTAGTGCTGGGTGCTTTCCTTCCCTGTTTCCTCAGTGGAAGTCAAGCTGGTTTGGATTCCCTGGCATCCGGAAGGTGAACAGCAGTTCAGTGACCCACTTGTTTGGTCTGAAAACAATGAGGTTTTATCATGTAAAGAAGCAATTCCTGGGTCTGGCTTGCATGGTTAAACAGAGGGGCACTTTGAAGGCTGAAGCTTTAAGGAAAAAAGCTTCCTAAATCTGTGACATTTGTAGACATCTTATCACCTGGAGACCACTGATAAAGGACTGGTTTCAACTTTTGCACAAATAACTCATTGGAGTTTTAAAGAAAACAAAAGAAAATTTGAGTTTCAAAATCACCTCCTCTGAGTCTTTGAAATTTTCTGGAATGGTATCCTCTAAAAGCACTTGGTATGTTCTAGTTGACAAGGTGGTTATTAGTCAGAGTTTGGATTAAATGCTCTCAGAGGTCTTTTCCAAACCAAATGTTTCTGTAATTCTGTCATTCTGTAATCAGAAGGACAAGAAAAGGCTGGATGCTCTTATGGCAGGTTCGTGACAGGGATGTAATGACAGTCTAAGATGTAGCTCATACAAGAACCTCATGTTCCTGTTGCTTCTCTGTGTCTGTCACCACTGACAGTGTGGCTGAGTTTGTTGCTCCTTTGGATAATTAGCACTTGGAAGTTTTATTTGGGGGATTATGAAGCTACTCTTTCTTCTGACAGTTTCTGCCTGTGAAAGTGATTGCAGCAGAATTAAAGCTGCAATAGGAACTCGGAGCTCTGTAAAGACTCCAAACAAAAAACATCATTGAAGTGACTGTTTAATTACATGACTGAACCTTAATCCCCCTCTTCAGGAGCAGGACACTTTGCCACCACCCAGAGTCCTCCTGATTCTGTACCATAAACTCCAGTTAGGAAAAGAAGTCCTTCCCAAATTACTTGAATCTCTCAAACCCCAGCCAGTTTGGAGACCCTTTCTTTGTGTTTCTCAGCAACACACTCACTCCAACTCAGTTCAGGAACCTCTGCCTGGGCTTCCTCCTCAGATGGAATTTCTTCAACTTCAAACGATTTCTCCTCCACAGGATTTGTTATTAATTCCACCCGCTCCCATTCCCTCTCCCATTGAGCCGTATCTTTCCATTTTTGCTCTCTGTTGAAACCTCCTACCCCTCTCCTTTTGAAGAATGCCTGCCACCATCGCTGCTGCCTCAATCAGGCCATTCCCTTATAATGATCTCACCAGTTTCCATGACCAGGTTGCTCAGAACCTACCACATAAGGATGTTTCCCTGTTTCCTGTCAGATGTGTCCCCACATGGTCTGGAGTGCTACAGAGCCTTTAAACAACTCCTTGCTGTGTGCCTGCCCCTTCTTTCAGACTCCTTTTGTCTTGGCAGCACGGTCTGGGCAGCAAACAAGGCTGTTTTGGGCAGGGCTTTCAACAGTTAAATTGACTTATTGAATCTTTTAGGTTGGACAAGACCTCTAAGATTATCCAGTCCAACCATTAACCCAGGACTGCCAGGTCCACCACTGAACCCCATTGCTAGGAACCACATCTTGATGTTTTTTAAGTGCCTCCAGGGATGGTGACTCCACCAATTCCCTGGGCAGCCAGTTCCAGTGCTGTCAGTGAAGAATTTTTTCGTAGTATTCCGTCCAAGCATCCCCTGAAACAACTTGAGGTCATTTCCTCTTAACCTGGTCACTTGTTGCCTGGGAGAAGAGGCCAAGCCCCACCTGGCTACAACCCCCAGTCAGGGTGTTGTAGAGAGCTATGAGGTCCCCCCTGAGCCTCCTTTTCTCCAGGCTGAGTCCCCCCAGTTCCCTCAGCAGCTCCTCATCCCACTTGTGCTCCAGAGCTTTCTCCAGCAGCAGGTGGTTGGAACAAAACTTCTGCTTCCTTTCTTCTTTTTTCCCCTGGCTCCCTGTGAAAGGCAGGCTGAGTTTTCAGATTAAAGAGTGCTTTATTTTGAAGCAACTTCTATTTGTGCATGTTTTTTTTACTGTATTTAATGCAGCCCATTTACAAAACAGCTGCTTACTGTAGGAAGTGGTGTTCAAGTCAGCGCCAGTCCAAGTGATAAATGAACTGTGTGAATGCAGCAACTTAACCTCAGCAAGGTCTGAGCCACAACATTTATTTAAGCCTCTCTTTGTTTTCTGTAAATAATGGATCTGTGTGATCAAATATTTATTAAGAGCTTTTGGATGTCATGCAGTTGGGTGTTCTTGTGTGTAAAGGTAAAATGGTTCAGGCCTTTTTTAGTCACAAGTGAACATCTCTTCATTTTTACCATCCAAAAGGGAGAGATGCCTCTCCCAGG
>JAOXXN010000102.1:5772810-5784164 GCA_026770055.1 Myrmophylax atrothorax
AACTACTTCTTTTGTTAACTAATGGCACGGGGAGTTAGTGGCAGGGAGAGAATTTACATCATTTCAAAACTACAACAGCATATGAAAAGATATCTATGTTGTTGTGCCATGTTGTCTCCATGCCCAGGAGAAGAAAACTGACTAAATCTTTACCTCACATGGCTAACTTTGACACAACCCTAAAATCTGGATTGTTTACCAGCAGCTCCATCTCATAATTTTCAGCAAGACTCAAACACAGCAAGAACAATCACATTCTCAAAACGAGGAGCCCTTGCCAATTCTTCATTTATCCTTACTAAAAATCCTAACAAACCAAGCTTTATATTGGAAATGACTGAGCAAAAAGAGAGCACCAATTTTCCTAGAGCTATATGCAAATAAACCCCCTTAATCCATTCCAAGTTACTGCATGCATACCAAACCTTGCAAAGCAGGCCTGAATACATTCACGCCTAGCCATGAAGTATTTGTGCTGAGAAATGCAATCTTTCCCTTGCACATCAGTATAAGTTAATAAAAATCTTTCAACAGCTTCCTCAGTATTTTTCAGTTTTCAAATATCAATTTAAATAATATACATCAAGTATCCACATCTACATAGAACAGGCATAGAAATAATAAATGAAAAACTGACTCTCTGGAGGGGACAATTTAATTCATAGTATATGTGATAATGCAAACAAAACTAAAAGCAGTAACTAAAAATAGGCATTATTTTCTCTTTTCATCAAAAGCTGATTATAATCCCTCTAAGAAACCAGCACGATTTCCACAGGCTCCATTGTCCAATGTAAGATATAGTGACATGCATTAGCTGGATGCTCAGATGGGTTTTGACCAGCTTGGGCAGGGTATGGAGGGCAGAGCTGAGCAAGCAGGGCAGGTGTTGCAGCATCTGTTAAGCAACACAACACGTGCTCAAGGTGCAAGGCAAATACAGATCGTGCTGTGGGACCATGTTTCCAATGCATGTTGCTACAGAGGATGTCATTCCATGAGACTTGGAGCAAAACAGGAAATCTAGAAACAGGGGACTTCAGAGAATGCTCACTGATTTACAAGGTTCATTTCCCATAGCAGCATCTAGGCAGGTTAGTGAACTCAAGCATTTTCCTTTCAATAATGGAACAGAACAACATGCTGAGAGAACTGGCTGAAAAACTTAATTTCTGCCTCTTTCACAAGGGTACTTAATGTGACTTCTAAATGACCCTACTGAGAAAGGCATTCTTTCTCTACATAAATTATATATGACAGGGAGAAGAAAAAATGTATTTTTAGAAAGCAACACTCCCATAAACTATATTAGCCTTTTGCCATTAGCCTTTGAAATTCCTATTCAACAGAGGACTAATATCATGGAAGATGGCAGGCAATTTCATACTCAGAATTAAATCTGTAAGTAAACAAAGGAGGATCCAAAATTTCAGGTTCATAAGTTTTGTGAAGTTCAATTCTCTGACTCAAAAAGAGACGAGTCCCTGTGACTGAGGTAAGAAACGCATGTGATGAGTTTCCCACCCCAAATACAGATGTGCAATCCTGGCACATTCACTACCACAGATCCTGTGTGCTACAAAGGCCCTGCCACAGTGGTACCACAGAACACCACAATGCTGATGTTGGCACACACCCAAGTGCCCACAGGAAATGCCTTGGACTGCTGCTGGGATTATAAGCACACATTGCTCTGAACAGAATGACCAGGAGAATGTTCTTGACTGCACAAGCAGCAGCAGAAGCAGCAGCAAGACAACCAGGAACCAAAGAAAATTCAAAACAGGTTCCCAGAGAAGCTCTCTGCCAGGTCCGTGTTGCTTTCACTAAGAGAGGTCACAGACCAAGGGATATTTTATCAGACACTCCTCACAGTAGCACTCCATATGTAAAACTCAACTGAAATGACTGCATGAAGAATTTGAACATACTGTAATTACAGAAGAAATTTCCAGCTACAGTAGCAAATGAGACAGTACTGAGCAAATAAGTGTTTAAATTATGTTATATATAATATTTGCAAATATTTTTTCTAATAGACCAGTATCACTCTGCCCTGCTTCTAAGGGCAAAAAATAAACATTTAGTGTAGCCTGCTTAATTCTGCAGCACGACAGTAATACAGAATTCTCTTTTAAACTTCAATTAATTTGTATTATCACTCTGATAATAATACAATACTGTCATTAACTGCAACTCATGGAAATCAAAATAAGCTGCTTAAATTAACATTAATATTGCTTTATGCTGGCTTAAAGAAAACACCTCTGAAAAAGTTCAATTCACCGATTCTAAATTCATATTTAGGTGATATCAGTAGGTCCATCTTGCCAGTATGCAGGTCTAAAACTTGTCTGGATCTGGTTTAGCTACCCCATATATTTAATATATAGAAAGGATCATGGAACCTAAAGTTTCAGCAGAAGGACACTGAGCTGATTTTGTTTGAGCATCAGGGGACTCTGTGTAAGGTGTGTGAGAGTGTAAGTTCATTTACAGGGTTCCAAAGATTTTGCAACAGCAAAATCAAATTATTTCAAAATTATGGTGATCCATTGTCAGCGGTGTTTGGTTTAGAAGTTCTTTGTAGTACTGCCCTTTATAAGCTGATGGGTATTAGAGATACTAAAACTATTTAAGGTTACAATGATGGAACTCTAACAAGCAGAAGAGACTTAGGTGAAAAAAATGTTTGATAAATGTCTGTGAATTGTAAATAGTACATGATTTCCTAACTTACAAAGCTGAAACTCCTCAGGTCCTTTATCCCACATTAAATGTGTTAAGAGCTGGCTAAGGAGCTCACAGAAGTGGGTGTCTGTGGGGAAACAAAATTGTATGCCAAGGCCAGCAGAGCACCTCTGAGAGTTCTCATTGTTCAATGCTAATAATTATAACATTTTAATGATGCATATTGTGGATGAGAAAAATGAGTGGTTTGGGAAATGGGAAAGATGCAGCTGATATGCAGAATAACTGGACCATTTAGTGCACTGAGCTGATACAAAAGGTTTTCTTCCTGCCCTGTGTAATTCTCACTTTCTTTTGGAAAGAAAACAACTGATTATGAGAAAGGCCTTTGCTTACAAGCAACTTTCTGGCCACTACTTCAAGTTCAATGTGAATATTTGATGTGACACTTTGGCAAAGACCTGAGTGATGCTGAATATGTAAGAAGGGCAGAACTTAGTTGTGGCAGTGGGGACATTTTTTACCAGTATTGGTGACATTCCAATTAAATAGTCATATCACTTTAAACAGATTTAGGAAAAAAATAGAGTATCAAGAGGAGTGAGAACAAACAGCAAGAAATAGAGGAAATGTGGCCCTCTGGAGAGCAGATCTCCAGCCGTGGTAAGATTGGAGTCTGTGGGTTTTGTTTTTCATTGTAGTGTAAAAAATGAAGGGAATAATTAATTATTTTTACATTCTATGTATAAACATAAGATGGAAATCCTGAGAGAATTGGAACTCTACTTTGGAAAGGCTGGAAATCAGAGCTACATTACAGTCTGTAACCTGCAGCTGGGAACAAAATAGCTAAAATCTAGGAAAAAAACACCCTTTACCATTACAAGACATATCTAATTTAAACACATATCTTGGGCTCTGAGACTTAGCTAAAAGGCACAAGTTGAGTGGACAGAACACGGCATCCCAACAGACAGTAACTTGGAAAACAGCTCATCACAATATTTAACGGCTGGGGGAATACTATGACAATCTTTAACTGCAAGGCCTTGTGGATTTACAAGATCCCAATCTGAGAAACAGACAGTAAAAAGCAAAACCTAGGGGATACAAATCTGTTTGCAAAACCCTGCAAATCAATCAGGTAACTCTGGGGTGTTAAGGAAAAATCTTAGCAGTGAGTTCATACCCAGCATAAATTACCAGAACCGTAGTGGAGTTATTTCTCCAACACTCCTCCCTTGAAATATCTTCAGCAACTGTGTGGCTGAGAAATTACTGCTTGTTGACACGAAAATAATTCTACTACTTGTGCACCAAGACATGTTCTTCCCCACAGCATTTTGCTTAATAATCCAATTAGTATTGATATGACCAGACTACACCTTCCTAAAATGAATCCTGATTAACTGGAGAATAACTTCTTCCTAAAGCCATCTAGGTTTAGACTTGAATACATATGTGACAAGTCATCACAAAACTTTCCAATAGAGAAATTCAGTGAAGAAAACCAGTGCTCATTTAATGGGAAGAAGGTACATCAAACATGTATACTTAAATCCAGTGCACTTATAGACTTCTCTTTCTGCTGTGGGTTGATGAACAGAACCAGATAATGGCAAACAATGACAGACATAATAATTCATATATGTCTCACATTTGTTGCTTGAGCCTCTTTCAAGGAGCCTATTGCATGTCTCAGAGAAAATGTGAAAATAAAGCATGCTATTAATGGCAGTGCATCCTACCCTGGAATGACCTTGTGACAGAAGTCAAGCTTGTCTAGACCCTGAAACATCTTTTGAGAGGATTTCATTCCAGCTGAAAGAATACTTATTTCGACATACAAGAACACTAAAAAAATCAATTGAGAAAATTGTCAGGGAAGTACCAGCAATGTCATTTATCAAGTGCATTACACCATGAAAGCAAGTTATTTCTATAACAATGTTTTTGATAGATACGCTGCTACTGCAGTAAATATAATATTGCTCTAACAAAGGAGAGAGTATTCTAACCATTATGGCTCATTCTAATTGTCCAACATTTTGGTATAATGCAGAAATAAACAAGACACTTTCTTAAGTCCTGACTCCAATTTCACTGTGGGGAAAAGAGAAAAGGCAATGTTCCTGTCAAGGAATAGGATTTAAGCATAAGCCTGCAGTAACAGATGTCTGCTGATTTCAACTGCCTCTCAGACCTCTGATTCTGCCTTTTCCCTCACCCTCATGTGTAAAGGAATGCCTCTAACCAGCTGTGAAACTCTGCAAAAAAAGTCTTACTCTAATGCAATAAAGAGGCACAAGCACAGACTAGAACTATTTCCCTCGAAAGCCTAGTTCATTGGCACTTCAGCCTTTGAGCTTTGCTTATAAAAGCCCAACTGAGCAACACAGAAAGCACTGCCCATTTCCGTCAGAGCGGGCACGCAGCAGAGAGGCTTCTCTGAGCAGAACTGTTCACACCTGCACTCACAGCCTTTCCCTGCTGGCTCTGCAGCAACTCACCCTCACAGGGACTTCAACCCCCAGAGCCAGGCACCCTGTGGCAGTAGAGAAAACCAAATTCCCCTAATGCAAGTTCACGTAAGGCAGGAGGAAGGCACAGCAGAATGGCATCTGCATTGGCCCTGAGCACAGCCTCCCCTCGTGCTCCTGCATGGACACTGCTGGCCACAGCTCTTGCTAAGCATGAGCCATTCCCAACACAACACCTTATGTGAAACCCAGCTGAGCCCAGCATGCCAGAGTGCACAGGATGGAGCTTTGCCATGTCTGGTCCACTAACGAGGCTTGTCGGGGACCTCCTGTCTCACCCACCCTCCCACTGTGAGATATTGTGGAGCTGTTGGCAGCTGTCTGCTTCCTTCCCTTTCCCTCTACTTCCCGAAAGGGAAAAGATTTTACCCAAGCACCAGGAACCCATTTTAGTAGAAGTCTCTGACCTTGCTGGGAGTAGTCGTCAACATTTGAAGGGTAAAGAGGTGGAAAAGCAGAGTTAGGAATTTGAAATCCTGGTGTGGTCACAGGGGAAGAGTAACTCACTCACTGCCACAGCTCTGTTTGCAGAAGGGGTTCCCTGGGAAAGGAAATCTCATTTTGTGCCTGGAGAGCCTTCTCAGGGCTCCCTCCATGCTCAGCCATGAGGCTGCTCTGGGGAATGCCCAGCAGCAATGGTTTGCAACAGGGTGTCACCCAAAACATTCCAGTAACCTGCTGCTACCATAGCAAGGGGCTGTCACCCCAAACATTCCCACCACAGCTGTCTCTTGACAAATAAACTGTGAGCTCATGGTTACCACAGGAACAGGCTCTCACTGAGAAGCAAAAATCAAGACTTAGCCAGAATCCACACTTTTCATTCTGCTGCCAACTTCCTCAGTCTCTTCATTACTCTTTGCACAGTCCTCTACCAACTTGGTTTTCTTTTTCTCTATTAAGGGAAAAGAGGACGACTCCTTCTTCATTTGGAGCATCTTTACAGCTAATTTCACTAGAACAACTCATGATTATTGTTACTTCAATCTCACAATATACAACACTATGTAAAATGGCCTCTCCATTGGAAGAAATTTCCCATCACCACTGAACTGCCCATTGCACTTTACCACTATCATAACACAAGCAATGTTAGATCTACTCCTATTCTTCCGATATTGAGAACAATGAAGAGTAAGAAAAAAAGCTTACTGATGGAAAGTTCATGTTCTCACAACACTAAGTGAACAGCAAAGAAAGATTTCAGTTCATTCAGGATGTTGGTTACTGGTTGCCCTAATCCACATTCTCAAATAAAGCATAGTTCCTAGAGCACAAACCTCGTGAAGGCAACAGTATCCATGAGAGAATTTCTGAGATTCAGGCTAAAACAGGGTTATGCCAGACAGAGAGCTGCTATTACCCCAGTGCAAATCCAGAGAAAACTGTGCTTCTGTCTGTGGAGACACCATCCCTCTGCATTTCTGTATTGCCACTGGTCCTTTTCCAGGTACAAAATATTAAGGACCAAGAATATGGCACAAGAAAAAAATCCATCAGGGAATAAAGTACAGGTTTATATCTGTTTGTATCTTCCCTACTAAACTTCTCTCCTAAACCTTCAGTCTTTGTTAAATCATTGCTCCTTTTGTGACATTGCAAGAAGCTCACCGCTTTCTTGCCTGTCCTTCATTCCCAGTGTGAAAAGACCTTTTTTTTTCAAGTTAAAATTGATTTTTAAAAGTCATATACATGTGTATGGCAACCATATGACTTTCCAGGAACTTGAACTTGCAACTTGTGAACCCTTGTGATCACTCTGCAGAGTTTGACTGTAGAGGCAACACCATTTTCTGGCACAGGTACTTGGAATATGGGGCAATTGTGACACCTTATGGCTGGTCCTGTAATGACACAGGGCAGGAAGAAAACCTTTTATATCAGCTCAGCTCACTAAATAACCCAATTATTCTGCATAAAAGCTGCATCTTTCTCATTTATCAACCATTCATTTTTTTTCATCCCCAGTATTAATCACTAAAATGTTATAATTATTAGCAGTTCAACAATGAGAACTCTCAGAGAGGTGCTCTGCAGGTCTTGGCACATGATTCTGTTTCCCCACAGACCCTCACTGTCACATCCCTGTTTGCAGAAAGGGTGCTCCAGGGCAGGAGATCCCGTTTTGTGCCTGGAGAGCCCCCTCAGGGCTCCATCCATGCTCAGCCATGAGGCTGCCCTGGGGAATGCCCAGCACCAGTGGTTGGGAACCGGTTGTCGCCCCAAACATTCCAGTAACCCACTGCTACCATAGCAAGGGGCTGTCACCACAAACATTTCCAGGAGAGGAACCCATTATTCCCACAGTAACATGAATGGGGTGGTTCCTGGCACATCCTGGGCACCTGAGCATGGACTTTTACGTCCCTTCCATCCTCTCCTCAGACTCTCCCATAAGCAAAGAGAGATTATACATAAATTAATATGCAGAAGGTCACTACAATATCCCCTTTCCAGGAAATTTGTAACAGTGATTACAGATAATTTTTTCACTCCCCCAAGAACACTATATCCTGCCTTTCCCTCAGTACATGAATTTATCCATGATGTTATATAGGTGGCTCCCACCATTATCCATAATGCCTCCCGCTGACTTAAACCAGTTAAGATAGGTTTTAGCTTATAAAACCCTCCACTGGAAGCTGAGGCAGCTTGAGGAAAGGTGCCATGACATGGAGAGGTCACTGTACCTTTTTTAGGCTGTGTTGGAAAGGGCCTCTTGAAAGCAGAAAAAACTGTCATGTTGTCTTTGTCAGGCTTTGTCTATCAGATTTGAACCTTTACTAAGTTTTGTGGAATACTCTAGGTTGGAAAAGACCCTTAAGATCAACAAGTCCAACACTAAACGATGTCCCAAAGTGCCACATTTTAAGTGTGCACTTTTTAAACCTCTGCAGGGGTGGTGACTCAGCTTCCCTGGGCAGCCTGTTCCAGTGAAGAAATTCTTTCCAATATCCAACTGTCCCATTGCTTGTTACTTGTGAGGAAAGATGACACCCCCCCAAGTGTAACTTCCTTTCAGGTAGTTGCAGAGAGCCGTAAAGCCTTCCTGAGTCTCCTTTTTTCCAGACTAAACACCCCCACTCCCTCAATTTCAAGAAATTCTGTCAGAGGGTTAGAGCCTTGTTGCTTCAGCACAAGTGTGAGAATGAGCTGGGGAGATGAAGATTAAATGAGTGCCCTTGCTGGGGAGGTGTGTTACTCAAATGCAAAAGAAATACTCAGGTGAGTAGGAGTTACAACTCTACAGATGGTTTCTGACAGAGGAGGAAGAATCTGAAAACTGCTCCTTGTTCTGATTTGGATGCAAACAACAGTTCTTTGATTGTGCTTTTGTAAGTTCATGCTTGCTTAGTTTTCTCACTTGGCATAAATACATGGCTAGATTTTCATTGGTGGGGGAATATACAATGTATTAAACCAGGTTTATATTTTTAATTGTGGCAGATGCAGATGTACCATAGTGAAACACAATGTTAGTAAAGTACAATGGCCTCTTGGACTACTCATAAACACCACCTAATTATTCATTTGTCATTCATTCAATTTTTCATAAAGCAATTCATGTTCGTTAGAACTAGAATAATGAGCTAAATTTTTGAGGTATGCCAAAGAAAGTGGGAAAAAGACAAGATGCTTGGGTTATGCTAAGCCTGATATTTCTGTGGTTATTTAGGTGTTTAAATGAAATATTGTAGATAGTACTGACTTGTGTTTGCTCATAATTTTAGCCTCAGCTAGTTTTAAATCTAATGCTAGATGTAAACTAAAACCAAGTTGCATAAATTCCTAGAAACTGGAAATAAAATACTGTTCTTCAGACTTAGACGGATTAATATTTTAATTATGTGTTTATGATAATCTTCATTTCTACTCTCTTTTTCAGACCACAATGAGAGGAAGCAAAAACATGGGAATAATTTTTCCTTTAAGTTGGAAGAGATTACGAATTATGCCACAAATGAAAAATGTTTCAAAGGAGGAGAAAACATTATGGCCTGGCTCCTCAAACAGAGGAATCACAGCGACACAGTGGGAGTGTGACTGACTTAAGGCAGCAAGTGTCCAAATAGCTCAAACAAAACAGGCACATTTCTAGACTGAAGTCCCCCTGTGCCAGGTTCCCACCACTGTGTGCTACCATGTATTTGCTGATGGATTATGAAATCATTGGTTGTTACAGATCTGACCCAATGTAAGCAAGCATGCATGTTAATCAGTTAACCTCTGAGACCTTCCATTGCCTCACATTTCTTTGTGATTTGGAGCTTAAAAATAAAACCTGGCATGCAGAATATGTAGAAGTCAAACTGAAGAACCAAAACATTCATCCCTTTTTGAGCGTACAGGCTCATGTGTGACAAATGACTGGTACGGTTATTTAGCTAAGCACTCTGAAAATCAGGATATTTTATTGAACTCTGGATATTTTGTGTCATGGATCTGTGGGTCCTGAAAGTCTTGTAGGAACAGCTTGCTGTTTGCTTACAGCACAGTCTGGTTTTTAACCTCTGACATGTGAGACAATTCTAAAAATATGCCTTGTTTTTAAAATATTTTTGGATGCAGATTGTACCAAAAACTACTAAACTTGGTAAGAAACAGAAGCTTTACCTACTGTACAACATATAGAACTACATCCATTTTAGCAAGACTAAAGCACCTTACTCAAAATGAGAAAGGGAATTTGTACTATAGTGGCTGAAACAGACAGACCTTAAAATCTGTTATCAGCAACTAATATTTTGATATTGGAACATATTTCAGAACAAAAAGTGGGCAATTCTGGATAACACATATCCCCCTATACATTCCACTTGCTTTTTTTCCAGAGCACTTTTTTCAGTTATCCAGGAACCACTCACAAATGAGGAACATAGGACCCAAGTTTTGCACTTCTTCTTGGTGCAGAAACTTCTACATGTGTGGGAAGGAAAGAACCATGAATGGCCATGTCATGAAATCAAAGTGAAAACGACACTTGTGGCATGTTCAGAGAATGTGCATCCAAGCCATAGCATGGGAATGCAGCAGTGCACATCAAGGCTAAGAAACCCCATGGGCCTTAGGTACCAGTTCATGATCCTACTTGGGCATTTGGAGTCAATTTGGGATTGTTTCACCCTTTCTTCATGAAGGTTTATGCTATCCTTGATGAAACCAAACCCAGTCTTGGCTCTTCGAGAGCAAATGAAGAGTACAGATGGAAAGCTTGTCTTCCCTCAGTCAGCCATCCAATTTCACACACTCAAACCTGACCTGTGCCTCCTGAAGTGCACACAGACACTTCTCCTCTGCACACAGCCAGGCTGTTTATTTCCAGGGGATGGCCCCTGGGCACAGTCCCCTGGGCTCTAATATCCCATGTTCACACCCCCGAATTGTGTGTGTTATCACATTGCCAAATCCCCTCCGGTAAATCCCTGGAGGTCATGTCAGCACAGCCGACACGCATCAGAGCCCAGACCTGGGGCTGCCTTTGGAAGAGGCTGCCCCTCTGTCCTTCAGAGGGAAAACACATCACAGAATCACAGAATATTCGGAGTTGGAAGGGACCCACAAGGAACACAGAATCCCAGAATCGTGAGGGTTGGAAGGGACCTCTGGAGATCATCCCACCCAAAGCCCTGCCACGGCAGGGCCACCTGGAGCCGGTGACACAGGAACACGTCCAGGTGAGTTTGGAATGTCTCCAGAGAGAGACTCCATGGCATTCCTGGGCACTGTTCCTCTGCTCTGCCACCCGCAGTGTAAAGTTCTTCCTTGCGTTGAGGTGGAACTCCCTGTGCTTTAGTTTATGGCCATAAAAACGGATCTTCCAGTCCCAGCTCTCGGCCCTGCACAGGACAACAACCCCACCCCGCGGCGGGCCCTTGTGCAGGCGCTGCCAGAGCTGTGTCCGGCTCGGTGCTGTGTCCCTGCCCCGGTCATGGCGGTGCGGGCGGCTGGGCTGGGATTTATGGGCTGCTCTCGCCGGGGCCGCCCGTGCGCTCTGTGTGCGCTGCAGCTGCCGAGCCCCTGCCCCGAACCAGGGGTGCAGTGCCCTGACCCTCACACAGCGCGGTGCCCCCTCCCCTCACTCAGCCGCCCTTTCCCCCGCGGAGCTCCGCGTGCCCCGCCCCT
>JAOXXN010000102.1:5795747-5811501 GCA_026770055.1 Myrmophylax atrothorax
GATTTAACACTAACATGTTTATTTTCACATACTTTTGGTCAACAGATGGCCATTTTATATCTTTATGGGGGGGCAATCCCCATTTGGTCTTTTCTCTCTTTTTTTTTTTCTACCGACACGAATCATATTTATCCCACGAGGAAGCAACCAAGAGAACAAGGCCTTCTGAAGATGTTGCTGCTCTGTTTATTTCTGTCCCCATTGCTTGGCAGCATCATTGTGACAAGAACTGAGTTACTACAGTACTTTTTTTCCTCCTCCACTTTCCCTGTTAACTTTCACATCAACTCACCTCACTAACTGGAAAATCGCATGTTGAGTCAAATGGGAAGATGATGATGCAGGTTTGACAGTGCTAAGAGTTAAGAAGGAGTTGGAAAGAAATGTTTTCTGTTAGTTTCTGGAAAAAAGTAATTAAATTTTAATTTGTTATAGCCTTTGGAAAAAGTTTCTAGCATTAATCAGTCTCTTTCCTTGACAGCGTGCTGCCTTAGGACCAAATGTTACCAAAATTACTCTAGAGTGTTTTATTGCATGGAAGAGAAGAAAAAGACAAGAAAAAATTGATAAGGCTGAGCAAGATATGGAGAGGAGGAAAGCAGATTTTAAAGCTGGCAAAGCATTGGTGGTAAGTTCTACCATCCATTTCTTAATGCAAGAAGAGGGAGTAAATAAAGTTTTGTAATAGTAGCTGACCTGGAATTGCTTTGGGTTTTTTGTATCCTTCTCCTTGCTTTTTTGTGGTTGGTTTTTTGCTGTTTTTTTTTTTTTAAGCAGTACAAGTTCCTTGAAGTAATAACTGAATGTTTCTTTTCCTGTGACTAGATTAGTGGACGTGAAGTATTTGAGTTCCGGCCAGAGCTGGTTGATGCAGATGATGAAGAAGCAGATGACACCCATTATGTTCAAGGAGCAGGAGATGATGATGAGGTAAAAAACTGGATTAAATTAGTGATAGTTCACTTGCATTCAAGTTTGAAAACTTCTAATTTGAGAGCTTTTTTCAGTGCAATTAATAAACTTGTTTGTTAATTTAATACTGCCACAGAGTGGATTTTATCAGAATGTTTGTGTTGAAGGTGAAAAAGGCTGTACAAATTATGCAGAAGTGAGGACTTTTGTGGACAAGTAGTTTATGCAGAGCACCCTGGCTTGTTTTTCAGATGGAAGACCCTGTGTGCATAAATGATGTGGATTTGAACCTGTATGTCCCAAAGGCAGTGGAGGAGACTGGCATTACAGTGGCTAGTCCTGAGCGATTCAGCACCTACACTTCAGTAGAAAAAGATGGTAAGTTCTTCATTTGGACATCACTAACGGAAGATTGTAGTGTTAAGAGCTTTCCAAAAGGTAGACAGCAATTTTACTCCCCCACCCTTTTTAAACCAATAGGTCTTTTCAACAGACCAGTAATTCATTTCTATCAGTGGTAAGTGCAGTTAAAGCAAAAGCTTGTAGTAAATGCTATGTACTTACTTTCTTAAGTTCAAGCTTAAATAAAATGTCATGTTTATGGCTGCTTCAAGTACATCTCTAAGGGGCTTGTTCTAACTTTACTTTTTTTCAGATTTTTGGAAATCATAGAATAGGCATATAAGAAAGATCCAAGGTTTTATTTGGGTTTTTCTCTATCTAGCTTGTAATTTCTGAGAGCAAAGTCCTGATCTTGGTGTGCTTGTGGAATGCATGCCCTTATCTTTAAGAGCCAGAGTCTTTCAAGAGCAGACATTAAGTAGGAGCAATTCATTGTTTGATGCATTTATGAAAATAGGAGTTTCAGGAGGTGGGAGTTGGAGTTGTTTGGGGTTTTCTTAACTTGTTTTCATAATTGATTATCCCGACCTGCATATTAATAAGATACATGCAATTTAACCGGTATAAGTCTACATGACTTTCAAATAAAGTAACTTCTGCAGAGTCTCAAAACTTGAAAGCATGTTTAATAGGATTGTGAATCCAATTGGTGATTAAGAAACTTATGACACTGCAATGCCTAAGAATTATGTTTATTTTCAGATAATAAATTAAGTGAAGCTTCTGGTGGCGATATAAACAGCAGCGAGCAAAATGATTTAGAGGAAGATAATGATGGAGATGGGGAATTGGAAAATGGAGTAATTGATGCAGTTCCAGTTGATGAAAATCTGTTTACTGGAGAGGACTTGGATGAACTAGAAGAAGAACTAAACACTCTTGATTTATAAGAATGAACTAAGAAGCTCAAGTGATGAATTAAATCTATGTGACAAAGTGAAAACTGACTACATTTTTTCTTCTTTTTGAATAGAATTCTTAAACAGGATGTTTATGGTTATGCAGCTGAATATGATGGGCACGTGGTATACCAGGAATGTTTTCCTTCAATCTCATCTATTCCAATCTTGACTATGCTCACAATAAAACTTTCAGAGTAGGTCAGAATTACCCAAGAGCTGAATTTGCAGACAGAGATTATAACTTTCAACTAAAAGTAGGAAGTGTAACTGCTTTGCCAGTAAGCAAGTGGGCAATTTGACACCAGGTACAGTATAAAAATCAAAGTATACATTCTTCAGGAAAACTGCATTTTTATTTGTGATTGTGTTGATACAGAAACTGCCTAAAGTGGTTTTTAGGCAGGATACTCTAATGGAGCTGATGCAGATTATCCTTCTTTAAGTGGTGATTAGCTTTACTTGATCAGCTGGATACTGAAGATTGTCAACTGATACATCATATGATCCGATATGGTGCCCTCTGTTTAAAATGTTTGAAACTTTCTCACCACCTTTTGCCAATAAATCTGTAAATAAAAACTATCAACTTAAAAATACCTGTGTTGATTTTTCTCGGCTAAGTTAGGATATCATACCAAACTGTTAAGAACTGGATTTTCTAATAGCATGGTAAATGTTTTTCTCTGCAGTCTTGATACAGAAGTGATGGTGTTGGCTTCAGTTAAAATTTGGACTACCTGCAGTTACAGTTCTTTTGGCTACACTTGATGGATGTAAAATTCAGCAGCCAACTTTTTTCTCCCTTCCTGTTCTTATTTCCTGCCCACCCCTGAGCTGATGTGCACCACTTACTGTTGTTCCATCTCATTCTTTCCCAACTGTCTTTTGTAGACTAGAGAAGACTCCAGGCTTTGCAGAGCAGGGATGTTACCCAGAAAATGCCTGCCATACCTTTGGAGTCCTGTAAACAACAGGAGGTTGTGCAGGGATGAGTTGCCTGAGGGCAGAGCAGTGCTGTACCTTGTGGGCACCTAGTCAGTGTGTCCTTTTCCAAAGGACTGAGTTCCTGCCATAAAGATTTCTCAGTAGTGGTGCTTTTACAGGGGGCTGTAGGCTGTGCCTCCTTGCCATACTACCAGTAGTATCTGCAGCAATATTGCTGTACTGATGATACTCTTTGTATTGATTTTTCTAAAGCTTTTAAATTACTACTTAAAAGCCATTAAGAGTTGAGGTGTTTTTAGTGAGCTTCCCCAAACTGCTTTTGGGTGGGAATGTTAGCTTTAATGGTTATTTCTGGCACTGCTGAATGACTCTTGTGTCTTGGATACTCTTTCTAAATTAGCTGAGTTCAGACTTTCTCTGCCCTTCTTGGGATGTTCGTGGAATTCATTTTCTTCTGTAGGAACAAGAAGCAGTACGTGGGAGAAAGAGACTTACTGAAACTGACTTCTAAATGTAAGTGTTTAAGGAAAAGCTGCAATATCAGAAATATTTATTTATGCAGATTTTTCCCCTGTGGCCATAAATAAATAGTGTTGATGGATTATTGTATTATACTGGCCAGCAATAGGATGCCTGTCTATCAGGACACTTAAGAATGCAATTCATTTGAATGTATGTTGAATAATTTTTCAAAGTTGTATATTTTAAATGGGAATAAAAGTAATTTAATCATTATCAAGGATGAGAATGGCTTTCTGTATTTTGTGTCTTAAAGGCTGGTTTATTGTATCTAATACTCCTTTCCATAATACTGATCTGTTTCATGGATATGAATAGGTTAAGCCTTTGCCAAAATTGTGCTCATGTTACTTGCATTTTACAGTGGAGGAGTGACAGGGTGACTCATACCAATTTCAGCTAATAAAACACAGATAGATGGGCAGGGAGAGAGTGTCCTTTTGGGTCTAAAGGGCTTGATTGTGGTGCATAAGTCCTTTGTGCAGGAGTCGTTTAAACATTAGGACAGTCACCTTGCACAGTCCTGAAATAAATGAGTTATGAATATCCCTGAGTATACATGAATACATGAATATCCATAAGTTAGTTGAAGAAAACCTGATTTTCCTAGGCAGTAGTTGTTGACAGGTGGCTTCATGTGGACAGGAAACAAGTTCTCTTTCCCTTTTTAGTTTTCCCCTTCTTTCCTCTTAACTTATTCTGGCACAGCTCCTGGCTGGGCTTGTTCTGGCCCCTTGGCTTAGTTGCACTGCCTGGATTTCCATCCATGAAGGCAGGGTGACTGCTTTTAGAGAGTTCTTTGTTCGTGTAGTATCCAGGCAGACTCCTGAGGGTAAGAGGCAATGTGCTGCTATGCATTCCTTCTGTTTGCAGATAGGCTTGACTATAACCTTGATCTTCAGAGTTAAAGAAGCCCAAATTTGCAGCTGACAGGGAATTTCAGTCAATAAATGCTCAGTTAAAAATTAATGCTAAGGCCATGCTTGGGATTCATCTTTGGGATGAATTATTAATGTTTTGGAAATGAGCACTGTGACAGAAGGGAGTTCACCTGGATATGACATCACTAAGTTGTTCCTATTGATGGAAACTTCCCAAAATGAATCTGATGTCAAGTAAATGAGTCACTTCTGGAAAAATGAGATATAATCTGAAGCCAAAAATAATAATATATTCATTTCAGTGACCACCCAGTTATGGCTGAAAAATAGAGTATTTCATTGTGACAGGAGCAGGAAGTTCAGGTCAGGCTCTAAAGCATCATAAGCCAAGTAAGTTTCTAGCC
The DNA here is from genome assembly GCA_026770055.1 of Myrmophylax atrothorax. Classification (NCBI taxonomy): domain Eukaryota; kingdom Metazoa; phylum Chordata; class Aves; order Passeriformes; family Thamnophilidae; genus Myrmophylax; species Myrmophylax atrothorax. Next base: position 5,800,713 of record JAOXXN010000102.1, read on the forward strand.
CTTGCAGCCTGGGCCCCTGTTTGTATCCACTTGGTGTTCTCTTGACTTAGGTGAGCACTACATGAGAAATGTAATGTAGCTGTGGTTTGAGCATATCTTGAGGAAACACACTAGTGTGGCACTCTGCCTTCACAGCACCTTTGGTACTCGGCACCAGTGTGCACAAAACCAATTTAAAATAATGCTGCAATAAACCCATGCCTTTCCTTCTTGGTGTTTGATGTTGTGAGGGTAGAGTAGTTGTTGACTTTCAACTTTAATGTATGTTCAAATCCCATTTCCATCACACACACAAGCTTATTGACCTGCTGTAACTGGCTAGTTCTAAATTCAATCAAGTTCAGGGGGCTTTTTGAGACCTGTGTGATTGAATTTTATGCTTGCCACTGCTTTGTTAGTCAGAGCTCCCTACTTTTTTAATAATAAACACTGTGCATAAAGGCCTGGAAAAAAATGTGGTTAAAAATTAAATGTAAAGACTGACCTTAAATATTACATTATCTGTGAGTTGTTTGTAATAGAAATGTTGCTCGTTTTTTTAATGGACAACACTCCCCAACTGCTTTTATCAAGGAGAGGTTTTACTATTTTTAAACTTTGGACTTCTCTTGGCAATCCAGTATTGTCATAACAGATCATGTTTGTTTAATGTGTTGGTTACAGAAAGAATGTATATATACAAACTGGTATGTTTTATTTATGTTTCCTTTCACAATGCTGTTGTCAGACATAGAATAATAAGTTTCAAAAAAAATTATGTCTCAGGCATTCTGAATGCTGAGTTCTAATTCTTTTGCAATGCTAATGCTCCTTTTTAACAACTACCTGAATGTAGTAAGTAATGCAGGCTTAAATATTTTGTAAGCTTATATATCTTGCAAAAAGCCTACTTGGAAGTTTTATAGACAGTGTTTGTTACTCCTGTTCCATGTGCTGCTTTGTAATAACTTACTGAAACTACAGCAACTAAACTAAAAAATCTTACAAGGTTAGGATTTTGTTTTCCTCGCAGTGAAATTATTACAGCCCTAAGCTGAGAGGAAGGGATTGCTCTCATATGCAAATATCCTCACATATATTCACCTGAGGTGTCTCAGGAGAAATATCCCCCAAATAACATGAATATGAATTGGAAGAGAATTGGAAAAAAATGGAGTCTGGGAAGGACAGAGGAACCACAAAAAACCCCATAACAGCAGCTGCAGTGTATCAGACCAAGATATCATTTATCACACTCCAAAACCAGACGCCTGGGGAAGGAAGAGGGAAGAAAGGGACAAGCCCATGCACTGCTCAGGAGTGCTTGTCATATAGAGCTTCCAACAATTCTTAATCTAGAAGACTTCACTAGATGTAACCTGTGGTGGCTTCCTGTTCCAAGTATATTCCCACTTTCTTCCTTGAATCCTTGTACATTTTTAACATCTTCTGGAAACTCAAGAGTTCCACAGCTCTGCTACATTTTGTTTTGAACATGATTCCTACTAGCTGGTATTATTGATCTCAAGGGGAAAACACTTGAAGTCATATCCTATGCCTGCCTGTGCATTGACTTGATGCCAAGTAGAGAAAGTGGGTATAAAAAAAAGGAGTTGATGTCTTTCAGTTGTGAAGAACAGTCTCTTGATGTATTTCAGTGCTAGAAACAGGGCTTTTTTTCCAAAATTAAAAGCTTTCTCTCTAAACATACTTCATTTTTTTTTTTTGCTACTAATGGGCTTTAATCAGCAAAATCTTTCATGAAGTAGATGCTTCATGAATGAAGCATTTGAATGGAGTCTTTGCTTCTGATTAGGTACCGTGTGTGTTTTATGTAGCTGTGATTACCTAAAGTGCTTTTAGAGGGATAACTGCAAATCACCCTTCTCTTTTACCCGCACACTGGTGTTAGAGGCTTAGAAGTGACCTTGCCTTAGCCTGTCACTCTTAGTTCTTTCCTTTCAATAGTTGCTCTGTCTTTTACAGAGAGCAGCTGTTGCTGGTGTTAGCAATAAGGCCAGGATGTTTTATTCATTGATGATGTTACAGCCCTAATATGTAACCACAGTAGGCTCTTTCATAGCACATTATTGAAATGAATGCCAAAAATAATCAGTTCTTTCAATCATAAAATAGCATCAGCATCTCATTTGTCTTTAGGGAAAGAGACCTCAAAGATAATCTCATTTGAAAATGGTTATAGGGTCTTGGAATACATTTGGACATAAATTTGAGCAAGGCTGGCTTAACACCGAAGAATTGTTCCCAAAGTTACCCAATCAGACTTTAAAAACACAATGGACTACTAAATTAAAGGAAGGTAAAATGGAACAGAAAGCATCACAACTTTCATTTAGGAAAGAAGCAGAAGCAATCCTGAAGGGAAGGGAGGAGAAAATTACTATAGAAGGTTCCCAAGTCAAAACAATATTGTTTGTACAGTCAGCCATTAGGAAAATGTGTTCAGTGGATGTTGCATCCCTGGACCTGTGCTGGAATGAAACTGTGTTGTCAGCATATAATGTGAGTGTAGCACATCTCCTGTAGCTGTAGAAATTCAGTTTACACCTTGAATTTCTAAGGTCTCTAATGCATTTTAATGGTGCTATTCTAGGAGAACTTTTGTCCTCTTCACGTTTCACATCCATTCCTGTTTTATTCCTTGGTTTACCTTTTTTTGCTCTGAACACAGCATGTAAAGATGGGATCAAAGACATGCAGTAGTTTGGTCTCTGCACAGTAATAAAAATCCATTGCAAGCTGTCTGTCACTATTTTCTACCAATCTTTGTGATGTCTGGCATGTCAAGTAGTTTAGTTGTCTTGTTTGGGAGCAGTGGACTAGTTCAGAAAAAGATTAATTGACCTCCACTTTAAAATTCCGTAGCTGCAACTTAAGGCCTTGTTTGAATCAGATAACAGCCAAGTTTCTAGGCAAGAAACCTTTAATATTCGTTCATCAATTTCTTTTGCTGTCTTCTCCCTGTGCCAAGTACAAACATTGCAGAAGGGGGGTCTTCTGACTGACCTCTCTAATCCACATCAGCTCTCCTGGCAGTCTCTGTGTAAGGCAGTTTCTGCCTTCTCCCTGCGGGCTCCCTGCACGGAGCAAGGCACAGTCTCACCCAGCAGGGTGCTCTCCTAACGCAGCTCTAAACGCTCCAGGGTTTTGTTTATCAGAGGGAGTAAAGGAGGATTAGGGAAGTGGGACAGAATGAATAGAGCAAAGCTCTAGTTCTTAAAATGTCTGACAGACTAAAGCCAAAATAAGAGGGAACTATAAACTGTAAGGGAGCAATAGGAGTTTAACTGCTGTTGTCTCACCTTTGGGAACTATTTCCTTGTATAACCATCTAGGGGGGTCAGAGCTGCACTTTGTGTCAGTGCTATCAGCCCTACCCCACAAGCTCTTCAGTCTTGTCAATACAGAAAGCCTGTATTCTGTAAATAGTGGTTCTAGGTACAGTGTCCCACACAGTGCCTTCCACACACAAATTCTGAGCTACAGTTGTACACTACAGTTGCTCTACATGAATAATTGCTTTGTATGTTTGGGGAGCAGGGAGAAGCGGATTGAGGAATCTTCCCCCAAGATGGCAGGAAGGAAGAAGCTTTTAAATGTGCTTTTTATCCAGGGCATGGAAATGTCTGCACTTTCCACCACTGTGTCAGCATTAACCGGCAGACTTCTCTTTGATAGCTGCAAAAATAGTTCTTTCACCAGCAGCACCCAACTGGGAATGTACTGGAGCAACCTCCTGGCAATTGCAGGCTAATGGCTTAGAAGCAAACAGTAAAAACTTTGGAAACAAAACAAATCCACACCAAACACCCCCACCCTTCACCCCCTTGGCCAAACCCTCTGTTAGAATGGTTAAAGATCTGAGTCTCTCTTGGTCAATGTTCTTTAGCTTATTCCTTGAAAGAAACATTTATTATTTAACTTGGTAAATACATGGTCAACAGTCTCTAGTTTTATGGATAAGGACTTGCTTTGGTTTAGTGTTAATGCCAGACAGGACAGTATTCCTTAGACACAAAGGATCAAAATATAATGGCTTTGAGGTGAGGGTGAGCTGGGGTTCTTTGGGGGAAATGTGTATTTTTGCATGGGGAAGAGGGAGGATGTTTAAACTCTGAGGGGACATTCTGTAAGAATCTAAGATGGTAATGTGCCTTGTGAAGGCAAGTGGCTGGAGCTGATGTCTGAGCTGCTCCAAAGGCCTGGGATGCTTAGTCTGAAACACTTGAAACATTCCTTGAGAGAGAAGGGAAGGAAATACCTTTTTCCGTGTCAGTTTGTCCTACTGCCATCTTTTAGTGCTTTTGTATTTGAGTAAAATAATATTCAGATTATTGGATAGAAAGGAGCTTGGCTCTAGTTTACACCTCCACTGTCTTTCAATCCTACTTGCATCCTGTTACTATTTTGCTGGGTAAGTCTTCAACATGTTTTAAGTCTGAGCCTGTTACTAGGCACAGAACAGACTGAAAAATTATTTCTTTCCCAGGGAATTCATAAGATTTAAACTTGGTTTTGTTCCAAATCCTTTAGCAGAAATGTGGAAGCATTACTGTAGTACAGGAGCACTAGAGGGCAGATGCTTCCAGGCAGATGTGGCTTTATGTGCCTGGAATGATAAATTAAAAAGCCAAGATGACTGCTCTGTGAGTCTGAGCTTTATTAGATTACTTTGAAAATGGATGATGAAAAAAAATCATGGAAAAAATCTGTGAAGAAAGATTAAAAAGGTTTATATAAGAAGCTGTCATTTGTACTAAATAGATTATTTGCACTAAAGACAGGGATTGCAGTATCTCAGGAATATAACAGGAAGCAGTGGTCTGGTATTTCTGTATAACCAGAAGCAGACAAGAATGTAAGAAAACTAGAAAATGCCTCTTGTCATCTGAAATTCTCCATAAATGGAAATAAAGTGCCCACTGCCTTCAGTGCCTATAGATCCTGTCTGCAGGGAAGTGTTCTGTTTCTCTTTGTCCCAGCAGAATACTGTTCCACAAGTGTTTCTGCCAGGCACGGTCACTTCCACTTTCTAAATAAAACCTCTCTCTGTGTGTTGTGTTGACACTTGCCATCACTGATGGTCTCAGCAGAAGGGACAGTACTTAAAATAGTCATGAAAACAGTAGCAGGCAAAGGAAGGAAAAGGTTCTTAGAAAAGATATTTAGATGCAACATATCTTTTTCCACGCTAGAAGCATAAAGCCAACTCTATCCTGTCTATATTAGCAAATTCTCACCAGCCCCTTCTAAATACCTGTCCTGAGAACTTTCCCAGGAGAAGACTCAAGAGCCCCACCTCTCCCTGCCTGTCTCCTGTCAGCTCCATCACTGTGGTTAGCTGAGGGCACCGTGCTGGTTCTGGTAATAGGTGTGGTGCCTTCCCAGACTTTTCCCTCTGGGCTGGTGTGTTCATTTTCATTGAGATTATGCAGATAATATTACAGAGCTTGGTTTTTTCCCTGATCTGTTTCTCCCTTATTACATCATTTCCTGTCCATCCTTTTCCCTAGAGTGAAAATGCTGTTTAAAAATATCTTCTAAAAACTTCTAAGTCTTTGGAGGCATTACTGAGCAACATCTGGATATGTTGATAAGCTGGATAAGCTGAAGTGCTTTGTGAAGCAAAAAATGAGTCACACATGTGACTTCTAATGACAAACTTGGTCAGAGTGAAGAAATATGAACCCTTTGACAAAAATCAAGCAGCGCTGTCCCTACACTTGATGCTATGGAATCCTAATGTAAAAAAGACCTGGTGAGTAAGAAGCATTCTATAAAAACACATAAAAGGGATTGTGCACAGACATTGACTAACACTGGAGTAATACAGCTATCAGTATTGACCAAATCCGAAATAACCCCTGGTACGACTCACTTCCTTTTGACCTGGGAGATTTCAGTCTATGCTGAGAGTTGTTCACCAGCTAGGAACTGGATTAGCAAATGTAGCCATACCCTTGCTGTCCTAAGGAAAACATTGCCCTATAGCCCCAGGCTAAGGACAGCTTTTGCTAACAACTGAATGAGATTGGGTTGATGTGGTGAATTGCTCATAGGAGCAATAAAGCAAATTAAGTCTAAACATCTCAACTGATTTCCCCGTGTTTCTCACCCAGTTACACTTCCATAGCTTTCAGATTTATTGTGGAGTTTTTTTCCAAGGAAATGAACACTAAAGATAATATTAAACAAAATAGAAATAAAAGACATCAGCTGAGCAAACCAAAGTAAATATGTAAAGTGCATGTTTTGGTCAGCTTAGGCTTGCTTTCTACTGCCTTGTTAGAAAGTGACCTATTTCTTGAAATATCTCTTCAGAGCAGCTATGCCTCTTCACAAGTCCAAGCATCTGGATGGCACAAGAGCAAAATATTTACTAAAACTCTCACAACAAGAAAGGCTTTTCTGAGAGAGTTACAGTAGTATTGATGAACAAATCAGTGCTAATCCTTCCTGTACTCGATATTCATCCTGCTGGTACTGTAAAGCACTGGATCTGCTAAAAGGCTGAAGCTTATTGCTTATATACAGGGCATCTGTATGCTGAGGCTTTTCAAGTACGATCACTGTGATTTGCACAAGTGCAATTTTTACTGAATTATAGCACTTTGTCCATTCCTTGCTGTTGAGTGTAGTGTCATGAGAGGAGTCATAATTGCAAAGGAAAATGATCTGAAATACTTGATCCATGCTGGACACTCAGGAATAGGAAAAAATAATGCCTGTCTACCAAAAGTGCTTTGCATCTTGCAAAGTTTTATTAAGCTCTGTTAATATATTCTTGTATGAGTAAAAACTAACAAGACCAATAACTTGTTACAAAAATTAGTTTTATCTGTTGTATAATGGAAAGTAGTTCTTTAGACTGAAATCAATTCAAAAATAAGTGTGTTTGAAACTGAATATGTGTCTTAAAAGAAATCCCAGTCCTTTCCACTTCTTAGTGGTTGATTTTCATCATTGAATATCTTAGCCTGTCAATTAGAAACTGCAGGTAACAGGGGAGTAAATATAAAAGCATGTAATTCCTTTGTTTACATTCTGTAATATGATCTCAGTGGCTGTGGTATATCTATTTGTAATTATGCTGAGAGCTAAAAAAGCCAGGAAACAAAAATCCCATCTTCCCTGGAAGGTGTTTCCTGCTGTCCCTTAACAGCAAACTCTGGTTTTGGCTTTCACTCTCCTGTCCACGTGGCTGTCAGACAGAGCAGCTCAATGCAGGCAATGGGATCAATCATTTACAGTAAGATTGGCCTTGATTAGAAGTGTATCCCCAGCTGGGACAAAGAAAAGGCCTTTTTACCCTGTTAGGCTGGAGGAATAATGCCATGCAGGGAGCTGTGGCTCGGCTCTGGGGCTGCCTAGGCGAATTGAGTCAGGTTGTGCTGTGAATCAGCGCCAGCCAGCGCTGCTTGTGCCCGCAGCTGCGGCTGAGGTGGTGGGAGGGGAGCAGCGAGCCCGGTGCTGAGTCAGGACAGCCACAGGCTGCCTCACCTGGGCCAGCCCAAAGATGGGAGCAGACACCAAACAGCTGGCCAAAGAGCAGGAATCTGCAAGGGAGGAAATGGTGGGAAAAAAAGACTTCCACAGGGCTGAGTAACCCCTGACTCTGTGTAAAGTCTGAGTTAAGTCTGAGTTAGTCCTCTGGCTCGTCTCAGCAATTTGCTGACATCAAGCAGTAGGACTGCACAGCCAGTTCCTGGGAAGCCAAAATTTATCATTTGGTAAAAAATTCTAATATCCTAAAAATAGCTTACCCTTGGCTGCTCGTGTAAAGTTGTGAAGTGATACAGTCAAGTAGGGCCAATAAATCCTCCTTTTCCCTAAGTTACTTTCTCAAGGTACTCATAAACCACCTTTTTCTTTTCTCTTTCATTGCTGTATTTGGGAACTTATTAACTCATTGGCTTTGATCAGGTCTGTAATACAAAAGCTGTAGGAAAAGTCAGTAAAAAATAATAAAAGTTAATCTTAAGTTATGGGGTTTTTTTTATTTATGAGGAGGTTGCAAAGTTAAGAAAATTAGTAACAAGTATCATGTCTAGGTATAGGAACTCTCCTTCCTTTCTTGATATAAAAATAATCTTTGATTTGGCTTCCTGAAGGAATTATTATCTATTAATAAGAACAAGTGACTGGAACACAGGATTACCTGGTGGGTCTTTGTGACTCTGCCATGGGTTTATTTGAACAAACCACTTCTCTTCTGTGTGCTGCTGTTTGCCAGGCTGTGACAGACATTCCTGCAGACAGGAAAGCTGTGGGAATGAATAAATGAAAATGTTTGGGAGTTCTTCCTTTGTAGATTATGAGATTGCTTAAAAACTTGCATTTGAAGTATACTTTTTTTGAAGTATAAATACATAAAAATACAAAAAATATGTATTATTTACTGTTTCCGGTGGATAGTGTCACAGGGTTGTGCCAGTATAAAGGTGAGTCATGTCCCTCTAAATGGGAGGAACCAGATCAGACATAAGGCATTGTTAAAATGGAAAACACTTAATTCACAACCCCTTTTTGATGAAATCCTCTCTGTTTCTACCCTTTTTCACCTTGTACTGAAAATTTTTCTGAATGAACTTGTAAAAAACAAACAAACAAAAAACCAAACCCCAGCAGGTAAGTAGCAGCAGACAAGAATCCATGGTGTACAATCCAGCATACTGTACATATTTTACATCTAGCCTTTAAAAGGTTGCCATAAGTCAGCTTTCATAATTTAGCTTCCATGGTAAAGTAAAATCTGTCTGTATTACAATAGAACAATTTGAGCAACCTGGTCTAGTGGAAGGTGTCCCTGCCTCTCAGAGATGATCTTTAAGGTCCTTTCCAACTTGAATCATTCTATGATAATACTGAAGTTTTTAAATTAAAGCAACTTTATTCATTTAGCAAGAAACTAAAAAGATCACCCAATATCAGTGTTCAGTGCCTGCACATGGTACCCTTTATACATGACACATTTTTTTCTTGTAAGCCTAAACACCATGGGTGGGTGAATGTAGGCTGATGGCCATCACTAAAGAGCAAAAAAAACCCAGAAAAAACAATGATGACTGTAAATTTCCACTCAGAGGAAAAGAGGAAACTGATTCTGAGAAGTGTTTCATTAGCTGGTGATGAAGAAAGCTCTTTTTTTTACTGTAAGGTCTTTGGGTTCTTTGAAGGAATAATTAATGAAAAGACAATGTTAAATGCATGCAGTTCAAAGTTTTAATATACTACTTTTGTCTACACTGAATTAACCCCATTCCATCACAACTTCAGGAATATTCAAAGATTACTAAATCCTGTCTCTTTGGTAGGTTAAATAGCAGTTCTTTAACAAACATCTTTCTTCTGGCTCTATTAAGTGGCCTGCCTTTACTCAGATTATTTTAATTATTTTATCCCATGATGATTATTCTCCATTGAAAACATTCTCTGTAAGTGACTTCTAATTTAGCTCACTCTGAATCTCATCAGCTCTACCTGATGCCCCTGATCTTTTTAGAATTGAGGCTGTAAAAGTCCACTTACAGCCAATTTAACAGATTTAAAAATAAAATTATCTCCTTAGAATCTAAGTCCTAAACTTCATCAGTGGTTCCCATATCCAGTTCCAAAGAATGTGTGGAAGTTATACCCATCTTTTAGGAAGTCTCTAACATTCTTTACACAAGCCCTTTAAGGTAGGATTTTCACCTTCTTGTTGAAGCTGTGGTGCTACAATTCATCCCTTCTCTTAGAGGCCTCAGCATAGACCCTGTACAACCTGATGTGTTTTCTGAGGCTTTTTTCTTGTGCTTATTGTGCAAATGTTTTTCTTTCAGGACTCCTGTAATACTGAATCTGTCCCTTGATAAATATACATGGGATATTTTAAACTTTTATTTAGAGCTTGAAACATCATTACTTATTCTGCTACTTTTTATCATGCTCACACAAGAGAAGCAAACCTAAAAGTTTAGACTTTTCATGGCAAAAGGGGAAAGGTGATTAAACTACAATCCTGTTACCATATATAAACTAATATTCTGAATTAATATGAATTATTTCCACTTTATAGGTGTTCCAGCATGTTTTCTTTCACCTGAAATGCTGCTGTACTGAGCAGTTGAACTCGTGTTGGCCGATGATGGTTTTGATGGCAGCCTCCAGCTCCCTGAGCTATGCTGATAGTGCTGAGACATTAGTTGTGACAGATGATAGAAGAGCCACAAACTGTGATTGCAGAGATTGAAGCTGCACTGGATGCTGTTTCTCCAGGTGGGTAGAAACAGGAGCCAAGATCTCCATCAGGAAGGATTTACAGACTCAGCTCTTCTCAGCTCTGCACCTGCTGCTGGGCATCCCTGTTACTGGGGGAGGAGCTGTGACCCTGGGGTTTAAAATTACTTGATTTATTAGCCTATGTGTTTGAAAATAGTTTGGGTTTAGGTTTTTCCCCCTCTCCATGGCTGGGGCCACACCGGCACTTTCTTCACTCTTTTTTTAACAGCTTTTTCTAAAGACTGTCTCCCAGCCTTGTTCAGAAAGACTTTGTTAGACCGGGCATGGATGTGTCCCCCTCTTCTTATTTCTAGCGCTACCCTATAGAATGGTTTGCGTTGGAAGGGACCTTTAACATCGTCAATTTCCAATCCCGCTGCCACGGGCAGGGGCATCTTCTATAGACCGGGGTGCTCAGAACCCCATCCCGCCTGGCCTGAAACGCTGCCAGTGATGGGGCAGCCACAGCTTCTCTGGGCAACCTGTGCCAGGGCCTGCCCACTCTCACAGTGAAGAATTTGCTTGACTT
>JAOXXN010000102.1:5816596-5834864 GCA_026770055.1 Myrmophylax atrothorax
GATCGCAGTACTCAGGTGCCTCAGGCCAGAGACGTTCCTTACCTGTTCCTGAAGCACAGAAGAGCCAAGCAGCAGCAACATGGACATTAAACATTTCAGTCACTCTGCATGCTCCGGTGCACACAGTGATTTCCACAAGCTGTGGCAGGTCATATGAGAACACACTGCGTGTGCTTTTCTGCTCCAGCCACTCAGTGTTGAATCCGGTTTTCCACAGTGTGTTTCAGGCCAGCGGAAAAACCTTCCCATGTCATGGGAGTGGATTAGCAAGACCCATGTGGTAGGGCAGAGGAAGCACCTGTGCTTTTAAGGTCTGGTTGGTTCTAATTCATTCTTGCCTCTGCTTGTACTTTGACTTGGCAGTCTAAGGGCTGTTAGTCTAAAGGCTTGATGCAGCCTTTGTAAATCTTGTACAGTACAGTGAAGAAGCTCTTCTTCCCATTGCATTGCCAAGATATGCCACAGAACATTGTTGGTGTTCAGATTTCTGAAATTTCCCTCTATTTTTATGAAAACTATTATGTTACTCGTTCTCTTGCAAAATGAAGAAAAGAGGGTGGTGCGTAATGGTTCAGACAAAACCCAAGTTATCATCAGTCTCTTTACTTTACAGGAATATTTCTGTCACATTACTTAGCTCTCCTAAGCTCCTAAGTGTGACATTTTGTCTGATCAGTGTAAGACAAAAGTTGGGTTTAATTTGTTGTTTATTGTTTTATTTATTTTACTTTGGGGTTATTGTTAAAAACCATATTTGTATCCTAGTAGGTTGGGTTTTTCTTTAAAGAAAGAATCTAGATGTCCCCAATGATTAAATATCACTAATATTATAGCCAAAAAATTTCTAGTGGGGAAAGATCAGCCATAGAGGTAGGTTATAGATGAATCTTCCAATGGGATTTGCAGATTCACAGTCTGTTTATACTGTGAATATTCTCTTTTACGTATGCCAGGCAGGGTAGGGAGCTGCAGAAGCTACACTGCTTTCCTGTGTGTCTGTGCTTAAGGTATTTGTTACTGGGCAAATAAACAGTGTTTTGCTCATAATTTTCCTTTAAGTACCAGGCATGTTAATCACTTGAAATTTAAAAATAAAAATAGCAGGTCATAACACTTTAAGAGGATTTACTTCAGGCCCACTTTAACTCATTCCAGCTTTGTGGCAATGAATGGGGAAATAATGCATTTGTTGATTATTCTCCTGGTGAAAAGGGGCATTGTATTTCAGCATGATAAAATAATAAATGCCCTGAGACAAAAAATAAAATGTCTTTTTCTTTGTGCATGATACAATGGTCGATTCCCTACATTCTGAGGACAATGTCAGTGCCAACACAGCACAAACCCCCACTCCTGCCTGCCCGTGGCTGCTGAGGGAACTGGCATTGGGGAAGGCTTGGGATCTGCTTTGAGGAAACAGGAAGTGGAAGATTTGACCACTGACTTGTGGTGCTGACGCAAAGGGGTTTTTGGTAGATGACTAAATGCAACCTCTGCAAGAATTCAGGTTCATCCATCGCTACTTAACGTTGGTGTAATACAATTTGTAACTCCAGAGGAATTGCTTAGCCCTGCAAAGCAAAGCAGATTTTTTAGTCTGGGGGGGTGGGAATAAAAAAATCTGCTTTGTTAATGGAAGAAGCAGCACAGGTTCTGCATCATTGCTTAGATGTGTTTCTTCAGAGTTCTTTTCTAATGTTTACAGCTAGTGAGAAATCTGACCTGTGAAAATAATGCAAATGTTTGTACTCCTGGCTTTCTTCTGTTTACCCGTTGATGCCAAACCCCACATGTGGAGTTGGATGCCCCATAATAACTAGAAGTCATGGCCCTATTCTTCTCCTGCTCCCCTCTGCCAGGTAGCACAGTTGGAGATCCTGGACCATGTCAAGGACTATGTCTTGCTGACAGTGTGTGAGGGCAAGGCTGTGGTTCTGTTCTGTGAGCATGGGAATGGAGGAAAGAGCAAGACTTGTTCTGTGTGAGGTTTTGTTTGTCCCCTTGTCTCGTGGTTGTGTCACAAATAAATATGAGAGTAGAGTTTTAGAGAGATCCAGCAAGCAAGTTTTTTTCTCTGTTATTATTACTAATAGTGTTAGTATTACTTCTTCTTAAACATTCATTGGATTTTAGTTAAATTTTTCTCTAGCTTTATCAGTCCTTTTCTCTTCCCTATCTGTACAAAGGCCACACTGAGCTCAGCTGCACAGCAGTGGGCTCACAGAATTGGGTTTTATTTTCTATCTCTTGCTTTTGGCTTTAATGTTGTGTTTGCACAGCAGAGTGGTCACTTATGTAAGCAATTACCACAGCTCTTACATTGCCCAGAAGGAAAGATACCAGCTTCTTGATTTAATCTTTGGAGGAGTTTTCCAGCACTTAGGTTGCTTTTTACTTGCATTTACCCTCACCCCAGCTCCCCTGGAGGAAAAGGGTAAGTCATTAAGCTGATATTTCATGTAGTATGGAATTTACTCCTTTGTTTGTTCCTTTCTCTGGGTGATCACTCATCTCTGTCAGGACAGAGCTGGACAGTAGGAGTCCATTCATGGAACTTGAGTAGATCTCAGGCTGAAAATATGTGTTTCCCCTCCTCACCAGCTTGTAACATAAAAAAAAAACCCCTTGTTAAAGCATATATTATAATTTTTAAACCTCTGGCCAATAAAATCAATGTTCTTTCACTGTTCCTGCACGTCATATTTTCTCATTTAGAAAAGCAATAAATTTAATAGAATCATAGAATGGTTTGAGTTTGAAGGGACCTTAAAGATCATCCAGTTCCAACCCACGCTGTCATGGGCAGGGAAGATGTGTGAAGAGGAAAAGAGGTCTCCCAGCAAAAAAAATGGTTACACTCACTTACAAATACACAAGAGAGTACTCTGTCTGTGTGTCTCTGTGTCACTGTGCACATTACACTAATTGCTTTTGGCATTCTGGTCTAAATGGTGGCTTTGGAAGGCAAAATGTTTATATCACACGTTAACACTTCCCAAATGTAAAGATGCTTCGCTGTGGGGCTTGTCAGCATTTTAGGTTTGACATCAGTTGGCTTTGATTTAACATAGTTGTGACTATGTGAAAATGCCATAACAGACATATGTGGTAGAATATGCCTTCAAATTCAGGGGTGCACAGAGCTGTGCTGCGTGTGCCTGTGTCTACGTCACCAGAAAGGGAGTATATTTTTTTTAAAGCCTTTCAAGTATCATTAGGCTTGTGCTTCAGGCTGTCTTTTGTTCCTAGAAGCAAATAAAGATTAAAGTTAAAAAGGACCCAACCACCCAAAAAAGCTTCTTCACGTGCACGCCTTCTTTGGTCCTGGTGCAAAACTGAAATATGAAGCAGTGCTGCTGTTACTGTAACAGGTTCTCCTGCAAGTCTAGGTAGAATCTGATTTTTAAATTTTGTTTACTTATTTCTGTTTTTCTTGTTAATTCAGTCGCTGAATGTGCCACTGTCACAAAACTGAAGTTTCTGCTCCTTGTGTTCTTGTATATCTTGACTTCTTGTTACAGTTGCCACAGCATTACCACAATTTCAATTGAATCATTACGTAAAGTCCTTGGGATTTTTCCCCTCTGTCTCAGTTAACTTTCAGAGTTTTCAGTGTGTAGGAGGCTGCATTTTTTTCAGGACAAGCACTGAGAGGAAATTTATATTCTCAAGGTAGTATATTCTTCAAAATTGTCATAAGCAGAATCAATAGTAATAAACACTTTCCTTTGCAAGATATTTTACGTTTCACATGCAAATTATCAAAAATCACAGGTTATAGCTCAGGGTGGATAAATATTTGTCTTGATTAATTCTTACTTGTTCTCCACAGTAGATAATTTTGTGACTGAAAATTTACTGCATTTTTTTTTAATCCAAAGAAACAGGAAAATGTTCTGAATTTCGTCAAGAAGAAAGTGGGAAAGCTAATAGGGAAAAAGCTGCTCTTAGAGCTGGCCAAGCCCTTGTACTACTCTTTTTGCAAGACTGACTGGAGAGGTGGTTCTGCTCTTAGAAAGCTGAACAGTTGGCTTCATCTGCCAGCTGCTTTGCAGCTTTTTCCAGGGAAAACATACTTCTTTTGGGTAAACTGTAACAGGAATGCACTTCATACAGCAGCCCATTTTCTGTTTCTGGTCAGCTCTGAGACAAAGTTCCAAGACCATTTTTAAAGACACATAGATGTCCCTTCCCTTGGATCCTCCCCCAGGCTTCATGGACTGGCACAGCAAAGCTTTCATAGATAGTAGCAAATATTACTGACAGTCTTTCAGTAATCTTGCTCAGCAACAAGATTCTTGAAAATTTAAAGGGTTTTCTGCAAGTTTTGTTTATTGTGTAATTGTCCATTTTTTGTGTAAAATTAAACATGTCTTTTGCTGTGCAAGGGGACCATCAAAAGTTCACTGAACCATATGACAAAAACAGTGAGCAGAAGGGTGGTCAAATGTGCTTTTCAGGAAAATCAACAAGTCATCTTTATGTTTTTGCTAATATGTTTTACAGTCTGGCACGCAAGGAATGGCAGGGTTGATTCACTTAACTAATTGTCAGATCTCTAGATAAATACCTCCATTATTTGGCCATGGAATTTTGGAGAGCAGGATCACCATGAGTTTTCATTCCAACAGACAAAAAATTTCTTCATAGACCTATGTAACCAGTCGGAATTAGTCAGGCTGTGCACATGTGTAGCAAATTAATGTAAATCAAAAGAACTTCCTATGTGCTTCTTTTCCAAAAGGAAACCATCTTCATAATTATTTATACTATTTTACTTTTCATCTCTGGGGTCCTAGCTCCTCATCAGTCAAGGGTAGAGGGAAGTGGGTTGGTAGAAATAGCATTTCTTCATGCTCCCATGGCTTTTCATAAAAATGTAACAAAATTATTTTGTTACCTGCTGCTTTTTTAAAGGAAACTTTGAGAAATGTACCTGCTGCATTACAGGATGCTTGGAAGCACAGCTCTTTATGTCAGTATCAGAAAGTGCAATGCTGAAACTGTTTTAAGGGCTGCTGTATTTAGAATGATGAAATGCAGACAGCTCTACGAACTGTTACAAAGGAAAATATGCTTATAAAACAACTTTGAACTTCTATGCTAATGAGTTGCAGATTTCTTGAGCAGATTTTGTGTGTAGCTGAGAAAGATTTGCCTGCTCAGACAGTGCATTGTTTTGCTCTTCTGAGATGCTTGGTAAACCATTGCTGAGTGGCCATCCCTTCTCCTGGGGAAAGCTTTCCCTACTGCTCTCATTCTCTGAATTCTCTGATGGCACATCTCAGAATTCAAGACTGGGGAAACTTACAGAAGCTGTTGAATACTAAAAACTAGGAGCATCTCAAAGGTTTTCAGCTCTGTGTGATGTGTTTTTATTACCTTGGACAAAGAATTCAGTGTGGCCTCTGGCTGGAGAAAGTTTTATCACTGACAGTTGTGCTGTCCCTCCTCTTCCCCCTGCCCATGTGTTTTGACACAGCAGAGCAACTTTAGAGAAATGGCTTGTTCTGAAATGCTTTTTGGATAAAATTCTTTATAGACTGGCTATTTTGATCTGTGCTGAAAGAGGGAAAGGAGGCTTTTGAAGAGGAAAATACTTAAAAATAACTCTCCTCATTCCTCCTTATGTTTACACATTTGGCTTTTTTCTATCCCAAGTGGGTGATTCAAAACAATAGGAGGCTTTGTTTGGAAGCCTAAACCACCAGTTTGGCATGGCTGGATCTATCTGTGACCTATTTAGCTTGAAGTGGGTATTTAACTGCCTTGGGCAGCTTTGAGCTGTAGGATCCCTCACCCTAAGATGTGCTGATGTTGAAATTGTGACTGGAGTGGGTGCCATGAGATTACATTTGCCTTTTGGAGATTTTGATTGCTTGTGCAAATGAGTCAGTTGTTCATAATTCCATCATTTCCACTTATGGAATAAGGAAGTGTGGGATGGGTGAAGACAGTTTGCTTTAACAAAGTACTGTTTTATTTTTAACTGATTATTTTATTGGTATTAGTGTGCAATCCCTAGGGGATTTCAATCTCAGACGCTATTGATTTAGTCAACAATAAAGCAATAAATCTTGTGAAGACCATTCATTCATCTGTAGTGAAATGGATTGGTTTTCATCTTGCTAAGTCTATCATTACCCCAGTGCCATTGAAGTTTGGTTGCTGTCCTTATCATGTGTGCTGGATAACTTGGAATTGTGCCTTGGGGTCTTCGTGCTGCTCTGAAGGCAAAAGGGGGACAGAATGTATCCAACCTCCTCCAGAATCTATCTGTATCCAACCTCCTCCGCGCGTTGTTAGAGCTGACACTGGAGAAATGCTCATGCTTTTGTGATTAGGTAGACTCCTGCATGAATACTGTTGGCTCTGGCTGTGGGTGGCTGGATCGCAGTGGTATGACTAGTTGGAAAAAAAAGTGGCTTACTTACATTAGGCAAGGGAAAAGATGCTTTTGTTCCAGCACCGCCCGGGGAAAGAAAATGCAGGATTCCTACCTCAGAAGAGGGAAGGAGAGTAGTGGGAAGGTCTGTATTCTCATCTCCCTGAGTCATCACAGGACACTGTGGCTAAACCAGGGTTGCTAAACCATCAGCTGCCTCCAAGCATGGGGAGTTTCTAGTAAAGATAAGCATGTACTCATTGGCTCCTGTTGCATTAGCTGAGGTTTTGGATGGAAGGCATTTTATACCACATCAAGTTCCCATATGATGAAAGCAGGGCTCTTGCATATTTTATAACTTTGTCTTTCTTTTGGTTGGCTGCATAGTTTCCTTTTACCTAGAAGTGGCAACATCATTGACTTTGAATTGGCATTGTTACAAGGAGGTTTATTTTAACCTCTGTGAATTGGGTGACTACTGACGGTTTATAACTTCTTAAATATTCTTAATATGACACTGAACCATGTTTCATCAGTTCAGTGCCTCTTGACTCATAATTATCTCAGTTAAGTCCTGCAGCAAAGATCAGGGGCAAATATTTAGCTGAGTTTGTTCATTGCCATAAAAACAGGCGGGCTGCAAGTTGCAACTCATCCACTTACTCAAGAGAGGCATTTTGTAGTAACTCTATTGTTCCTGTAACTGATAACATTTACCTTGGGAAAAGAAGGTGCCAACTATCCAAAGCTGATAGCTAAAAGCACTGAAAGAACTTTTGATCTTTTGATTATATTTGGAAAATGGATAAGACTACTTTTTTCCTTTTTCTGTAATTTCTTCTCAGCATCTCTCCACGTTAATTTTCATTCATAAATTTAAACCCTATGTAATGTGGTGAAGTGAAAATGTTCCCTTGGTCCATTGGCAACAACACACCTGTTTCTTTAAAAAAAAATTCTGTTCCTGCCTTGACTACTCCGTCACCCCACCTTGAAAGTACTTTGTGAGACACAGCACTGTAGGCTTGAGATGTTAGCCCTTTTTCCCTAATGAAAGAGTTATGTAAAATCATCGTGTGATGCCTACTACAATGAGAAGGAGAAAAGGAAAAGCCACAGCATAAACTGCCTTTACAGGTAGGAAATAATACCCTCTGGTCAAATGACATAATCCTCAACTTAATGACCCATCCAGTAGAAGTCCCTGTAGTGGCTGCATTTTAGTCTGACAAATAGCATTGCATAAAAACTCTGAACGTTTTCTTGAATAAATCTAGTCAGAATATAGTTTGTCTTGCCTAAATGTATTAGTTTGAATGGTCTTTTTGAGGTCAGTCTGAATGGAGCTCTGAGAGTCATGGTCTAGTAAAAGATGTCCCTGCCCATGGCAGGAAGGTTGGAACTTAATGGTCTTTAAGGTCCCTTCCAACCCAAACCATTCAATGATTCTATGATCAAAATGTACATCATTGGTTTAAAGACCAAAGGTGTTCTTAAAATACTCTAAACCAGCCATGGCTCTGAGAACCCTTGCAGTAGTAAGGCTAACTATAATACCTCAGAATGTTGGTCTTGATTTCTAAATCCCTGCATGTTTAAATCTTACCTGTACTACAGTTTGCTTCATTTAAGATAGGTACTATTTTAAAATATATGGGGGAAGGCTTTTTTTTTTTTTAATGTAGTTACCACTAAAAGATTATACTAAGATAAAATAATGAAGTTGGTCTCTTTATAGTAAAACACAGAAGTGCTGAGGTTAGTCCTGTACCTTCCCATAACACATCTACTTTATGGTATAGCTAAACTATCTTACTGTTAACTGTGGTTTGCTACAGTGAGGGCTCACATTTAAGTGTTTTTATGTTTGTTTTTCCCAGTTGTTTCTTGTTTAAATCCGGGGGACTTTTGATAAAAGGGGTGTTTTCCAGATTTCCTCATAAAACCAGTTTCTCTTGTGGACCTGAGGGAAGAAAGGCTTGTAATCTATTTATACTGGTTTTCCTGGGGAGAATTTTGAGTGAGTGTAGGTAAATAAAGGTTACTTTTCTTCCCGAATGAGAGTTAACATCAGATTTGAACTGTATTTGTCTGAGACATCTGTCAGTGTTACCAGTGTACATACTGGATGTACATTTTTATGTCCTGATGCACGTTCCAGTGTTACAGCCAATTTTAAGGCCCTCTCCCTAAGACACGCCCCTTCCCCCCCAACTTAGCTTTGCAGAACCTAAAGAGCCTTAAAATACAAGACAAATTGAATGTAAACAATCTTAACCTTGTAGCACGTTTATTTGTTATGTGCATTTGCATTGACATTGGACAATTTGACTAAGATGTTGGCAACATATTTTTATAATAGTAGTTTGCTATAAATAAACAAAATCCATTTAGCCAAATTGCCTGATGGAGCAAATTTTACTATGGAGTGTTGAAGGGGGTTGTAAGCATAAGAATTCCTAATTTGTTATTTAGGCATTCAGAAATCATGATGCTGGCTTCTGAAGTCATGACATTTGGAGCAAAAACTACATTTGGCACATAATCAGCTTTGTGGTCATGTAAATTTGCTTTCCAGTCTGGAGATTTTGGTTTTGTGTGTGCCGGCTTCTATCTCAAAGCCTAGAGGTTTCTAACATTATCCTTGATTGAGAGCTGAATCAGGACCTTTTCAGTATGGTACAGAAATAGTTTTTTCCCCTAAACACTAAGGGGGAGACGGGTTGTTAGAGCTGCTGTCCTGGGCATTGATCCTTCCTTGCAGCTCAGGCATGCACAGGGAAAAGGCAGACAGGGGCTTTTTTGGCAGCACATGCTTGTTAATCTGCTGGTTCCCCTCTTCCTCCATAGTAGTCATATAGTCTGTGGGTTGGTGGCACCAGTAACTGGTACACCTCTTTTTTTTTTTAATTATCAATTTAATTTTTATTTTAAGTTTTATTATTGCTTCATGCTGATGTGTACAGCTGAAACTGGGAGGAACTAATTTCCTGCTGTGATAAAGTCAGATTGCTGCTAATGCCAAATCACTGCTTATCTGCTACTGCTGCATGACTTTTCCTTCTGCTTGCTGCCTGTTGTTTTAAACTTAAATTGGAAGTGTGCATCCTAGACCCTTTTACACTGCCTAGGACAATAGGATTCTGCTTTATGCTGTAGAGCTGATAAAGCAGCTTCCATTTTTGTCATAGATACATAGTGTCGTGTAAGTATCCAACAGTAGAGAAGTGTGTAAAATGCTCCGCTGTAACTACTGGCAAGTTTTACATCTTTTAAAGCTTTGTTTGACAAATTAGTAGCTGGACAAGTAGAGCGCAGAAGCCAATTCTGTTCTAGGCTACATAACTTTGGGTGTGGTTACAAGATGAATTAACCAGTTTTAAATCCCTGATGCTGCCAAAAGGGATATGGTTCCCAGCCATGTGTTCCTGTGTTGTCCTGGCAGGTTAGCAATGCTTCCCTCCCCATGCAGCCACCTGGGTTGGACTCTCATCCAGCTGAGTATTTTCTTAGGAGGGTTCATTCTTAGGTGGTTCATGTTGTGACTATGTGACCAGAAGGTAGTAGTGCCAAGACAAGAGCCTGGCAGCAGGAATGAACGTGTGGACAGCAGCAAATGGAAGCTGCTGTCCCTTTTGGTGGCAGCTTCCTCTGAAACTAACTCAGTCATGCAACTGTGTCCTTTGAGCAAAACACTCCCTAGGTAGATTTTCATGATTTAAAGCCTAGGAATGGGAAAAATGGTGATAAAACAGGTGGGGTTGTGTGTGCTAAAGACAATTCCCTACTTGGAAAACATCTTGATGTGGTTTTGGGGTGAAATGCAGGTCTCCAAACTACATTTTAATCTGTGCAAGGGTGAGAGTGTTCAATGTGCAGAAATCTGTGCAGATGGTCTAACCATCAGGCACTCCAAGTCTTTAGCACCAGCCCAATAACAAAGTGGAGGGAGGATCACAGAAGGAAGTGAGGTTTTTAATCACCTTTGATGAAATTAGAGAAAACCCACAATCGTTCTCTGTGTTGCAATGCCCTTGGCATTGGTTTCTGCGTCTTTCTAATCTGAGAGCAAAAATAGTCCAGATATTTGCTTGTTTTGGCTGACTTGGCAGATTAGAATCTCTTTTGTCTTTTTTGTGGGATTTTCCTAAAGGAAGTAACACAATCTCTGGAGACATTCTTTACAAGGGGTAAAGCAAGCAAGGAAATTTTGATTCAAGTGGTCACAGGTCTCTGATTCATAGTGGGGATGGGTTTGGGATTCCCCTTGGCAGTCTGGAAGCAACATATGTCTATTTAGCTCATCAGTTCCTACAGCTTTAGGCTCTATAAGCCAGCGTTTTACAGGACTTTTAAGATGGGTTTTTCAGTGTGTTACATCCATTTTCTCATTAGGCCGGCAAAGTTTCCATCATTTTCCCAATGAAAGTACACAAGAAACACTAAATGATTCAAGCTGCCATGCTTTGTGCACTGCAGTGACATTCAGAGTAGAGAGATGTTCTCACTTGGTGGAATAGGAGAGGAATCCCAGCCCCTGTTCTAGCCAAGGGCAGAGCTCACATGATTCAATCAGGGCAATATTTCTTCTAGAAGCATTAGTCCTGTCTGGGCTTTGGCACTGCTTCTTGAGCAGTGCTGTAATCTGCTTGGAAGTCAAATATCTCAAGTATGAGGTATTTACTGTGTCGCTGTCAAACATGCTTTAAACTTTCTGCTCTTACAACAAATCTGCACTGTACTAATGTCCTGTGTGTAAAAATAGCTGCATTTGGCCCTTGGTATAAAAAAGATTAATAAGTCCTTTTTAAAGCCTTTTTCCATCAAAGGGCGATATCCTCCAATGTTACTGATTTCTGCTGTTTTCTGTATGTGTCAAAAACAATGACTTAGGGTTTTGTTCCTTTTTACTGCATGGTTCCCTGTGAAATTATACTTCTTTTTTTTTTTTTTTTTTGTAGGTAACAGAGATTTTGCTCCTGGTGATCCGCTGGAATTTAAGTCTCATCAGTGGTTTGGAGCCTCTGTGAGATCCCAAAATGATAAAATTCTGGTGGGTTTTTGATGCCCTTTAAATGCTTCAGTATGAAAATAGTATTATGGAAAAAATGTGAAAAGATCCAGATAACTTAGAATTTAAACAAAATCACACTAATCAGCATGACTTGTCTTTTTTTTTTTTTTTTCAGAATTTCTTAGCTAGGCTTTGCTTAAGTCTTTATAAACAATAATTGTAGCATTTTTGTGTTATTTTAAGGAAAGCCATAGAATTAGTTTGATGAACTTAGAACATGTTATAAATTCTTGGTGAACTTTTTACAAAATATTATTTCTAAAATTCTTGATGTAAATTAGTTATTTATGATGTACAAATTAATGATACTTCTGCCCCAGTGCTGATAGTATAAATCTCCTCTAATAACACATGGTACATCTGCCAATTTTTTGGGGGGGTTGCCTTTCTGTAGTAAGCTGGAATTCCATTGTATTATTCTGTACTCTCCAGCACCTGGAAGAGGAGTTTGTTTCCTTACTGCTGTGTGTTCTTCCTTAGGCCTGTGCCCCACTGTACCACTGGAGAACTGAAACAAAACAAGAGAGAGAGCCTGTAGGAACTTGTTATCTGCTTGCGGGATCAAAATTTGTGGAATATGCTCCCTGCAGGTCGAGTAAGTACAGAACACTTTTGTTGCTTTTCTGTTTGGACTTTCTCTTGTTTTATATTTTGAAACAGGGTGTTTTAGAGGTGTTTCCCCCTTCCATGTATAGCAATTAGAGCAGAATCTGAGCTGGACCCAGACATCTGAATCCTGCTCCAGTTGATGTTCAAGATGCAGACTTTTCTTTCTTCTAGGAGGAAAATCTTAGATCCAGGTGTCATTGGAATTGATGACTTCTGTTTTTGAAGGGACCAATTCTGTAGTAATCATTCAAGCTCAGGTAGCAAGAGCTTTTTCAAAGACCAGCTCTAGAATTTTATGTGAAGTTCAAGTAATATGTAGTATTTTATTGTTATTCAAGTACTTTAAAGCACAAACTCATATTAGAAGACAAGTTTTTGTACAAGTAGGTTCTGAACTCTGTGTACATATACACAGTGTAGTGATGCATAGTTTTAATTATATTAACTGTTGAACATTTTAAGTCTTATTTGCCAAATGCTTTGCACCTATGTCTTCTAGTTGGGTTGGTAGATTCTTCAGAGGCTTATAACCTCTTTGAAATTACAGAAGTCTTAAAGTTGAATGTTGAGGCTAGGATTGTCTTTTTATTTGCTGAAAATCTTTTGCGAACAGCAGGAATAAAATCCAGTGTGGTCTAACATAACAAGAAGTTAAATAAGCATATATTAAACTAATTTATGCTAGTTAACTAGTCACACTTGCAGATATGAGTGTCTCAGCATTTCTACTCTGGAGCTGTATAATCATGAGATGTACTCAGTCATAACAATTATTGCTTGGATGAGTCTCAGTAGAGTGATATTTTTTCAGCCAGGTATGCTCTTTTTTGGTTTAAGCCAGTTCAGGTTTTTATTCCATACCAAAAGAAAAGCTTATTCCCTATTTTCCAGATACCTTATTTTACAAATAGAAATTGCAAATATTTCCACCCTCTCCCCCCAAAAGTTTTGAAGATTAAATAAAAGGAATATGGAGATGCTGTTCACTTTTATTGTGTTAGGCTAGAACTTATGTTAATGTTACGTGTATGTTAGGCCATCCCCAAAGTTGTTACAGCATTTGGTTTTGAATTGTTGATAAAGAGAAAATACCAGTTTAGGAGAAAAGTATTCCAAGGTTCAAGTTTAGGAGTGGAAGTTTACTTAGAAAGAGAAGTATCCACAGAATTATCTGATAATATTTATTTTTCTCCTCTTTCTTTTCTATCCTTTTTGTTTTTTGTAGCCACTATTGATGCAGATGGACAGGGATTTTGTCAAGGTGGATTTAGTATTGACTTTACAAAGGTATGTGATTCTTTCTCCATTCCTACCAGTCAGCAGACAAACACCTCTGGTACAGACCACTGACAAGCACAGCTATTAAGAAGCTAAACGTAAACATCCATTCCTGGGGGGAACCCCACAACCAAACAAAATTTGTAAACAGAACAAAACCAACTTCAAACTCAAGCAGCTGTTCTAAACCTGTTTCTCCCTATGTCTTCACACTTTCACCTCTTGTAGGAATCATGTCCTGAACAAATAATGTGCTTTTCCAGCTTCCCACCATGCAGCTCTGCTGCAGCCAGTCCTCAGATGGAATGAGCTGCAGTAGTCAGGACTTTTGAGACATGTTCTTTGAAGGGATTGGTGCACAGTAATGTTGCTTCTCCAGGAATAATAACTTAGAGAACCGGTAAAAATATTCTTGTGAATCACAGGGTTTTTTCTCATCAGCTAGCAGAAGTGCCCCTTTTTTTTTTGCTGTCTTATGTTGCTTCTACTTTTATGTTCTCCCTGCTTTTTATAGTTTGGTTTTTTTTTTTTAATTCACAATTACCTTTTAAATTCAAGCCCACTAAAACTGTGCACATATCTTAGAACTTACTATAGTTTTCATATTGTACAGTAAAATTGTTTAGCATAGTCTGGACATGTCAAGACCATTCAAATCCTATTTGTGATGTGACTATTTTTTGAGTAATTCAGATCTTATTATTTGGTCATATCCCTTCACTCTTTGCCCAAGACCACTCTTTTTTTTTTCCTTCAGAGGAAACTGCAAAGTGCAGAATAGGACTCTAAGTGTTTGAATTATTTTACACACACCCCTCAGGGCTGCTGTGCAGACTCCTGCCCTGGTTAAAACCAGCCTTGGGCTCTGATCCAAAATCCTAGCTGAGTGGGCAAGCCTGGCTGTAAGGGATCTCCAAATCTCTGACCTAGATTTTTCTGAGTGGTGAATATGAGACTTCTTACCATTAAAACCTGAGTAAGTGGTTTACTTATGCCCTATGGCCTAATCCAATACTTAGGGCAAATTCCCAACACTGGGATAATTGATGTGGTTAAAGTTTCATAAAATTGTTTATGGATTGCAGTTGTGCCAAGAAATGTGGAGTGCGAAAACTAGATCACAGTTATTCTGAATTAAACTTTTCTAATGATATGTTATGAAAAGTGGCAGAGGCAGAAGATGAAACTAGTTTGGGTGCTGACTTAAAAACATGTTATGATTGCCATGTAGCAGTCCTAAAGTTTTCTCCTAATTGTATTCCTGTTGTCTTAGATTTATGTGGGAAGAAGAGTCTATTACAATAAAAACCAGTATTCTACCTAGAATTTTAAATGGGTGAAATAGAGACACAAGTCACTGAAGGCAGATGGTTTGTTACCTTAGCATTTTATAAGATGCATTTGTTATTAATCACTCCTTCAAAAAATAAAATGTATGGGATTCAGTGAAGCTACAGTGATGTACATGGATGGGATTACTTCCCATAAACATAGGACATGTTCTCTTGCTTTTAGATGTACTTAATGTGTTTTTTAACTTTCGTTTCTGTCTTTTCTATTTTTCCCCCCTTCACCTCCAAGGGAGACAGGGTGCTGCTTGGAGGACCTGGAAGTTTTTACTGGCAAGGTGAGATATATTATTTAAGTCACAGAGAAGTTGATCTCTTTTATTTTCCTTTTTGTGACCTTAGTCATTTTTATCCACACTCTTTCAGTCAGTGTCAGAGTCTTTGTCAGTAAGAAAACTAACAGGAATATGTTTCTTCCTCCTTCAGAATATTTCCTGAATAATCAAGGCAACCACAGGTTAAAGCTGAAGTAAGAATTGTATAGATGTCCTTTGTCTTTTAAATAACTCCATGATCATATTAAAGTCACTTTCCCAAGATGTGGGATTTGTTTCCATCAGCAGGATAAGTTTCCTTTAATATATTTGTTTCAAAATGTACATGTTTTTAATTTCTGATACACATACAAAGCCCGTATTTTCAGTAAGAAATGTCCCCTCCAAAGAGAACCTCATTATTTTCCTCTGGCAGCAGAGATGTTTTGTGTTTATATTGGTTGGTTTGTACCATGGGGCATGTTCTCCCTCTACCTGCACTGCTTGCACAGAGCGTTCCCTGTATATTTTGCTAATGTGGACTCGGTCAGGATGTGTTTGCAGGATCATTCAGCTTTTAGCTACAGCTCCCTGTTCAAAAGAGGGTGCTGCTGTAATCAGGACACAGCTGCCGTGCTCTGCTGCCTGGTTTTTAATATAAATACTAACATTTATTAATAGATTTTCTGTGTCTTGCCAGCCTACATGTTGATGCAACAGCACAGTTCTAGTTCTGTGCTTTAACTTCTGGACAAAATGGAATGATTGAAGCTAAAACTGCAGATGCAGTACAATATAGATTCTGTTCCTATATTCATTTTTGGCTAGTGACACCTCATCTGCCAAAACAACCTTGTTCTCTTATATTGCTTCCAGAAAAGAAAAAGCTTGGCTCTCAATAGAAGACAATAGTATACTTCTAAAATCTAAATTTTTCATCCTAAACTTTTAATCCACAATATGATGTGATGCAGGTGTAGTTTTCCCTATACTTCATATATGTTTGAATATGGATGTGAAGTAAGTGTTATTCTGAATTTTTTTTCCATGATTCATGTTTTATTTTAAACTCAACAAAATAATGTAATGAAGTCACCACCTAGTGGCTATTGAAGTGAAATGGAGAATGTAGTAATGCACTGTGCTCTTCTCATTTGTGCTCATCTGCTTGGACTCTTGTCTACCAAAATAAGCTCTCATGTTATGGGATTTAGGCAAGGAGCAATGACTCAGTTCTGCAATACCATCAGCATGTGATAACTGAGCACTCCCATTTAAATGCTGCCTTATATGTGGGAGTGGCTTCTATTTTCAGTGAGAACTCTGTACTTTTTTTTTTGTCAATACGTGCACACATTTTTGTTGAAGTAGGATGCAAAGTTTCATTTACATCCTGGTGCTGCAGCAGTCGGCTGTTTTCTGGTCAGCATTGTGAAAGAATTGTTGCTTTAGAAGGCAGCAGCCTGTAAATGAGTCCTGTCCTTGCTGAGCTTACACCTTCTCTTTGTGGTTTTAAGCTGTTTTCTTTCTCCTTAGGCCAACTTATTTCTGATCGAGTGACCGAGATTGTGGCTAAGTACGACTCCAAAGTCTACAGCACCAAGTATGATGACCAGTTAGCAACGAGACCTGCCAGTGCTGCTTTCGATGACAGCTACCTGGGTGCGTAGTGGAAACAGGACAGCCCAGCTGTGCCTGGAGAGCTCCCTTGCACTATTCAAGTTTCAGTCTCAGTTGCAGTACTGTTAACTCAGTATTTGGCAGATAACTGAAGAGCTACATACCTGAAAAAGCAGTAATTTATGTATGATGGAAGTTTAGTTGTCTTGCTATAAGCTTGAGACAAAAAGCACCTGATGACAAAATAAACAGAAATATTTCCATGACATTTTGTTCTCTGTGATTCAGGCTGAATGTGGAAATGGCCAAGATATGATTTTTATGTGAGAAGTTAGTCACATACATTTTTTTAAAGGCAGCTGTTTCTAAATAATCTACCAAAGCAAAATAAAAATGCCAAATAATTATGTTTGTGAAGAAAAACAATGAAGAGGGTCCCTTAGAGGAGTGGGAAATCATAATTTAGATTCATAGATGTCTAATCAAGTTCATAAAAAAGCAAGGATAGATGAGGACAATTACTTGGGTGATAATTTTAAAATATTCATCTTCTGATCTCAAATTCGTTGATGCTGATGAATTACAGTCGCTCATGGATCTCTTCATAGCTTAAGCTGCTTCGTGGCAATATTTATTCCGTTGCGTTTTAAGATGAAGAGAGGAGGACTGTACGGAGACCTATGAAGAGAGTAAAAAGAGCTGAAAGTTTTAATATGGTTTTTCAAGTCTCCTCTTGTCTGTGCAGGTTATTCAGTGGCTGTTGGCGACTTCAATGGTGATGGCATAGAAGGTAAGACCCTTTGCTTCAGAAAAAGAAACCGTGTTAGTAGGCTGGGCAGATCTTTCAAATAAATGATACAGTGCACAGAAAAATGCATCAGGCACTAGGAATGCTGCTCTGTTCAAACCAAGGCGCTGTGCTTTGGGACCTGAATGTGACTCCGTCTTGCTTTATGTTTCAGACTTTGTATCAGGAGTACCAAGAGCAGCAAGAACTCTGGGCATGGTAGGAAATTTTGAAACATTAAACTTTGCGATAAATAGAAAAGCTGAATATTGTTGGTACACTCTGCTATGTATTTCTTCCTGTGCAGGTGTCCATTTACAATGGGAAGAACATGTCATCCATGTACAACTTCACTGGAGAGCAGGTGTGTAGCTTGACTGAGTGTGGTGGGTAACTGGGAGGCTATTCCTGCTGAGACAGTATTTATAATAGTCTGTGTGTCATTGGCTTAATAGCCAAAGCAAAATTTATAAAGTCTGTGGCAATTCTAATCTTATTTTAAATGAATGAAATGCTGCCTATTTTGAGAATTGGGAAAGAGGACTGGATTATGGAAGGGTGAATGGGGAAGGTAACTGATCAGTTTACCTTCTAACAAAGTAGAAACAGAAAGGAAAATACAAGGAGAAAGGAGACCAGAAAAAGCTGTGATATATATTAGCATGTCTCTGAGATATTTTCTATACAGATTTGTGAAACTTGTTTGGTTTTGTATCACAGCAATTCACAGGTTTGATCTGAATTTTGTTTTTCAGATGGCTGCCTATTTTGGGTATTCAGTGGCTGCCACAGACATTGACGGGGACGAGTAAGTGCCCTCTTCTCCCCACTGCTACCCAACTTGTTTCTGGAATTAAAAAAAGAGATGTTTTTATTAAAATGTCTTTCCCACAATCTACATTTCTGTCTTCA
>JAOXXN010000102.1:5843839-5861134 GCA_026770055.1 Myrmophylax atrothorax
TGGGTTGGAGATTCAGTTGCCTTCTAATCTTTATTTTCCTATTGAGAGTTTGCCCAATTGCCAAAGTTCTTCACACAGGTTACAAAGAATCACATGGAAAAATGCTTTATGTCACAAAAATCATAATTTCTACCCAATATAAGAGTATTGAATTTCTCTTCTTACAACCTTGGAAAGAGATCTACCTTGTGTCAGAAACATTTGTCTCCATGGAAACTTTCATACTTGGATTTTAGTGCTTGACTGACTTAGGGCTGAGAAATTAAGATAATGCAGTGTATCTGGAACTTCTCTCCAGGTTTCATCCAGGTGTTCAGATATAAAGAATGGCATTCCTTGATGTTTCTGCTTGATGTGTTGCAGGCTCTAGCCAGACTGTCATGTGCTTTTAAAACAGAGAATGAAACTCGCCTGGTAGTTTGTGACCTGGGAAATCCCATGAAAGCAGGAACAAAGGTAAGGTTTGGTCCAACAAGTGTCTGGTAGATCAAACAGGAGGGCAGGTGACATTTTTCTTAATCACAGTAGTGTTTGGGCAGGATGTTTACTCCCGGGAAATTAAGATTAGATCTAGCTGACATTTAGCTGCCCACATGTTTTGTTAGTACTGTGGTACTTGGTTTCAACTTTACAGCAGCTAAATTAAAGGCTGAAACGAGTGCTCATGAGTTTTATGATGCAGCTCAGAATAGAAGCTTATTAAGTAGAGAATTAATGAATTCTGGTCCCTCATGTGTTTGTCTTTATATTTATCTGATACGTATTTTTTAGAATAAAATCAAGAGCTTGCTCAAAACGCACCTTTCTCTTAGCTCATCTCACTTCTGCCTAATTTTGTGAAAATTTGGAGAGAGTTTTGTCTAGTTGAGACCTCTACAATTCCACCAAATGTATCTGAAACTGGAAGAATAAAAAAATTATTAGTGGGACCTGGCAGATTTTGATTTTAATTAGTCTTATTTTCTGAGGAAATCAAGTGAAAATCAGGCACAATTATAAACACCTTGATGATGCTTTTCTTCCAAGAGACATTTTGTGTAGATAAATAAATGATACTTTCAAAGTCTTTCAAAGTATATGAAGCTGAACTGCACAGATGTTAAAGCAACTGTCAATCACTGATGTAGTACAAACCTTGGGAATGAATTTTGAATCATTTAAGTGTGAACTGTTCTTTAAACTACAGTACTTTTGCAACACACAGGGAGGGAGGGTTAGTTATGGGTGAAAATGGCAGAAGCAAGGGCAGGGAGCATGATGTAATCCTTCCTTTTTTATTTTATGGCCGTGATGCCTTGACTGTGACCTGCAGAGAGGGAAGTACATTTCCAGTCTCGAGGAACTGGGCAAGTTTTATTTGCCAGTTCACTGTGTGTGTTCATTCGCTCATGACCACAAGTCTCAAGCAATTTTATTGCAGTATAAAAGCATTAAGAAGCTTTTGTTATGTCTTTTATTGTGCTTCCACTGAACCATGGTGATGTTTTTCTCAAGCTGTTAGCTGGCCTGCGTTTCAGCGTGCACCAGCAGTCTGAGATGGACACGTCGGTGAAGTTTGACTTGCAAATCCGAAGGTATGGTGGAAATCCATGAGTGTACCTCATCTGGTAGAAAACGAGCACAGTAAATAGGCTGTGCATTACTCAGTTTCACTCTGGACTAATTCTCTGGTCTTTGCCTCATACTTGTTTAAAAAATAAACACAGAACACATTTATACCTGCATACCATTGTGCTCTCCTGATACTTGGGTAGCACCACAGAATGACTTTAGGTTTATAGTCCTCTTTTAAAACTGATGTTTGAACTCTGAATTCCTTCTGATGTAAAGCCAGAATTTCACATTTTATTGTTTTTGAGGATGAGAGTCTTTCAGAACAAACAATGCATGGAGTGGTCTGAGAAGAAGCAATGTGTAGTGAACCATCACAGTAGCCAGCAGAAGAGTCTGACAATTAAATGGAACAAACCAGTTGTGTTTCTGTCAATTATCAGATGAGCACAACACTGTCATATGATATATAAATCTGAATTTTTACTTTCTGGAGATAATACTTAAGATTTGGAGATGTGATCATTAGGATTTACCCAATACAGTTTTATGCTGCTTAACAGACAGTACAAATTCAGCTGTTTCCTTTTTTCCCCTATGATGGATCAAAAGCTTCTTTTTCCTTTTTAAGTGCTTCATTATTTTAATGTAGGGACTAAATTATTCTCATCCACATATGCATTTTTTATCTACAAGAGTTAAATAAATATAAACCTACCATTCTATTTAAATGATACAGTGGTTTGCTGTACTGATCAAATGCCTTGGCAGCATTAAATCTCTCTTTGCTCTCCCATTGCTGTCTCTTCAATTTTGTTCTGTTCTCCATCAGCAGTAAGTTGTGGCAGTGGCAGTGACTCCAGTTCTTTAGGGCAAGTGATCTTCTCTGGGAGGTCTGTCATCTTGCTTAGGCTAACAGCAGTCACCTCCTGAATCAAAAAGAGTCAGTGAGGTTGCTTAAGTCATGCTTGTCTTCTGATGGAAGAAAAGGGAAGCTCCCATAACATTTTACACCTTTTATGGAAGCAATTTCTTTGCATGACTTCTGAAAGCAAGAAGAGCAAACAATGATGCAGTCAAATGTGGTAATCACAGTTCACAGTGACAGGAATTACCAAGGTATTACCCTGAGGAGGTTTTAAGGATCACACCAGTTGTCTCAAACTCACAAAGCTAGATTTCCAAAGCTGGCTCAGGGCCTAGCAGAGCAACTCTAACGAATGATGTATTTACAGGTCAGGAGGGAAGCCCTGTTGCATGTATGTTTTGATTACAGCAGCAGCAAAGAATAATTAGAGGATTGAAGGTCTTTCTAAAGGCAGTTGTTTGGTTAGGGAGACAGAATAATCAGATGTGTCCTGCATTTAGGTGAGAACTTGCTTGAAGCTGCTCCTTAGTTTTTAACAATTGTGCTCAGGAGTCACGTTATGATGTTACATGGAATTATTTTAAGGTGTGGGTTTGTTTATTAAATACTTTGCTTATTTCATTTAAGAAATTGCCTTTTATTTTCTCTGCAGTTCCAACCTGTATGACAATCTAAGCCCAGTAGCATTCTATCAGGCTGACCTTGCTATTTTAGCAGCTGTTGAAATTAGAGGGTAAGCACTGATACTATTTTAATAAACCTTTTTAATGAGCTTTGCATATTTGCTTCTTTATATTCACTGAACTTTCAGGTCTGCATAAGTTTTCAGGAAAGCTTAGGGAATTTTTAATCATAAAGACAACCTTGTTCTCTCCAGTCACCCTTTGGACTTTCAGATCTTAAGCAGTTCTAAATAATTACAAAATCAGTTCCACAAAGGAATGTTTTTCCTCCATTGCTAGAGAATTTTTTAGAAGAATTAAAAAATCACCCCTCATGTTTGGAGTTACACATTTCTCCAGGTCACTTTTCTCCTCCACAAACTGACTGGGTTTTTATCCAAAAAAACTCTGAAACCTTATCTAAAGTCGAAGTTGGAAATCCTGTGGAAGTTAAATTTGCAATGCCCTCACCTCCTTCAGTCTGAAGCACAGTATTAATATTGTAATGACAGGACAGGACAGGAAAAATTGTTCCTAAATACAAGGTTAATCTTTTCATGTTGAGAAAAAAACTGAACATTTAATATTCAAGGCACTCAATTTCTCTTCTTTCTATTTTTATATACATAGGATGAAAAGTTGGAGACTGTATGTTAATCATGTTGGCTTTATTTTAGATATTCTGGAAAATAATATGTATTGTTTCATGCTTGATAATAACAACTTCTTTGCTCCACTGTTTAGTGTGTCGTCTCCTGATCACATATTCCTTCCTATTGCAAATTGGCAGCCGAAGGAGAACCCAGAAACAGAAGATGATATTGGGCCCCTAGTTCAGCATATTTATGAGGTATGGAATTACTACTAATTTCAATGACACAGTTCTGTGATAAATGAAAAGAAATCTTCTGTTGTAGCTTTTCTCTGGCATAAATTAGGATTTTTTAAATTTATTTTTGTCTTGCATGGAAGTAAGCATCTTTTTTTAATGCTGGGTCAATAATTGCTATCTGTGAGAAGGGTTGCAATGCCTGCAGTTGGTGTAACAGAAGTGGCCAAACAAAAGGGGCTAATTACTTATGTAATTACCCATATTTTACTTTCTCACCTTTTAAATTCCAGATAAAGTACCTGAAGTAACTTTTTACATTCAGGAAATGGCTCATGACTGTAAATTATTCAGTATCCTCCTTTGTACTCCAGCTGTTCTGAATCATCATTGCCAAGTCTTTTGCCTTGAAAAAAATTAAGTATTTAAAATTTCCGTAGAAGAATGATCACAGCTTTAATCTAGATTGTTTCATTAAACCAAACTTTCTGAGAGCTGTGTGAATAGTAATAGTTAAAAGTTGTTCTAGAACTTAAGGGAACATTTCTCTGATGAAACTTACTGGTGTTTGAATGTGTGCTCAGAGAATCTTGCCTTGGACAGGTGCAGGGCTGTGATTCATGCAATAGAGTGAAAAAAACCAACCCATGTTTTAAAAATTACCTTTATTAAAGGCAAAAACCCCCTGATGTCATATAGGTTTTCTTCAATTTATATTTTGTCAAATTACAGAAGTAATTTGAAGTTTTACCTGTTGAGGGACTGAATTTTGGCTTTGACTTTTAGGTAAAGATGTTCATGCTTTTGCCATAAATGTGTGAGGGTGGGGGTAATGGCATTATAACATTTATGGCTCAAATAATATATCAATTAAAAAAACCCAAATATAGGCACATTAACAAAGAAAGTAGCATTGTTTGGTGTTTTTTACATCTCTAAATTTTTTTGTCATAATCAGCTGAGAAACAATGGTCCAAGTGCATTCAGCAAGGTGATGATGACTCTGCAGTGGCCTTACAAATATAAAAACAACACACTGTTATATATTGTTCAGTATGAAATGGATGGTCCCATGAACTGCACTTCTGATATGGAAATCAATCCATTGAAAATTAAGGTAAGCGGGATTTTCCTTTTTTTTTGGAGTGGAATGAAGCATTTTGGGTGTTTTATAAACACTCAAAATAGCCAAATCCCTGAGAATATCTAACATAGAGTTAGTTTTTCAGCAGTAAGACTGCACTCTTTGGTAGTACATTCCATATATATAGCAGATGAAAGAAAAGGTAGGTAATAGGTTGCCAACCCAAAGATCAATTTGTCTAGTTTCTTTTTGTTGTGGGGTTTTCTTCTTCTTTTTTTTTTTTTCTTTAAGGCTGTGCTGTGTGAGTTCTAAGTCCAAAGTAATGGAGTTATATTGAATGTAACTGTGAACAGAAACATTCCATATGCTTCTAGGCTGTTTATGTAAATTTTCTGGGTTTTGTTTCTTGGAAGAAAATGACATTATTTTTCCTATGACTGGCTTGTTTATCTAGACCCTCCTGCAAATGTCCCAGAGGTCAATAGGTGTGTTTCAGTGGGGCTTACACAGGGCATCACTGTCAGCAAAACATGTAGTTTGCAGAGCACAGAGCAGAAGACACTCCTTTTTCCTAGGCTGGACTAGACAAAGAAACACCAGAAGAAACCCAGCAAGTTTAATTGAGTGTAAAGAGCTAAATTCCAAGATCGGTTAGAATAAGTAGCAAAAATCAGTATATTAGTTTTAAAAGAGTTTAAGCAAACAAGGAAACTACTCCATGTATAGAACAACAAAGAATACTCATGTATCTTCGATAATCAGAAAGCAACTTCAGTGAATATATAAATACAAATCTGCTGTGCTTCTGCTGTACCATTTTCAGTACTATATTTTTTACAATTCTCTTGTAAGTTTTCTCGTATAAACTTGTTATGTAGAGACCATGGAGCATGGCTCTGGCTACTCCTACAAGTAAATTTGCAGTTTTTCTTTGGAAGTTTCTAAGGGATTACTGAAATAATAGTTAACCTGCTGTACACTTCTTCAAGCCCCTGTTCAAAAACTTTTTGTGTGTGTCTGTCATGCGTACACCAGTACAGTGCTATGTGGTACATCAATATCATAATACTGCTGTTTTTTCAGAGTTCAAAACTGAAATGTTGAGGAAAAATCTTAGAGATAGCATAACTGGATTATCTGTTGCAGTCTAAGAGCGATTTTGATCTATCAATGAGAAAGTTTTGAGTTGAAAAATAATTCAGATACGTAAGGCTCTGTGTTAGTCTACAGGAGACGTTTGCATCAGTGATCTAGAAAAGGCAGGAGCAATATTTTAATTACAGCTGTAGGTACAGCCAGAGTCTGAAGAATAGCCAGGACAGGAAGAGAGAAACCTGAAGTTTATATATTTTCTTGACCTTACCTTTGAAGTCTGCAAATACCTAATTTATTATTTGGGTTCCCTTGGTGTATCTTAGATTTCTGCATCTAAAGATGATGATAAGAATGAAACAGTTGGCAGGGAAGATAACCGTGACCACCGTGTCAGTCGAAGGGATGTGACCGCTGTTGAAGGGGATGTGCACACTCTGGTAAGTTCTCAGCATTCCCACCATGAAGTGTTGACAATACACCAACAGTTTTGTGCCCTTTTGTTTTAAGCCCGTTAAGGTCACTTTGGGCTCTTCATTCAGTGTAAATCTCCTGTACTGTTCTATTTGAAAATCAATACTTACAGGAGGAAGGTTGGTAAAATAGGGCACCTGGGAGGAAGCAGGGCAGGGCTACAGGGCTTCATCTTTGCTACAAATCACAGCTGATTTCACAACATGTGTTTCCCAGCTGGTCAGTGGACCCTGCAATCAGATACGTGGAGGATCTGTCCTCTCTAAACAAGACTGGAAATAATCTGTCATAGGAAATAAACATATTGCCATATCACTGTCTTTCTAACTGCAAAGTATAAGTAATTATCCAGTACTGCAGGTTATTTAATGTATTTGAATAGTTTATAGGGCTTTGCCAGGGAAAGAGGATAAGAGGGTATGTATATGTATGCAAAGGAAATGATTAAGTAAATGGAGTCTCTTAATGACTTTTCAGATATTTTCATACTTGAATATCCTTCCAATTTTTATATGCAGGGCTGTGGAACTGCTGACTGTTTAAAGATTGTCTGTCAAGTTGGCCACCTGGAAAGGGGAAAGAGTGCAATATTGTATTTAAAATCACGCCTTTGGACCCAAACTTTCATGAATGTGAGTGACTGTGAATACTCTGTCCCTGTTTCTGAAACAATAAAAGTGATTTCTGTATCCACATGCAGTACTAATTTTGTTTTTCTTACACAGAAAGAAAATCAGAATCACTCCTACTCTCTCAAATCATCTGCTTCTTTCAGTGTTATCGAGTTCCCTTATAAGAACCTTTCCTTTGAGGATATCCACAATTCTACAGTAGTAAGTCATTTACATCCAGCTTGAGTTACCATATCTAATCACTTAAACACTAATACAGAGACAATTATTGTTGAGTAGCATTTTTGTGGCTTAATATAATTGTTACCAGCTATTTGGTTCATATATAAGTATCACTTCAGTTCAGGGTAGAACTAAGACTAGAGTTGACAATATTTCTATCTTGAAAGACTTAATTGAAAATGAAAAGAAATTATGATGAACAGTCTTAATGTTCTTAATGCTGTTTCTGTTAGAGAAATATTTTACTTGAAATTTGTTTTCTACTGTAGTAGCACTCAGAGCTTGAGTAATGGACCTTTATTTTATTATATGAAGTACTATGTGAATGTGGAACAAAAAGAGCATCTGTGCCCCAGGGGGTTTCCAAGAGAAAGGAGACAGCATGCAAACAGAAAGCAATATATAGGCCATTTGTTTGAGCTGCCAATTTAAAAGTTTTTGTAAGCACTATAGCAGTAAAAGTTCTTAAGAAAAAGGTTTAAAAGGATTGTGATAGATTTATTTTTGAATATGGTTTCTAGTGCTTATTATTTACTGTGTTTTTTTCTCTCATAAGCCTTGTGGAGTTGATTTTTGTTTCAAAGAATACTGGTTTTTAAGAAAAAAATAGTTTCTCTCCCAAATATTTCCAGATTCCTACAGCTTTACTGAAAAACATCAAGCATTACAGAAGATATATTGCCATGTTATCACTGATTGGGAAAAAAAACCCCAAAACAAACCAAACAACCCCAAACCCCCTGTTTTAGTTTAATTTTAAAATCCTATTAAATTTGGGTCAGTGAACTCTTTATGTCACCATTAATCTAAAGCTCTTTACTCACATTGGAGAGAAAAAGTAATTTATACTGGATTAAGGTTATAATCACTACAGGATCAAGATATACAAAACTTAAACTGCATGAATGAACTCAGCTTGTCACTGTGGTGCAAAGTGTGATTTATTGTATTTTTCTATTAGGTTACTACAAATATTACCTGGGGCATTCAACCACAGCCTATGCCTGTGCCAGTGTGGGTTATCATTTTGGCTGTCCTAGCAGGTTTGCTGCTCTTGGCTGTTCTAGTGTTTGTTATGTACAGGGTAAGTGTTGTCTCTTTTTTCCCTACTAGTGATGTATTATTTCATAGAGTGCCAGTGTCTTGCAGAAATACCTTCGTCCCCTGATCATCTGAGTCAGTTAAGTTTTTGGATAATTGTAAAAGCTTTTCAGTTTTGTCAGGAAAAAGCTGAATAAAAAAAGGATGTCTGTGATTGTGGTGACTTACTTGGTTTAATTTTTCAGCTATTTACTGCCTTTGGAGGTCAAAAATGAGCAAAAAGAGAGTAGGAACAAAAAGCCAATATAATCAGTTAAGAAAGAAGGAGGAAGAAAAATGATGTGTTTATTTGGCAAATCATAATGCAATTTCTTTATTGTTTTCTGAACTACAGATGGGCTTTTTCAAACGTGTGAGACCACCTCAGGAAGAACAAGAAAGAGAACAATTGCAACCACATGAGAATGGGGAAGGAACATCAGAAGCTTAAGCAGAGTTTTATCTGTAAGACATTCTGAAATTTAAAATTGCCTACATCTTGGTTACAAATAGTGGTTTCTCCATCAACAGGAAAACACAACTGCAGAGCTGCTGATCTCGGAAGGCATCAGCATGTGCAAAATAAGAGCATTATATTTAAATCCTCCTTTTTGTATTAATTTTATGTTCATACTTGTGACTAATGCATCTGCACTGACTGCTGTGTGAAAAGCTTACCTGATACCTAGTGCTTTGATTTTGCTTATGGAATATGGGAGACATCATCTTTTTTGATTCATGTGCCAACTTTCCATGAATTTCTACATGGATTCTGCATTTGCTCTTGAAGCCAACAGCTTCCATGGATACTTGTTGGATTACACATGTAGTTTCGGTTGATTTCTGTTGAAGTACACTACATTTCATTTTTGAGCTCCTGAAAGTTAGTTGCACAAAAACATGAATGTAGCTTGTTTTACAAAACTGAAGAATGTTCTTTGACTCATTAACTCTGATAACAATTTTTTCTCTTGCTCAAAAAATGCAGAATATTCAGTGGAATCATTCACATCTGATACCTATTCTGTACCTGTTCCCCTGCCTGCTCAGTCATCTGGCTCATGGTTTCCCTCTAGACTTTACAAATACTGTTCTCCAAACCCCAGGTCTCTCACTGTAAGGATTGAGCCTACACACACAAAGTGAGCAATGGAAAGCTGGGGCTAGTGTACTTTCTGTGAGACCTAGGGAAAGGATTCAGGGCAAGATCCAAAGACTCTGCTATTTCCACAGAGCAGGATCCAGGTATTCCACAGAATTCCTGTAAGCATGGATGCATTCATGTTCTGCCAGGAACAAGACGCTGGACTGTGGCTGCCAACAGAAAACCCATAGCCTTTATGTCCACAAGGCAAACCTCCCCATGGTTTGAAATGAAATCTGTATATTACTCGGATTGAATTTTGCTTTCTGGCAAAAGAGCAGAGGGAATCCTCTGTGACAGGTCACCTGAGGCACTGTATGGGAGCTGTTGTTAATTCTCACTTTTTGTGCAGGATGGAATAACATAGGGACTGTTTAAACCAGGCTATCTGCCAGACACATGGATCTTGGCCACATTCACACCTGCCTTGTCTCCTGCCCCGAGGGAACAGTGAGCTTGTCAAAGGAAGCAGAGCAGAGCTGACAGTTCGAAAGGGTTTGAAAAGAGAGGGTTGATTTGGCTTGTTTCATTTCACTCATTCATTGTTTCATTGGCTTGTTGAATTTCATTCATTCATTGCTTCATTCATTGTATGTTCCATTGCACAAAAGACATTTCATTGCACAAGACATTTCATTATGTTCAGTACATTTCATTACCAGAAAAAACACTAAATATTTTGTTTTGTTTTTGTTTTTTAAACTTACCAAAAGGTCAGTGATTTAAAGCCACACACTTACATCATTCTTCGCTTCTTTCCCTCACCATTGGTGTAGTAAAATGAAGCTTCTTACACTTACGAGACAACAAAAGGACATTGTCTATGCACTTCAGTAGACAAGTAACTGTGCATTAGGAGGTGGTTCAGCCTGCAACCACGTGTAACTGTGTTGCACAGATCTTAGAGTGGACATATGTAAATGAAGGTGCCTTCTATCAGAGGTGTTTATTCTCTATTCCTAAAAGGGAATAAATTACATTATAAACTCCCTGTGTGCAGCCACATACACAAAGGAAGACTTCTACTGTACACCAGTGAGATTTCTATATAGACAAGCTCTTAAAAGGACAAAAACTCTAGTTGGTTTGATTTTGTACCTTGGGTTTTTTGTTCAAAGCTGCATCTCCCCCATAAATACCACAAATCCTGCTAAGTCCTGAATTATCTGAAATGAACAGTTCGATTCAACTCTTATTTCTGCATCCTTTCAGGGATTTAAAATCCACAAATGGCTTTCATTGTTGAGTCCATTCTTACTCGCTGAACCGTGATGGCATCTGAGTCCTCTAGGGAGACAGCACACAGTCTTTGGGGGCCAGTATGTAGACCAAATATAGACTTATATATTTATCCATTTACATTGGTTTGTTTCAGACTGTTTATTTAGATATAATTACTTTATATGAAAGGCTATAGGGCATAATTCTGTTTTCACTGAATTTTCAAGGTCTTCAGTGTGGTCAGTTTTATTTTTGTCTTTACTTTTAGTATTGTTACTGGTTATATAGTAAAGAATCAGGAGTTAGGCTTTAATCCTGGCCTCAAAATGTGGCTTTAATAGAACAGCATTTCAGTTCCTTGCACAGGCTTGTAGTTCACACACTTTGCCAACTGATTATATATGTGCAAGGAGATTGGTTTTATCCAGTCTTGATCTTAGTAGGTTAAGAGGTTTAAGAGACTGTCAGACAGATTATAGCTCTAATTCTTACATGTGTGCTTTCATTACATGTACACACTATGCTGACTTGAAATTTAGGAGACTACTTGTATGTCTAGGTGTTATAAGGACATTAAAAAAATATTTTAGGAAAGCATGATCTAGATCTCTCCGGCTGACATGGAAGGGATACTATAGCATTGTTAATGTCAGTGCTAACTGCATCATCATTTTACTGTGGCAACTGGAAACTCATTGTACTGGCTTTCAGGATAAAAAGGTACATTTTATTGGTACAACTGCTGTAGCTATGGAAAGTTTCTTCCATTTTTGAAGTTACATAAAGTAAGACTTATTTAAGTGATTTTTATTTTATGCATTCTACTGGAGAATAAAAGCAAATAATTTCTTCTCCCATGTCCACTAATTTCCAGTTTGGTTAAAAACCTCACACTACCATGTGTAAATGGAGCAAGTGATATGTGGTAAATGTACCGAGTACAAGCTACTTAGTGAGCATTGATGTAACACCTCAAATTCAGTTTCAGGGAGGTTCCAAACTGGAAGTTTTCCTGAAGTGCAGGAAACATTTGGCAGTGCATTCTAGATTCAGCAATAAGATTCCAGACTATGCATGTACTTGTTTCAGTATAAATTTCATACTGATTCACAGGCATTGATTTATACTTACAGCAAATATTGTAGAATGGTGTTAAAGCTTTTAAAGAAACTTTAAAAAATGTATTTTGGAATGAAATTAATGCCTTTGAGTCAAAATTGATGTGCTAAAGATGTATACAGAAAGCGTTTTAAAAAACCCCAGAGAATCAGCCTTCTTTTGAGAAGCATATTTTTTAGGAATATAAAATCAACAGCTATGTAATTATTTAGACAATAAATACACTTTTAAAGAGCTATATCTTTTATAATGAAATATGAATTTATATAAGTACTTCAGTTTGCAATTATTGCAGCATCTCATGATCAATGAAGTGATTTGTATTACAAAATGCATATAATCTATTACTATATTTGACAATATTTTGAAAATGTAAAGCAAGGAACCTAGTTTATAGGTTTACATTTCTTTCAAGAAACTATGAAACTGTGGAGATAGCTTTTGTTTAAGCATGACTGTAAAGTCAAGTAAGGGCTACATTTATCAACATAATTTGAAATATTTGAGGAAATTTGTGTATCAAGTTCAGAATTTTATTTGTCCCATTTTTCTGTTTTAAATTTTGATCTGCATGTAGGACTTTGATTCACACAGTGTCTGTGGAAACTTTAAGAAGGTTTATTACATGTGCTCTTTCCTTATAAAGCATTTATTCCAAACAAATGTTTTAAATTATTTAGGTCATGAGTATTTTGAAGATATTTCAGGTATAATCAGCATGCTCTTGGTGATTTGAAGGATTCATGTTGCACTTACATTTTTGCAGCATTCAGATTTGCTGTTGATTACCCTGACAGTTTTTTTTCCTACACCATCACAGACAATCCCAGAGCAGCATTAGCCTGATGAAAGTAGAGTCA
Organism: Myrmophylax atrothorax; assembly: GCA_026770055.1. Lineage (NCBI taxonomy): Eukaryota > Metazoa > Chordata > Aves > Passeriformes > Thamnophilidae > Myrmophylax > Myrmophylax atrothorax. Next base: position 5,856,678 of record JAOXXN010000102.1, read on the forward strand.
GGCTTTGTCTTTGGTCCCAACTAATATGACCCTTTGAAAGTGATCCTTTGTGTTCAGTGCTGCTGGCTGTAAATGAGGAGCAGCAGGAGAAAGAATTTTATAAAAGAAAAATGGAATTCCAAAAAGTGCGAAGGTAGGCAGACCCCAGATGAGCTTTAAAGCAAAGAGATTATTTTTTTGTTTGTCTGTTTCTGAGATGGGAGGAACCCGTTAGTTCTCTGGCAGTGGCCTCCTGTCAGGACCAAATGCCAGTTTGGATCATGGTTTTATGCTGGGCTCTCATAACTCTCAAGCATGTGAGTGGGATCTGAACTCTTTGGTACTGAGTCTGTAGGTTCTGATGCCCACGTGCAATATAATGTCATCAGGTCTAGTTCACTGCCAAGTTGCTAATTTTTGTTCCCTAACAAGGGATGCAGCGTTTGTTGACTTACAGTGGTCGGTGTTTGTAAGGACATTAACAAATCAGTGTGTTGAACTGAGGAGATGAATGGAATAGGAAGTTTCTGATCACCCACATTGGGTGAAACATGATGTATATTCTCAAGTGTATCCATTACTAACTCTTGATTTATTGAGAACTGGTACAATTAAGTCCATTGTGGAAAATTTGACTAGAGACTATACAATAATGGTTTGGACTCTGTAGTAGTACTACTGTTTCATGTGGTTATGGTATTCAGTATTTTGGTGTATTTTTTCCAGTGTGTAGAATTTTAATATAACACAGGAAATCTAACCTTTCATGCAATGACCTTCTCCAGATATGCTGCATTAAAGTTGAGTAACTTGACCCTTGGCTTTTGCAAAGTAATTGAACATTTAATGTAGCATTTGAATCTTCAAAAGACTTCAACAGGTTTTACTTTTCCATCCATGAAGGAAACCTGTATTTGCTATTATACAAATATGCTGAAAATGTAACATTTATTTCTTTGTAATGGATTTTTCTTTTTTTTTTTTGCTTGTGCATTAAATCAGTAGAGCATTGTTTGCACAAGCAGAAAATTAACATACTAACCAGAGTGCTGAATTTTGTGTTTCTTAGTCATGTAGTAAATACTTGTAAATGGAAATATTTTCAGTTACTCTGAACTTGTTTCCAAGGTCTTTGGTACATTTAATAAGAGCAATATACATTTGAAGTCACCTTATTTTGTATTAAATTATAAATTTTGAGAAAAGAAGTGGATATTGTGGCACAGTAGTTTTGTACTGGTATGAAATATATAGCTATTAAGCTATGATTTTCCTTTCGACTCATTCTTTTCATCCTAATGCAAATTTGATTGTTTTTATTAGGTTGTATTTTTCTACATGTGTATACATTTTCAAAATACTATGATTGGATAAATTGCAAAATGTAAGCATTTACTTGATTCTGATATTTAGAATTTTGGAATAAAATACCTCTTAACAGGAATTCTGTGTTTGTTTATTTTTTAGCTTAGTTATATTTTGTAAAATACATTTAATTGACCAGCAAATATTTTGTAGTATATTTGCAATTTACTGTTATATGCTCAGTCATATGCCCAATAATATCACATTTACACAACTTTTACTTTCTCAGCTCAAGTGGCACATATTAACTTTGAATAAAAAAAAAATTGTAATCACAAGGAAGAAGGAAGATCTAGTCATAAATTACTAGAAAACTTGATTCTAACAGCAATTTTTGTATACCAGAAATAAACATTTTAGATATTATAGCTGCCACATCACTGTAGAAAATGGTGAAATCTTGTCCTTTGTTTAGGAGAATTCTTCAAGAATTGTTCTTTCTTTTCTTGTTGTATTATAACACTAATTTGATCTTAGTATTACATTTTTTCAATTAACAGTCATAACTCACCTTTGTGAGTGGCCTGACAATAAAGGCATACATGTTTGTTATGTTGCTAGAATATATATCTACAAATCAATTTGGTACTTGTGAACCCTTTAGAAGAACTCCAGACCACTGAGTTCCCTGAATTGCTAGTAGATGATTTGCTAACCTACAACAAACAGTAAATAAAGGACACTGAAAAGATGGAAAACTGGTGTTTGTGTTTCAATTAACAGCTTCCACTGATGTCACAGTAGCTGCATCACTGCAGTATCAAACATGACTCACCATCAGTTCAGCACACACTGCAGGCCAAGTTTTTGTTGATTTAGATACCTGCAGTCAGATGCCAGCACAGTGATCCCTGCATCTGCTTAGCAGGGCCAAATTAAGATACTTTTGAGAAATTACTGACAACAGCTGTCTCATGACAGCAACCAGGCAACAGAGTGGTTTTTCAAATTCACATCTTATGCCATAAGCACCTTAAATAAAACGATGGTCCATGTCTTCAAGTTATTTACCTTTCCACAACTCCACTGCCTCCCCTGGAGCTATGCTGCTGTACATTTCTAGGTTTCTGACTCTGCATACATATATGATACTTCATTGCATGCTTTGACCATTAGTTAGTTTGCAAATGAATTATATATTAATACCTTCTTGCATATTAGTACGTTAATGTTTTTAAATTGCCTGTTCCAGCACTTTTAAGAACACAGTGAACAATTGAAAATACTTTTTTTAAAGTATTTATACAAAACTTCTCATCAATATATTCTCTTTTAAATGAAGAATTAAGGTTAGTGCAGTCAGCCCACCTCACAAGGTATTTCACAATCAGTTTTACTGCATCTTTCTGATAAACCTTCTAAAAGTTTGGTGCTGAATCGTTGCCTCTCTTGACAGACATAGAAGACATGCTGACTAAACTTGCAAGACACAAATATACAACACAGACCTTCCCAATGTGAGAGGCAAAAAAGAAGACAATAAGCCACTACATTACTAGTCCTCTCACATGCAGACCATGCCTGTGTGTTACTGTTCTTCACAGAGTTTTGCAGAATCTCTCTGCATTGACATTTCTATGTCATTTGTGTACACATTTTTCAGTCCCTGACAAAGTATCACATGCCACGTTACATCCCTTCAGTGGTTGATGATGGCTGTAATTTGTTTAGAGTTTGAAGAGTGTGTGAGCAGCCTTTAAGGACCACAGTAGTTACTGCTGGACAAAATTCCTCAGGGAAATACTCAGGTGGTTGAAATAAATTACTTACTGTTAGGTTTCATCTCTTTTCAAAGAAAATTTGGTTAAGAAGACATAATCTTGATTATATTTTTGCTGAAATGAGTGTTATGGTGTACTCTAATCATTCTTAGTAATTGATCTAAATATAGTACAAACGATTTCCACATGTGGCATTCCCCTTTTGGAGCTATTTTCAAAAGAGCTTTTATGACATGTTTAACAGATTTTTTTTTCCTCACAGAACTTTATAAATTAATAATTGCACATATTCATATCTTCAGTTTTAATTTAAAATGTTCCAGCTGCCAAGCTGGTTCAACTATTCATCTCCAAATATCTTGTTAGAAGCCAAAGTCTACAAACATTTGGAAATGAACATATATGCCATCCATCCTTTCTCAATACCACTTACTCATCAGATAAATTCATAAACAAAGTAAGCAAATTGCTCAAAGCATGAGCAAGTTTTCTGTAGAGTTCTTTCTTCTACCTGAGATCACACAGTGTTGCACAGAGTCCAAAATTAGTTCAATCCTAACAGTGGCTGTGCAGAAACATGCTTTTCCTTTGCAGTGCCCAGATAAAAGGTTGAAATAGGAAGCTTGGTGAGAGGATGTTAATTAGGAAAATAGGCACTGAGCTTGTTTGCTAAACAAAAAAGAGAATTTCTGCTCTTTTTGAGCTGCTGGAGGAGTTCCACATCAAGTAAATTATTGTCTGGGGTTTGTGCTCATTTGCTTTCTTTGAAGCAAGGCCCTGTCAAATGCAATCATGTTTTCAAGGCAAAAGTTTTTTTGGTGCTGATGAAGAAAAGTGAGACTAACAATAAAGAAGAGTGTTGAAAAGTACCTGCTGAGGAGGGTGTACATTTCCCACTGCAGCACTACCCTGCAAGCAGTGATTGTTCATAGTGCACAAATGGGTGAGGTCAGGCCACTCTGCAGCAGCCCCAAAACTGTGCAAATGAGCTATCAGCACTTGCAATAAAATAAAATTGTCTTTTCTACGTCAATCTCAAACCTATTTGAAGTCATTATTGATGATAACGAATTAATTATATTTTACTGTATAGAATGACATTAATCATTAAGAAAAATGTTAGGTTTGGGGGTTTTTTAGATTTTATTACAGATGCATTGAAAATATACACAGTAATTTGACAGTTTTTCCCTTCAGTACTCCGCAATGGTGAGGCCACACCGTGAGTGTTGTGTTCAGTTCTGGGCCCCTCAGTTCAGGAAAGATACTGAGGTGCTGGAGCAGGTCCAAACAAGAGCAACGAGGCTGGTGAAGCGACTGGAGCACAAGTGCTGTGGGGAGAGGCTGAGGGAGCTGGGGGTGTTTAGGCTGGAGAAGAGGAGGCTCAGAGGT
>JAOXXN010000102.1:5863469-5899128 GCA_026770055.1 Myrmophylax atrothorax
CTGAGCTTGGCCGTGGCACTGAGTGCCATGATCTGGTAAAGGGACTGGAGTTGGACCAAGGGTTGGACTTGATGATCGGTTCGGCTCCGCCCCGCTCGGCTCCGCCCCGCGCTGCCCTCTCTTCCCTCTCCCTCCCCTGTCCTCCCGGCCCCGCCCGCTCTCGGGCCCCGCCCCGGCACGTCTATGGGCGGGCAGGCGGGCGCTGCCGCCGCCGCAGTGCCGTGGCCGGGGCCGGCGGAGCCGCTGGAGGTGCCGGAGGTGCCGGGCCTCCCGCAATATGCCTCCGCTGCCCTGGCGCTGCTCGCCATGCCGGGCTCCTGCGGGCGCCTCTCCGCGCTGCTCCTGGGGCTGGCGCTGCTGACGGGGCCGACCCCCCACCCCGCCGCCGCCGCCGCCCCCCGCCCGCAGCAGCCGCAGCAGCTTCAGCCTCAGCAAGCTCAGCAGCAGCCTCAGCCCCAGCAGCAGCGGGCGGCTCTGCCCGGGGGCGGCCCCGCCGCGGCCTCAGGTACCGACCCCTGCCCTGCGCCCGAAACGTGTCTGTCCTGCCCGCGGCACCGGAGCGCTCTATGCCGGCCCCGACACGGAGCCGCTCGGCGTGGATGGAGCGGGATCCATCCTTGGTGCCCCCGCGATGGGCAGGGATGTCCCCGAGGACCGGGCAGTGACCTAGATCGGGATGCGCCCTCGGGCGCCGGGAGGGTGGCCTCGGGTGCTGGGGATCCAGGGATTCCTCTTGGCTGGCAGGAGACACCGCGGCAAGGTGTCTGTGTGTACATGGACTATATATATAATATTCAGATATTTGTTTCTATATACATGTGTATCTCAGTAAAAATAAACCAGCTTATAGGCGTGCAGGCGTCTTAAGCCTGTCAAATGAGTGATGGGGCTGGTGAGCTCATTTGTTTTTGCATCCCACTGCGGAATGGAGAAATACATCATTTATCCAAGAGTATAAAAATAACGTGCTTTTTTCAGTATTACGCCTTAATATTGTGGTCAAATATCTGAGGTTACCCCTTTGCACAATTCAAGCAAGTGATAAGGTGTCTGTTCTGTCATCTAGTTTAAAAAATGTGTATATTCTGAAGTTTAGTGGCTCAAATTAGGATAAACCCAGTATTTTTCTTGACATATGGTCTTTCACCGAAGAATTTCAAGATGATTTCAAACATGAATTATTTAAGACCTTTTAACACCAAGGCTCCGTTTGGGCATATCACTGGAGCATATGTTTCATTTTTAACATATATTCATGCTTCTGTTTCCAGTTGACTTCAAGAAGGTATAAAATGTGCTTAGTTTTAGGCATATGGCTAATATTTTGCTGAATTGAAGCCAATTTACAAAGCTGCCAAAGTATGTGTGTTAATTAGGAAATATAAGCAAAGATATTATAGTTTTGCTTGTAACTTCTTAAAGATTTGGAACAAGTAACTGGATTTGATAGAATATGAAAAGAGTTAGTTTTCTCCTAATACACTCTTAAAATGCCTTGGTTTGCTTTTTGGTTTCTTTCTTGTGTAGGTTTGGGTTATAGGAGTTTGAAGAAGGCACTTTATGAGCATCTTGGTTCTTGTTTTTCCTTTTGAACTGATGATTTTTTGTTACTTTGTTACTTACCATACTTTTAGTAGAATATACCATTACTCACCAGCAAACCCCATTTAAAAGACATTGTCAGCATTTCTAACTTGTGAACATTTTGCTCATTAAAAATTGAGAGGCCAGAAAAAAACCCAACAGTTTTTGTAATTCAATGCTCCTCTTTGGTTTCAGGTATTGATTTCTTTTCAAGAAGCTCTGTTACCTTATTGCCCTCAGCCCTGGCCAAAGTCTTTGTTGATATCTGACGTTTTGATGTCAGTGCTGTTGGTTTGCTGTTGTTACTGTTGCAGACCCACATGCCCGGTTGCTGCTGCTTTCTTTTGTTTGCTTATTTTTCTTCACAGGTTTTGAGATGTGAGAGTCCAGAAGTGTCATATAGTGCACAGCTGTCATGATCAGTCTCAATTTATGACTGCTAAAAAATATCATTTGAGTTGGTTGTTGTGCTTAAATACAGTTAAAGCTTTATTTCACTTGTTGGCTGGATTCTAAATGATCTTGATTAAATTTTTCCTTTATAAAAATCGAAAAAAACCAACAGTAATCTTGAAAAAATTAGTTAATTTGCTACTATAAAGCTTTCATTATTCAGGAGAAGCTGCTAAGCACCTGTGGTTTTTTGTAAGGTATTTCCTTATTTCCTTTCAGTAAAACATGTAAGTAGGTTTTGCTTTATAGACATTTTTGAAAATTTTTGTAAGAGTGGCACTGCCTCTCTCTATATATAGTTATATATTTAACAATGTCGTTTTACATGGAAGTGCCATTTGGTGGTTTGTAGCTGAAAAGTAGGCAGGATAAATGGCTGTTGCCTTTCCAGCAGCAGACTGGCAGCAGAGTAATCCCGAAGGGAAATGCTCTGAAGAGGCCACTCCTGCAGCAGCTGCAGGTCCTGCGCTGGGAACTGCCAGGCAGGCAGTGGCTTTTGGAAGTAAGGAGGAGTCTGGCTGATTTTGTATTTTTGCAATATGTCTGTGACCCCAGTGTTCCTAAAGCAAAGGAGGCTTATCCTCCTTAACTAGGGAAGGCGCAGAGTTCACAACCTTTTGTCATTTGACGTTTGTCCCTGTATCGATGTCCCTGTTCTGTCGAAACTAATTATACCGTTTTACAGATCAATTCCCTCCTGGATTAACTGACTCCTACCAGTGTAATTATTGTGCTGTCTGAGGAGAGATGCTGAAGTCAGCACAGCTGTGGGTGAAGGTTTGGGGTGTGCGTTCTGCTCCTGACAGCTCAGTGCAGCACTGAGAAGGTAGTTTGCACATCATCACTGAGAAGGATTTATTTTCCCCTCTGTCTCTTCTCCCTTAAAAACAACTGCTAATTTACTGCTGCCGAGAGAAATAACTTCTTAAGACAAGGCAGAGGACAGGTACAAGAGGGACCCAGTTCATGGAGTTACTCCGACTTGTGTCATCTAACAGATACAGGTATTTTTCCAAGTTTTAAGAAAAAATAATAATAAATTTGGAGAGAGACAGACAGACAAGGAGACAGGCCTGTCTGGTTAGGGTAGTGATTCCTGAAGTGGAGAACCTGCCTTGATTTTTCCTTCATCATAATGAGTTTCTCCATTTTCTGCATGGCAGTTTAGAAATCTGGGCTCTCATGTGCAGGAGCAATTGAAAAGAAATCGCTGGGAGCTTTAAATATTCAGCCTTAAGGTCAACAGGCTTGAGCACAGAATTCAGTAAATTATAGTCCTGGCTTTGATCCAGGTAAATCTGGTTTTGTTTCCATGTTCCCTTCTCTTTATCTTTATTGAGATGTGTTCTTTAAAGGAGCTGAGGGTTGTGTTCTTTAATGTTCATGGGATATTCTGATGTGGTGCATTATTATTCTCTTTATAATGCAGATATTGTGCTATAAACAGAGCAGAGACCACTAATTGAATAAGTGATACTTATCTGCTGCAGTTCTATGGCAAGTCTGACAGGTACTGAATGAACAAGATGCTTCTGCAAAAAAAAGCAGTTATGTAAATGGAAACTGTCAGATTAGGCAGACAGCACATGGGATGACATACAGCGTCTTAATGTTGGATTCATTCATTCCATGTTGAGACCTGAAATTAAAATTGAAGTTTCCTTTAAAATAGGTGTTGTTTCTTAAAGTTTCTGACATATAACTGCATGTTCTCTGCTGTGGGTAGTCCCTCCATATCTTTTGTAATCTCAGCATGAACAAGAAAAGACTTGCCATGTTATTTGTTTTAGACCATTCCCAATCTGCCTCACATTCCAGAATTCAGGGGAAAATTCAATTTATTTGTTTGTGTGTGTGGTTTTTTTCTTTTAGGCAGATGGTTTTGCATATGATGGGAAGATTTGCTTGGTTCTGTAGGGTGAAATTCAAAAGCAGTAGCAGCTAACAGAATGCTGAACAAAGGAGAGGGGGAGATTGGAATGGCTGTGTGTGTATTTATGGAGTTAATTCTGTTTGGTGAGACAGATGGGATAAATATGTGATTGTTGACAAATCCAGAAGAAAATTAGAGATTACTTTTTTACCTGCTGGAGACAAATATACTGTGTGGATGCTGCCTGTGGAATTTGATTCTGAGCCCATTTCTCAATACAGTCTCTTTGCATGTGATGATGGGTTGCTGTGTACTGCAAAGCCATGTTAGAGACAGGGCATTTCTAGTTAAGATTTTTCTGAAATCTTTTGTAGGTTGTCTTATTCTCCCTGATCATTCAAGAAGGAGGAAAATTTCTCATGCTTCCTTTTTATTTGAGATACTGAAATATTTCTTTGGCACATCCTTGTGTGCTGACTGACTGCTTTTCTAAACTTGTTTTTTCATAGTTTTTGCTGTAGAATGTTTTTCCTAGTGACTTGTATATTGGTGTGTAGTTGGTACTTGGGTATTTAGAAAAGCGTTTGGTTTTCATATCTTGTTATGTTAAGCTGGGTTTAAATTTGAGCAATAATACATAAAAATGCAATTTCAAAAACCCCAAAACATAGTGTAGTGTGACTGGCCTGTTTGGAACAATCTTCAAAGTTTATTCTCTCCATAGTCACTGGCTTGGGTATTAGTGTGGAAGCGATAAATCCAGTTTTGTTTTGGAACTTTTGTTGCGCTCTGATACCCCAGGAAAATGACAGAGGAGTTAAAAGCTGTACAGGAGATTTTTACCATTCCAGTAAAGAAGGAAATTCAGTAATTTTCATGGCTGAGTGATTATGTAGGATACAGTTCCTGCTCAGGAAGCCAGGGCTGGCTAACTAGGACTTCTGGTCAGAGCTGGCATTGTTGGATATAACCAGCAACACAGCCTTCTTATCCTGTAGGTATTGGGATATAATTGGTGTCAGAGGAAAGGTTTATTTTCAAATTAGAAGTGTTACATGCACACCCCAGCAAAATCATTTAATGTAAGCAGCTAACTCCATGTAAGCTCAAAATTGTCCTTTGATTTCTTGTTCAGTTTTCTCAGGATTCTCAGCCACTGGGATTTACAATAGTGGTTTCTCAGCTAGGTGAGAAAGAATGCAAGACTGAGACTTGTCCTGATGTACTGGAGCTGATGTTCTTAAGTGTCTTAGCCTTCTTTGCTGATCTAAGACTTAGTAATGCAACAAAATATCAGGAAGGACCTTAGAACACTGGGAGGTGATAAAGCATCTGCAGTTTGAAATAGAAATTAATAATGAAAAAGGAATAGTCATAGATTCATGTGTTCCATTATTTGGGTCACTCTGGTGCTAAAACAAGTAGAAGAGGAGTTGAGGGTTTCCCATGGTAAAGCACACACGAAATAATAAGTAATTTTCTATTTTTCAGGAAGAGACTTGATATAAAGTCAGAGAGGAGTTCTGAAGTGGCCATCTCTCCTGAGCTGAAGGCTGGCTAATACCGAAGCTTGTAATGCATCATACAGCATCGTGCTCTGTACTTCAGAAAACTTAAGAAACGTGCACTGATAGTAGCTCTCATTATAAAGAGCTAAGAGACAAGGCCAGAAATGTGTTGAGCATTCACTGAAATCTGCCCCCCAGTTACATGATGAGAAATGGCAGGAAGCAAGTGAGAAATGATGACAGGAAGTTACCTATTGCAAGGTGGTAGTTTTCACAGTTCTTGTTTGTTTTGCTAAAGTTTCCTTACTTCTTATCGATTTGTTGGCAGAGAATACATCATCAAAGGCCAACTGCTATGTAAAAACATTTTCAGAATTACTGTCAGCCTGAGAATAAGGCAGGTTTAGGATTTGAAATGCAGCTGCTATCTGGGTCAGTGGGGATCTGTAGCATGCTGTCTCTGTGAAGTAGCTCAGTAGATGAAGCCTTTGAAGACAGAGGCAAAGATCTGAGGGGAAAGCTTATTCAAAATAAACTTAATTCTTGGCATGTCAAACTTGGAAAAACAGCACAGGTTACTTTGTTGTCTTGAAATTTGCATATTTTTATATTGCTATATCTTTCTGTGATGAGTGGGGATTGGAGGCGCAGAGCAAATGAGCCCTTTTTGTTACTTCTGCCGTTGTCTTTAATTCCCAATTCGTAGATCTCACATCTAGTGTGCTGTAGGAGCACCCAGGTCCTGTGATCAAGAATTTCCTTTTCACCATAGGACTTAGTGTAGAATTGAGTAACTCTTTAGTGTTCAGTAGGGTGAAACTACCAGATCTAACTCTTCCTACCTAATTCTATCTTGCCAGAGGTGTCTTAGCACACCTCCTGTGTGCTCCTGATCTGTCACCCTCCACACGTGTCTACAAGTTGTATTCAGCAGGTTTCAAAGCAGCTATTACAGTTCTTGCTTTGCTTCTCTAGCACTAGTTGTAGTAGAGAAAACATGAGGTTTGAGAACACTTTTCATGCTAGCACACATTTGAGGGGTGTGTGAATATGCACAGGTTTACAGTCAGTTGTAGGGAAATGTATTTGCTGAAAGAACCTCTGCTGGGGAGCTTGAGGTTGGAAAGTTCAAGAGAATGACTTCATCTTTCAAGGGTCCCTAAGCCAGGTGTTTAATAGGGGGCATTTCACTCAAGCTGTAACTCTTCTCCTCCATTGGAATAGGCATTCCAGATCCATTCAGCAGCAGGGAGGGTTCCTGGGAAGGGGCAGTATTTCCAAATTCTGAGTCTGCAGCACAGACAGAGCATGTGCTCATACAGCCCCACCACACCTCCCTGTCACATCTACAACAGAGACAGTCTGTACAGAGTCACCTTTGGTGACTTGGTTGTCCTGTCATTTTGGGAGGGCTTTAGATCAGGAAGGGATGGCACTTAGAACTTACATATGAGAGAGCACATGTTGACAGCAGTGTGAGCAGGTTCTTGTGAATGGAGGATCAGCATCAACAGGAATAGTCTAGTGTCTGTGGGAGACCCTCCAAGGTGTCAGTAACCTTAACATGGCCTCTCAGCAGTGTGCAGGACTAATGTGTGGCACCAGCAGTTCTGTCCAGTACAAAATTCTATCCTGTGCTGTGAGCTTCACAAGCAGTTGTCAGTTGTTTGTAGATGATGTGAAGAAAGTCTCCTTCTCCCATCCAATCTGGACCAGCTCTTGTAACTTTCCAAATGCTTCTGCATGCCCTCTGACTTGTGAGCTTACTATACATTCTTGTGACACATTTACAGTTCATGGTACTTGCATGGCATGACCCTGGTGATGTGTGCCCTTGTCTGATGTAGCTCCTGGAAGCCATCCTGTGTGACCTGCTGGGGTTGGCAGGCCTGGGGACTGATCTTCTTGCCTGTCTGTGACCGCATAAACCCCCTAAGGATCACCAAGTGCAGACATGAAACCTTATTGTTTCCCCTCAGTTTCTTGTCCTTCTTTCTCTCCCCTGAGGTTGCGTCATCATATGGACTCAAAGAGAGTCTCTGCTGGGCACATTTGTCACAATGTGGAAATGAGACAGTTGAAGGAGGCAGATTACAGTCAGTTCCTCCTGCTGGACTTCCCGCATGATCCTTCTCCAGAATTCTGCATTTACTGTTGATAGTGCCAGGCACCTGAGACAGTGGAGTCCTACCAGTGGAAGAGGCAAGAGGTGGCCTCACCTTGAGATTACATGAAAATGTAGTGTGACTTCTGGTGGGTTAGAGGGCAAACAAAATCTTGGTCTTCTACCTTCTGATTTTCCTTGTCCCGTTTGGAAAACTGTTTTGATGTGGGTCCTACCTGGACTACTGGCAGCTATAGCAAGTTAAGCTGCACATGGTGGCCAGATAGCTGTGATGTGTTGAAGCACACAAAATAATGCAGTGCTTATAGGTGTGAGTGTGAGGCACCTCCTGAGCCATGTGCATTAGAAGGTCATGAAGCAGCAAAATACAGAGAATCCCAGAACCACTTCAGCATATGCCCAGCACAGTGTGGTTACAATGCATTATTGATGTGCCCACTGCACCCCGGAAGCGCTCTGGGGTCTGTGCAGTGCCATTCCATTAAGGAGAGCTTCGGCCTGTCCACTGGGGGTTTGCTGGAGCGCTTTTGCTACATGCAGGGAGGGTACAGTTGGATCAGTTGGAGCACTGACCCGTTACGATGCAGCTTATTTTGGAGGAAAGAGTTGAATTTAGGTGAGGTTTGGGGTTTTGTGGGTTTTTTTTCCTTTTTTTTTTTTCCACTTTCTAGGTGGTCGTTAATAGTTCATCTGCCTCTTCTGAAATGTTTTGTTGTATTCAACATGCTTTTATTTCTCATTAATCCTTTACCTGCATTCAGTGACTGAGCTTTCCCAGTGCAGTTTGCATGTAGCTTTCAGGTTTCATGTTGTAGGTAGTTTTAGTTTCAGGTCTGAGCAGCCCTTTCATTAGTCAGAATGATTTTACTTTCAGAATCATGGCTATTACTGTTTTTGTTGACTGCAAGTGTTATTAAGTAAGGCCATGCTAAATAAAATACATCTTTTCATCCCATTTCCTTAATGAAGCATCGAATATGCATCAGACTGTGAGCCCCACATTTTCATAGCATGATGATGTCCTAGTAAAACATGCAGCCAGATTTGCCTAGTGTATTAAAACTTGCAGCTGAAACAAACCACAGTCAAGTGAAGATGAACTTTCTTGACTTTTCTTTCTGTGTTTTCTGTGATTTGAAAGTAACTGAGGATCTGGAACTGTGGGGGTGTTTAGGCTGGAGGGAATATCAGGAGCATGCTAGTCCAACCTGATTAAAGCAGAGCTGGCACTGAATTCAGACCTGGGAGCTTTTTCCTGTCAGGCCGTGAAAGGCTTCAAGATTGGAGAACCTCTGGACAACCATTCCAATGATTGTTTATCCTTAGAGAGAAAAAAAAAATTCCCTCATGTCCAGTCAAATCGTTCCCTGCAATTTGTGACTGTTGCCTTTTGTTACCCTGCCCTGTGTCTCGGCAGAGAACTTGGCTCTCTCTCTTGGTCAACTCCTGGGTATTGGAAGGCTGTTTTTCAGGTCCCCCAAAGCCTTTGCTTTGCAAGGTTAAACAAGGCTCATGTCCTTCATGTGCTTTCCCCTAATGCATGTAAATTAGAAGGAAGTGGAATTACATCCTCTGCTGCAGATTTGAGGCTGTTTTATAAATATGATGCATCCAGTTGGCTCAGTCTGTTGGAATAGATACTAGTGTGTAGCATGGTTATGAAATTTGGCAAGGCACCAAATTTATTTATTATTAACAACTCTGCATGGACAAGGCTCCCAAATGAAACTGATTGGAACATTCTCGTGTAAGTTATTTTCTGTGAGGTAGAAAATCTGGTGGATAATTTGTCTGTGCTAATGTGAGCCTAATTGGAGGAAAGATCAGTGATGTCAAGATATTTGAAAATACAGGCCATTTTGCTGGGATGAATAAGGAGGTGCTTGCCCTGTCCAACTATTATAGACTCTAATGAAATTATAAAATGTTTTTTCACATAATTGTGGAAAATATTTTTCCTCTATTTTGAAGTATTTCATTAAGTGACGGAAAAGGAGAAATGAGTAATTTTATGTTGGGTAAATGCAGGACATCAGTAGAGTGTGATTTTGAACAATAAAAGCTGTTAATAACATGAATTAGGCCTTGTGCTATATATCACAGGATCTTACTCCATTGTTTGTGAGAGCAAGGGAGAAAACTTCCTCTCAGTGGGCTGCAGTAGAGATTTTCTTTGGATTATGAACCACTGATGTTGAGAAAATCCCTTAATTAAATTGAAGAGAATAGAGACCCAGCGAAACATTTGTGAGATCCAGCACAGTTCTGGTGCAGTGTTGGGCAAAAGAATCTGTCATGGTTATTTGCCTCTTAATTAGTTGTCAGGCTCCTTTTCCCCCCATTTGTGTTTTTGTTGGTTTTTCCTAAGCACAGTATAGAAAACCTGTCTTTTGACAAGTCTGTCTGCTGGATTCCTCAGTGTTTTATGGAGCAGAATGTCTCAGAAATACTGAACTGGGTTTGTTTCCCCCAGTCCAGCTGGCAGAATATCAGACGTGCTTAATGAGTCTTGAGTATTTGTGGGGAAGGAAAAAGTGTTTATTGTCCCATTTTTAGTCTTGGTGTCAATAGAACCATTTTCATCATCCTAGAAAGGTTTCCATGGTGCTAAGTTGTTTTCCAGTTACTCCCTCCAGGGCTTTGGTCACTTGCTGAGAAGGGAGAACTTGTGTGTCTGTGTTGGTGGGGTTTGTGCTGGAGACAACACAGCTGGTGGGCAGCATGTTCGTCCCTAACAACTGTCCTTTAGCTGGATCCTGGAGCACTTTGTCTGGTGCTGAGCTGTAGACAGGCCATAATGGTTCCAACAGCAGTGGCTGAATCATTAATATGTTCACTGTTGACATTTACCTGGATGGCATCCATGTAGGCAGAGGAGTTTTATTATTATGGTGTACTCTTGATTCAGTTGTTTTGCTTTATCTTATATCTGTTTTGGCAGAACTTACTCTTTTTTTAAAGTCTTTTTATAACATCTGAACAATTTTATTTATTTAAAATCAGTAGGACTCTGCAATCATTTTCCTAATACCTGAAGTTGTATTTATTGATTTGTGCTTTTTGATCATTCACTGCATGAAACTCAACCTCAATGAAAATTTACATATGAAAGAGACTGTATCTTATTGGGTGCTTGTTTTGTTCATGCAATATGGATTTCCTAACTAGTGCATTAAAAAATTCCCATCCCACGTGTACAGACCTAAACATGTCCTGCAGACTTTGATTTCTGTTTTGTCCTTATGTGTCTTTACCAATGGCCTTCCTCCAAGGGGGTAAAGATCTTTTCCTATGAGTGAAAGACAGACATTGCTGGAATGTTGCAAGTACTTTTCTTTAAGCAATAGCATGAGATTTTTCAGCTTTAGGGGAAGAAAAGTATTTTCAGCCAATAACAGTGGCCAATGTGTTATTGAAAAATATCTCTGAGCGCAACAGGAGTTTTCCTTTGTGATCAGTGAGTAACGTGCACTGGTGTCTGAGTTACTGGTTGGTAGGTTGTGTTGTGCCCCAGTTTATAGACACATATCTGTCTTAGGGTTTCACAGCATTATTTGTCATGTTTGAACAGGGTACTGCTTTTTTAAGCTGTGGTCTTTTTTTCCCTTGTTCTACCAAATTAAGGGGATGTTTGAAACTGCACAAGTTTTTTTTGTCCAGCTAATTCCTCTCATTAACCACCACTAAGAGTTCCATAAGACAAATCCTGTACCTAACCCATTAGGATAAAAAAAAAAAAGATGGTTCATCCTACAAGAATACTGGAATATCCTTCCTGTTCAAATATATTGACCATTAAAGGGTAGGTTTGACAGATTGTTACAAATTCTGTATAAGAAATGATCTCATTTTGTCAAGGAGATGATGCTGAACGATTTATTTTTTTCTGTTTAAAGGTTTAATTGTAAAGTTCATGAGTGGGAAATGCATGTTGTTTGCTTATACTCTAATAGACACTTGCCCATTTTTCTTGAGGGTATATAATATAATGTGGATATTTAAAATAGCATATTTGAAATAGAGTATTATGCAGATTTTAATTTTTTCTTCTGTACTTTTCCCCCAGTATTCTGTAGTAAAGTGTGAATTTTTAATATTTTTTCTTTTCATGCCCTCAGCTCTGATGCAAGGTAAAGTGATACTGTCAGTGATTTAAAGAAAATGAAAGAGCAGCATTACAGGTTTAGTATTAGCCAGTGGAGTACACTGAAATGAAAAAAATAATCTTATAATGGCCTCTGAAATGCCTGGGGAAAGCTGTTCTATTTTGTAGGATTCAGGAGCTCTTAGTAATATTTACTTGGTCATTTAAATCTCTTTCACTTGCAAATTTATCTTAATTTGAAATAAATGTTATTTAAGATTTTTGATCTTGTAAAATTAATAATTTATCCCACTTGTCTAGACATAGAGGAGACGATATTTAAAATCCTAAATAAGTGAAGCTGTGCAGACTGCAGCATTTCATCTTGTCTGCTGCCTATCTCTCTTGCCCCAGGAAGATGAATTTCAGCTTCAGTCTTCCCTAGTAACCACAGTTCTGACAACCAGGCTGGCTGATTCAACAGAATAGCAGCAAATAAAAATGCAAAGTTGCTATGGTAATTGTATCTCGTAGGCTTATTGTGTCCTGTGAGTTCTGTCTGGGGTGGTGAAACAGCCTGATTTCAATATGTCAGTTGAATGAAGAAGGCATCTAATGGTGAGAAAACATCTTACAGCTACTTACCAAATGAGTACCTTACAGCAGGTACATGTTGTGCACGTTATGGATTTAATGACATGTGTATGGCATGCAGGGCTAAAGGAGCACAGGGCAAAAAGTGCTGTCTAAGCTTCGTGGCTGCTTTCATGGCTGAATTTCATAACTCATGCTTAAGTAGCCCATAAAAGCATGTAAAGCAGAATGCCCATTTTCTTTGTATTTTACACATCTTACTAAGAGCCCTTGGAAGTGTTTGGGAGGGCATTCCCACTGGATAGGTGAGTGGGTTGTTAGCAGCTTTATGGATTAGCCTGGTGACATTCTTGTGTAGTTCTTATAAGCGTGATCATTCCAGAAAGGTGTTTATTGAATATGCAGCAGTAATCATGAAGGATACAGCCTATAATGATCTGGGGGTTTTAACTGATTTTGCAGGACCTTAATTTCATTAATATTTGGTTTCTGTCAGCATTTGTGAAATGATTATTTTGCTTACTCAGTTTCTCTGTGCATCTGGTCTGAGACCTTGATTGGAAGTGTAACCATTTCTGGTGGGCATACACAGCTGTTGGTTATGGCAGAGGGTTGTTTTCACTTACTTATTTAAATAACTCATTAAATCAGTCCATTCCTGTATACAACAAATCTTCAACTTAAAAAAGTTGAAATGTTAATTTGACTATGCAATAGTAGAGTCTGAACTCTGAGACCATCCAGATCATAAGATAATCTAAATCCAATAAAATAATTGGCAGCATTAAAAGTTTGCATTTTTTGAAGTGTGGTAATTTTTTTTTAACGTGAACTCAAGATAATGCTGCTGTCTCTGTACAAGCATGTCATGGAATGAGATAGCTGGGATGTAGTGCAATGTCTGTTGGAAAGCAGTAGGAGTGTCTGAAATCTTTCTCATCTCTGAAGAATTAGCTTATGCTAGGCAAATGTCACATCAGAATGTGATAGCTCGAGTTTGCCAGTGTTGAATGTTGGCCATATTTAGTCCTGATTAAATTTGGTCTTTCTTTTAAGTCACTTCTGAATTTGAAGGAACTGATTCCAGAAGTTGTGGGGAGAACAGTGTGTTGATTTACGTTGAAATAATGACAGTTAACTGCTTTGGAAGTTTTTTCAGTACATATTAATGAGGCATAAATTAATAGTTCTCAACTAATAGTTGAGGAACAGATTTCCATTAAGATTTTTTGTAATTTTCTTCATCTCCCTCTTCAAAAAACAAACATCCTGTTCCTCTTGTTATTTGCATAAGATTTCTGTTTATATATGCACACACACATACAAAATACAAGCCCTTGAAATATGCTGGTACAAAAGGAAAATAATTATTCTGTTTAAGAGAAAGAAAACAATTGTTCTGCTGAAGTGGAACAAAGTGTTGTAAGCTAATTTAATGAGCAACTTTTTTGTTTGTTTTTTGTAAAAGCATCAGTAAAAATTCAGTGTTAATTCTATGTAAAGAAATGGTGCAAAGTCTGTAAATCCTGCTGGGAAAAATCCTACAAGGTATGACTAGGAAAGAGTCAGTTTCTTTAGTGTGTTGTCTTCTATTCTATCTTAATTTACTTCTCTTTACCACCAAAATACCATTTAAAATGGAAAGCAGCCTTATTCTTACCTTTAAAATAAATTAACACTTGCTCCTGTATGTCAGCAGATGGTCAGCTTGTCCATATTGTCTGATACATTTTTATTATAACATGAAACTGGGTTTTGGGTCTATTTTGAACAAATGAATAATTAGTCTTTGACCTACTGATTTTCTTAGAACCTTGCCGGTTTCTCTGGATCATGTGCTGATTTGCCTGAGGCAATCCCTTGCAGTTTTTCACTCTATTGGATAAGAAGTGTCCCTTTAAAGTGCTCATCCTGAAGGGTTTGATTCAGTGCATTTAATTTCATGTCATACATTTATCATTCTTTTTAGTTTAAGGCTTGCAAAAAAACTCGTCTGCAGAAAAGTATTGATCTTTCTTTATGATCAGTGATCTCAGGGGCTAAAACATTACTGGGACTCATCATCACAGAGATTACTCCAGGATGGGATGAACTCTGGGAGGAAGGAGATGGTGCAGAGCCCTGTGAAGAAAAGAGGACAGTATGAAAAGCGAGAGAGTTTTCAGAGCACAGTGAATGAGCAGAAAGCAGACATGTTTCTGTTTGTGATTACAGCAGATTGTTGGGTTTACATCTTTCCTGCACTACTGTTTTGTTCAGCTCTTGAGACTGAGCACATCCCATTGTTTCAAGAGCTGCATCCTAGCCTTGATGTGAAACTGAGGGAGCAGGACAGCGTGGGAGGTGTGTGTGTTCTGAAGCACTTCTTTTGGTTTTCCCAGTAAGGGTCTCCTGAAGACTGCAGTATGTGCTGGAGTGTGTAGTCAGGAATGAGCTCCTAGTAAATAATTTCCATTTGTTTCTTACCCATGTACGGGTGCTTGAGGCACTGTGGGACTCTGTGAGACTCTGGCACTGTGGTCTGCATGTGCCTATATGGTAGTGAAGTAAGGAAGTGTTTCTCTCTGTCTCAAATAATGCTTTATTTGAAGCAAATATATATATATAAAAAAAAGTTTGCAAACCTCTCAGACTGTTTTGTTTCCAGCTAAAGCTCACCAGAGTAGCCTGATGGCCCCTGGTAGGTAACAATGTGTTCAAATTTTTTCTATTTCTAATCTGTTACAGTTTCTCTTGACTGTGAAGCACCTGCTTCCTGGAGACAGGTGGATCTGACTACATTGGGTTAAACTGTCTCCTGTAAAATGACTGTAACAGCCTTTCTCTGTAAAAGGCACTGCTTGTCCCCCCAGGATGTAACCTTAGAGCCTTCATAATTGTGATTTTGTTGATGGCTTCTGTGGAAATTGGACCAGAAATAGGGCAGTTGGGAATGCTGTGGTGTCCTACTTTCCCAGACCCTGTTTTGCTACTTTGTCCTTGGAAATTGGTAACGTGTTCAGTGTTGCTGCAGAAATTTTTGCCAAAGCTCTTCTTTTCAATATACATCCTAATGTTTGATTTTGCATTAAAGTATATTAAGGGAGTGCAGAGATGCAGATCTGCACTGTGCAGATGAAGTGGATTGGCTGTTCCTATAGAAATGCAGCAAACACTGATTAGTTCTGGGCTCCGGTTCATTTAATATTTAATTTTTACAATACCTTTGCATTGTCTAAAAGCAGTTTTCTGTCAGTCTCTAGTTGCACACTATTGACTAGCATCCCTGACATGTGGCAGTAAAACATCAATATTTTTTCTCCAAAGTGCCTTTTCAAGGAGCAACCTGTACTTACTTTAAAATTAGATGTTGCCATTTTGCCTAAAGGTCAACCTAAACAAGGGCAAATTTTGGCTATTTCTGCTGTCTGGGTCTGTCCTTACACACCCTTGTTCTTTACCAGTGAGTTTGGAGTTTGAGTTGGCTCCCTGACTGGAATGTTTTGACTCCCAGAGTGATTCTGGTGGTGCAAATTTAACCTTCTGCTAAGTGCAAGAATGAAACTGTGTCAACTTTGTGTCAACTGTTTGTCAGCTTTGAAGTGTTTTCTTTTTTCAGCCAGGTGCAATGATTATATTTGTTACCCTGAGTGTGTGCTGCTCTTATCTAAATCTAAGCTTCTCTTTTCCCAAGAAACTGATTTTTGCAGCTGGTTGGGTATTTGCTGAATTTCCCCAGACCTTTAGTGAACAATGTGAGGTTGTTTCTCAATTCAGTCAGAGGTTGTTGAAAATAAAATAGGTAGATTGTACTTATAACTAATTAGTAAAGACAAAATTTCACAGGGCAAAACACTTGTGGTGTGTTTTTTATTTTAGTGTATTCCTATGACATAATTTCCTGCTGTTTCTTTTATGCTATTATTTTAAATCAGAGGAACAGCATAGAAGTGTATTTATTAAGAATCACTTAATTTTTTTTTAAATGAAATATTCTATTACCAGTTTGAAGTACAGAATTATTTGCATAGAGTTAGGAAGGTCTTTTTATGTGTATGTGCCCGTCTGTATTAGGGTCTATAAATTACTGCATGGAGTATGACAGGATAAAAGAACAGCGATAGCTAAAAAATGAACACGGCATTTGGCTGTAGGGGTTATTAATTAGATTTGCAGGTTATTTGATAGCTCTGAGAAGCATAATTGGAAACCGGTCAGAGAGCTTACCCTGGTATCTGACAATATCTGCCAGTGTAGCCATAAAATAGTTATTGGAGTTTAGGGGTCACCTGTTATATCATGTTAATGCACTGTGCAAGGCAGAAAAATCTGCCCTGTGTCAGTGCTTTGGGCATTAATAAAGAACAAAGGTAACTGCAGACTGAGGGTGGGCTGTGGTGAGGAGGGCTTGGGCTGGCATTAAATCAGCCCCACAACGTATGGACGTGGACTTTGAGTGAGGTGTAACAGGCTTTTAGTTCTTCTAGATATGCTTTTGTAGTTCGGCACTGGCATTACCGCAGTTTTAAGGAAATTTTAAGATGTAATGATTGGTTTTTGTGGGCAGGAGGATGGATCAATTTTATATGACCTTTTTTTTTACTAAGCCATCTAGATGTGTGTTGACTGTGTAGATTATATGTTTCACTGATTTCCACCCCCCATGGCAATATCCATTGCAGTACTGCATGTGTAGGAAAGCCTGATATTCTTATAACATGTGATTTTTTTCTTTACAAGTCAGTGCACATTTCATATCCCTAATTGTATTAAGCCAAAAATTGTGGTGTTCTCTGAATGTAAAAGATGCAAAAAGGGTTGTTCAGTCAGCTGAGACCAAGCAAATTGCACAGCCCACATTTTCTGTGGCTGGTTAGTGGAGAGGCTGGTAGTGCTGTGTAGGCAGTTTCCATAAAATTCATATGTGTGTGTGCCTTTTCTGGCATGGTTTTAAACATCTCTAGGCATGGGTGAGAGGAATCTCCTCTGAAGAAAGGAACTAATGAATAATTTAATTGTAGTTACTGTTCAATCCATATGATAATTGCTTAATTGGGTAGTTGTCTGTGTGTTTGAGAAGAGTAACTGCTTCCTGCAAGGTGTAGAACTTCTTTGGCTGCAGGAACTTGATGATAAATAGGAAAAAGGACTTAGGGCTGGATTGCAGAATGTGTAGGAATTGTTCCCAGACATTGCCTGGGGTGTGTGTGTGTGTGTTCACTGCCCTGTCTCACAGTTAATGACACGTGTAGTTTGGAATGTGCCGTTGCCTAAAAGGTCTCTGGCCTTGACCATGTTAATTAAATCTCACATAAATGGTAACAAGATGACACATTTATCTGCAAGTAAGAATTAAGAAAAATTAGATGGAGTAGAACAGAGATTTTTCACGCTGTTACCTTTGTACCCAGGTTGCAGTTCCAAGCAGTTCTTTGGCTTAATTCTGGGATATGATTTCTGAGTTAGGACAGGGTTGTAAAGCCAAATTCCGGGTATTATGTGTTGTTGCTTAAAGAAATAAGGTGTCATTTTACTGGCCAGGACATTTCTAAAGTACCTAAGTGTGGTACAAAGCCTTGTTTCCCTTTGTCTAAATACCTGCTGCAGTTGTATGAACATTTTAAGCAGAGGTTGTCATGCCGTAGCAGTTGGCATTTCCAGTGGATCTGCCAGAAGAGGAATCTCCCTTCCTCTGAGGCAGCACAAATCAAATTAGCGAAGACTGAGTTGTTTCTTCTAATTGTGGGAGTTCTGTCAAATCTGTTTAATATTGAGATACAGCTGACCCACTTGTATTTGGCACATGTTACTGATCAGAAAAAAAAAGCACAAATTTCGTCTATTGTTGAGTTTTCAGCTTTGGCTTTGTTGAACAGATAACCAGCAGTTTGTTTTTCCAACTGAAATATTTTTTCAGTATATTTTATTGTGATTAAAATATCTGATGGCAGTCACTATCATATTTGAGACTTAAAAGTGTCCTTAAGGACTTGTAAATTAAGATCTTTGTGAATCAGATGTCATGGGTGTTAGTATGACCTTGTTAATCACTCAGTGCCATTAAATGTGTGATAAATTTGCGCATTAAGTGCATACAAGGTATGTGAGGGGGTTGGTTTGAGGAGGAGGCTGGTCAAGAGCTATCAAGTTTGGAACGACACAGATCAGGGCTGTAGGACCACCACTGCACACACAGGCTGAGCTTTTTAGGACCTTATGATTGTTCTGCTTTTAACTAGGCTGCAACGACTATTCTGCTGTAGGATGCTCTGGTGCGTTCCATTTTATACAGAACAACAGTGAACGTGACTGTGAAGGTGGGAAGTTGTTATTGTTGGATTCTGACTTTCTTGAAGTGGGATTTTTCATGTATCATTCACAAGTGTTTGCGTAGAGGAATAATGTGCGCTCATGTCTTTTGTACTGTTACTGGTGAGGAATGGAAAGAGTCAATTAAAAAAGAGTCTTTCCAAAACTATTGCACACAAATTTCAAGTGATTTGCTGGCAGAGTATGTTGTGGTTGATACTGGAAAATCCAAATGATTTGCTCATCTGTATTACTTGCAGGGAGGGCACAACTCCCAGCCATCAGCATCCTTCCTCTTGTCGGGAAGACTTGTGTTAGCAAAAAAGATAAGGCCAAAAGCACTGAGAGCCAGGGATAGAGTCTCCTTTAATCTGTGTCTGAATATTAACGGGCGTGAAGCGAGCATTTTTCACTCGAGTAGCTGCTGCTTGCATGTGACAGTCACACCCAGGTAGGGACTCTTGCCGAGCGTGCACGGGAGAGCTGCGGCTCAGTAACCCCCCGGGATTTCAGTCCGCATTTCCAGCCGCACATCTGCGTCTTCCCAACACCCTTTCAGACAGAGCATCGCTTTGGGGAAATGCTGTGGCAATTTCTATGCCCAGAGGAGAAGGAAGTAATCAAAGCTGAGCTCGTTAAAAGCAGCTGATATTTTGTCAGCTCACTATGAGAAAGAGTGAAAATAGTACTAAGCTTTCTACAGTTTCACAGTATTTTGTTTCAACCCAAAGGTTCTAAGAAAGTGGGGTTTAATATGGCTGTAACTGAAGATGAGGGGAAGAAATATTTCTGCACAAAACAAGCTTTTAATTTACTAACAGTTGGAATAGGACTGTAGCGATTGCCTCGACCCCGGTTTTCTTCTGTTCGGGATTTTAGCAGGAAATGGAAAATACAGATTAAAAGCAGGAAATGATTGAAAGAAAGTGTCTTTCTGAATACATTCTGGGTTTTATTTTTTTTATGTCTTAAGCCAAAACTTTTTTATGACTTATGACCAGTCTCCTTTTCTCCTGACGTGATCTCAGCTGTTAAAATGCTATTTCATAACAGGCAATTCTGTTATTGGTTCCTACTGGCACGAGTTTGAATTCTGTACTACTGAATTTCTTACTTTTTAAATACCTTGTCATGAGATATTCCTGGCTTCCAAGTGATGACTGGGTAAGAATATTGTACACAGCCTGTTTTTCCTCTTCAGTAGCCTTTTAGCTTGTCACTGGCCAAGGGCAGATGATCTGTTTTGCAAGTTTTGGAAACCACTGGAATTATGCTAGTAGATGTGTAAGTGGATCAATGACTGGAAGAGCTGTTAATATATATAAATAATATATAAACTATAATTTGCTGACATAACATAAAATATTTTTTCCAATCATTACATGATTTAAAACCCCGCTAGCACAGCAATTTAAAGCAACTTTATTCTCAAAATATCATGCATAAGGAAAAAGAGTCGGAAGACATTGTTCTAAGATTACTGTGCATTTTCTGTCAAATACATTTGGGTATCACTGGGATCTGTTTTCTTTTTTTTTGAAAGTAGAGATGTAGATTTTTGTATAAAACACTGTAGGGAATCAAATCTGCTGCAGTTGGTAAGTTTGTGCCACGCACGTGGTAAAACGTAATAGAGGCCAGTGTAGCTTTTCTGTCTGCAGGACATTTTTTGCATGAATATATAATGTGTTCCATGCATACAATAGACCTAAAAACATACTAATTTCAGACAGGCCTAACTTGAGTGTCTTTACTGCAATACTGGGGTTTTTTGATGGATTGCACTCAGCTTCTCAAGACCTGTTCATTTAAATCGAGGTCAGCAGTAGTAATCTCTTGGTGCAATGTCAATCTCAATTATAGTGGAGATAACATAATGAAATTGAACTATGATTTTAGGTAGATGTTTCAGTAACTTAGCTTGACATTTGACCTAAATAAAAATGCATATTCATAATGAATGTCTTTGAAAATATCAGGATATAAGCAAGTGCAGTGGTTTTGAATAGCAGTATGTCGGTAACCAAAATACTGGAATGGTCCATAGAAATTTTAATTTATAATAATAACAACTTAATTCCAACCTGGAAATCATGTAACATTCTGTCCCTTTCCATGTACTTGCTGTCTGTGAAAAAACTCCCTAATAGTTTATTTACAATCAAGGTGGGAGACAAATTGATTGTGGTTCAGGGCACCTTGAGACTGTTGTTCAAGTGGATTTATTATTTTCACCATACGGCTCAGTCCCTGTCATTGTGATCTCTGCAGGACACTTGGTGTTGTACGAAATATCAGACCCCCTAATTAGCAGTAGACAAATATTGTTTACAAGTTGCAATATAGGAAGGTGAAAACTAGTCTGGTGGGAGATGGTAGATTAAAACAGTCAGTGTCTGGATGCACTGGACTACTTTATGGTAGTTTTATACCTATGAATATAAATGTGTTATCGCACTGTCTGTACACATTAGGTTCCTGTTTTTAGAAATTTGAGGTTCATCTTTAAATGTGCAACCCAAGCTAAGGGTTACACTTGGATAGCAAGACCATCTGTATTATCAGTGTGATACTGCAGAGCACATTAAATCTCACGTTGTCACAGATACATTGTTCAAGCTTAAACAGAAAGGGAAAGAATTTTTATTTGGTTTTGGGTTTTTGTTTGGCTGGTTTGTTTTTTTTTTTTTTTTTTTTAAATGGTTACATATTATATTTGCTGAGTTTGATAAACACTTAAACACTTTTAAACATCTTTGTGCCCCATCTTATGGTTTTTTGCTTCCTTTTTCCCTGTTGTATACAATTGTGAGGTTATCCCTGATTTTAGCCAGAGACAGGGATCTACTGTACAGTGTATGAATAGCAAAGACATGAACTCTAGGACTTCTTTGCAAATTTAAATTACAGTCCTTAGTTATGATGTCTTATGACTTCCTGTTTTTTCTCTTTGTTCATAGGATCTGTTTTTACACTAAAAGTTCAAGTAAATGACATAATCAGTCATCAGTACCTGCCACAAGCAGTGGTAGAAGTGTTTGTTAACTACACAAAGACAAATTCTACTCTTACTGGAAACAATGGAGCAGTGTTAATAAAAGTTCCCTACAGATTAGGATTAAGCCTAACCATCGTCTCCTACAAGGATGGCTACATGCTGACACCTTTGCCTTGGAAGACTGCGAGAATGCCAAGTGCGTAAGCATCTTACAGTCCTATTATTACACTGTATCTGCCTGTGATTAAATTTCTCCCCTAAGCTCTCTGGGTGGTTACTGTCAGCTCAGCGTGGAATGAAGTCAGTCAAGGGAGGCATTGCCTGTCAATGCACATCTAAGGGTGAAAGATCTGTAAAACTTGTCAAAATTCTTATTATGTAAACCAGAAAATAGCCCATTTTAAGTAGGCTATATGGTGATACAGAGTGAATTCTGAGAAATTGTTTGCCCCAACTTAGCTGAGAGCTAAGAGTGTGTGAAGGCAAAAATCCTGTTGGCTGGAGTAATTCCTAGAGTGCCAATGCTTGTGTCCTGTATAACAGGTATAACCTGTTGTAACAGCTCCCTTTCAGAAGCATTTCCTTACCAGTTTTCCTGTTTAACTATTGCATATGCTTAACAAGGCATATGATTTTTTTTTTAGAAATAGACTTTTAAGAATTATAGCTACTTATCTATAGAAGGCATAAGGCAGCAGCAAACATTCAACAGAGATTTTTTCTAAACGCTAAAATTCCTGCTCTGGACAACAGGTGTAATTTAACTATTCAGTCTTCATATGCTTTGGTTTTTTAATTGCTCTGTTCAATATTCCTTCAGAATCAGAGATCTTAGAGGATTTTTTTTGATTGCACAGTGTAACAAATCTTATCATTTTCCACAGTATACTCATCTGTGACACTTTCATTATTCCCACAAAATCAAGCTAATATATGGCTGTTTGAAGATACTGTCTTAATTACTGGAAAACTGTCTGGTAAGTTCAGTGTATGCAGACTATAATTACACACTTTGTGATAACCATCTGTACACACACCAACAAAAATTAAGCATGTTCATATTCTCATATAATACCTGTCTACTGTGACCAGATTTTCAGTTAATTATGTGTTTATATGTGAGGCTGTGGCAAGTGTTAGACTAGAAATGCACAAATCACAGAGAAAATGGGTGAAAACAGGTTGTTGTTCTAAATGGATTTCTCAAGAGTAATAAAAACACTTTTGGGTGTGTTTTACCATGGCTAAGACAAAATCCTACTCTTTTACAGATGCCAAATCTCAACCAAGTGTTCAGTTTCCAAAATATTTAATAAAGCTTCCAACAAATCACCATTTTGCAAATGTTACAGCCTATCTGACAGTGCCAGAGCAATTTTTGAAAGTGGACAGCTTTCTCTATACAAGAGGAATTCTTCTAAATAAATCAGGTATGTAAATATGTTAAGATTTTTTTTTAAAGAAGAAACCTTCAAATTACAGTGCATAACAGTGCACAGTGTTTCAGAAAAACATGTGCTTAATTTAAAAGGGCCTGAACGTGCTTCCATTGTATTATATCACAAAGCTTTGTTCCATAGGAGTAACCTATAAACACACCAGGTGAGTAAGCAATGTCACTATTTTGTTTCATGTGGTATAGAACATAACACATCTTTCTGCACTGAAATACTTCCCACAGAAATAATCCCTCAGATACATTCAAGATTTCATGAGACTGTAGAATTGCTTTAGTAAAACACCTTAAAAATCACTGTAAACTGGATGAACCTCAAGAAATCAGTGACACTGCAGCTGCTGACTTCAGCTGTGGGTTTTTCTGCATTTTCACTGGAGTGATTGGTTCTAGGAACTTTACACCCAGCACAAAGATTGTGGGAATCTCTTGCTTGGCTCACAGACAGTCAATGTGTGCAAGCCTGTGTGGGACCAAGCGGTCACTGTGTGTGCAGAGCACAATTGTAATTATGTTTTCTGTCTACCTGTTTCACTGGAGAAGCAGTGAGTTGTTTCATGAGTCATAACTCTGCTGTTGTACCACTGGATTTTTTTGTATTTGCCATTCTATCAGATAGTTTTCTACTTTGCATAAATACAGTAGCCTCTGGTAGGTTTTACTGTGTGCAGTTCCATCTTTCTTTTGTTCTTTTCTTTGTATTCCCAGTGGATCTGAAGCCATGAGGCTCTTAAATCCATTGCAGTGCATGAAGAGACCACTGCATGGCTTATTTGAACTTGTCATGCTCGCTACTTTAATATTAATTGAATTAAATTCATCATATATACTGATATTTTGACTTACATATTTTAAAATCTTTCTTCTCTTTATTTCACCTCTTTAAATGGAAAGCAGAAGGGAAGAAGCATAAGAGAATAAGCAGTGTTTCTCCTCTTTGAGTTTTTCTTTCAATCTTTCTGGCATGTGCTTTAAATTATTCATATACTCCTAAAGGAATTGGCTTCCTTTTAGGGCAGGTGGAAGCTAATTGATATCTGATGTGCCAGGAGTTTTCTCACAACCAGCTTGGAACAGCTTGCATGGATTTAACATTATTCTGCTACTTACTAATTCTGTTTCAGCTTCTTTCACCATGCTGTCATACTGTGCATTCTGAAGTATTTGCAAACTGGTGAAAGGAAAACAAACTTTGAGACCACATTGTAAAGCTTTGTGTATGAAACATTTCCTTTTGAGTGCTCTGACAAACCTCATGATTAACTATTCAGTTAATTATAACTGCCTAACTGGAAAGTTAATCCTTACAGGAAAGTTTGCATGTCTTCAGTTTGATTCAATGTTATGTACATTGTGATTATGCAAAAATTTTAGTGTTATCTGTATTTCACACAAGGTAACTGTTTTGTAATCTGATTATCTAAAGGCAAAAACCCTCCTTGCCCCACCTCCAGATCATGTTCTGTTTCATCGTTAGTTCCACAGTCAGCATTGAACCTCCATGTCACAAGTCTGTTTCTCTTACAGCATTGGTATGGAAATGACTGAGTTTTATTTTAATCATAAGATTTTAGAAGTCTGAAAGAAAAGTTGATTTTCATTTGACTGAGCTGGTGACAGCTGACTCCATAGCTGGATGTGGAGGAGGACTTGAGTGTAGTTACAGTGAGGATAGATTGTTAATTCTAAATATTTTTTCAAAATAAACTGTAAATGGAGAATTACACACCAGGTCTTTCTTGCATTCAGGTTTTAAAAGCATGGAATTAACTCCTCTTGCTGCCATATGTGTGAATGTTCTTTTGACTGGGAAAGAACTGAAAGTAAACGGTCCCATTCAGATTACGCTTCCTCTCCCCACAACTACTGTGAAATCAGGAGATGCTGTACCTGCATGGACATTTGATATGAAAACTGGTGAGTGCACTAAGTTATTTGTTATTCTGCCTTTTATCACATGCCTGTAGTTTTGGGCACGTGACACGGTGGGACACAGAACAGCGATAGCACTAATATGTGAGGTTGTGGTCAGTGGTCACAAGTTTCATTAGGGGTTCTGGTTTTTTTTAATGGACTAGCTTGACTTGTTCAAAGGTATTTTCCTGCTTTCACTAGTTCAAAAAGCTTTGGTAGAATTCATTAGCATTACTGTTGGCCAAATTTTTAATATACTGGATTTTTTTTTGCATAGGAGGCTAAATATTCACGGAACATACATTTTAGGTGATGTTAAATTTTAAGCTGACTAATTTTGTGAATGCCTTCTTAAAAGAAAACAAATCAAAATCGAAGGTTTAGATGCTTTGTTTCCTAGAGTGTAGGTCTAAAGCTCCTTTGACGTTAGAACTGGAATAGATGTTACTTCAGTTAACAAAAGCAATTGAGAAAGTGAAATGAAGGGGAAATAAGAGTTATCAAAGGGAACAACATAGTTCTTGCTGTGTGCATGCAAAGAGGAGGCTGGGGATTAGTCATTCTAAACCTTTTGTCATCCCTTCATGTCTAATTTTAGTCAAGAGTGAGTAATGAGCTATGTACACTTAACCCATTTAGATGGCCTGTATTAGGTGTGTGTGCATTGGTGTCCTGATTACATTGTACCTTATCCTTGCCATCACACTTCGTCTTGAAAAAGACAAGTGAGTGAAGAGATGTGTCTTCCTCCCTATTAAGGCAAAAAGCTTTTGTTCAGCTGTTGGGAGGACACCAACTCTAGCAATGCGTTGTTTACATGTTCAAGAAAGAAACTGAGCATCCTAATGAAGAACAACTAAAGAACATGAATTTGAGTTAAGAACATGGTAATAACAATTGGCTAGGCTGTCTTGTGGGAAAAGAGGATATAGGGTAAGTTTTGGCATAGAAGGTTAAGTGTCTATACACTTAGGAGACTTCAGAGGGGCAACTGGTGCTAAGGGATGGCATTTTTTATCAAAGAAAGGATTTTAGTCTGATGTGGTAAAATAGCAGAAGATGTTTTAATTTCTTACTGCCACAGCTGCTTTTGCCAGCTCCTGTGCTCATCTGTACCTGTGTTGAGTTGTTTTCACTTACTAAAGCTAAGTCAACAGGGTTATTAAAACAAAAAGTTGACAGAACTGAAGCAACTTGGCACAGGGGCAGGTTAGAGTATAAACTACAGTAAGGTGTGTTGAGGAGCCTGTTCACCATTCCTACTTAGGCCTGTTGGCCTTGGGAGTAGGGCATAAGCAGGAACATGCTTTGCTGAACCAGAAAAACCAAATCAGTTGTTTTTTTCCTCTCCAATGTGGTGTACTGTGACAGAGGTTCCACAAAGGTAAACTATTTGTAAGGGATGCTCACTGAGGTGTAGGGTTTACATGGGACCTTCACTGCAGCTTGCTGAGGAGATGACGAGGAGGACTGTGAAAAAGGAGAGAAACTTCTAGGGCATAACTCTCAACTTCCACTTCTTCCATTTTCTCTTCTCTATAGGGAAAATTTGCAATTGTGTTCACTGTTCTGGATTTTTATACCTAAATACATTTATTTAATTTTTACCTTTGATTTGACATATGTGCAAAGTGATAATTTTTGAAGGTAACTGAGCAAGACATGCCTTAGTCCAGGTTCTGGCCACTGAGGGCAGCTGAACACCTCAGCTCCCCAGCAAGCATTCCAGAGCATCCATAAGTAGCAGCAGGCCCCCACCTGAGCTGAATGCAGAGCTCCCGCTGCACTGAATAATGAGGCTCTGGCATCCAAGATGTTGCATGTGGGATGTCCTCAGCAGGACACTGACACACTTTTAAACTCTGAAGTCCTTGGGTAATGTGTTGTGATGCTAATCAGAGCTCCCATGTCAGTACTGGTGGTGGAAGGGAACAGATCTGTGTGATGTGGTGTGGGCTGATCCATGTGCACCAGGAAAAAGATAGAAGCTGCTTTCACAGATCTGCTTGTGCAGTGTTCCCTGGGGTTACTCCAAGTGTAGTAGTACTGAGACTGTTCCTGGAAAATGAGCTTTGGTAATTATATTCAGAATTTGTTGATGTATATTGTATGTGACTTCCTTCTTTCTAAATAATTTGTTGCATTAGCGCTGAAAGTACTTTGTGGATTTTCATAGACTTACAAAAACCAGAAAGCTTTCATTGCAACATTAAATGGAGAATTATGTCCTTCTGTTTGAATGGCAGGAAATCATAGAGAAAATGGGCTTACTCAATTCAGTGTTTTCCTTAATACCTTGTATTTTCTATGGAATATATTGGGGGAGATGTAGTTTACTGAAGAGGACAGCAAAGATTGTATAACTACTTACAGATTTGATCAGTCAAGACAGAACTTTGGGAGACCTTGAAATTTTTTTGCCTTTTGTATGTGTTGTTCTGTCTTGTTTTTTATCTGCCTGTAAGTATCCCACTCTACACTTGGGAAACTGTAGTTGTGCAGTGTAGTGTCCTCTTGTCCTGGAGTTGAAAAGACAGAGAATTTAAGGATCTGTTGTTGCCTCCGTAAGAGAGTTGAGGATGGAAGACTTTTCCAGCTGGTCTTGCTCCCGACTCTGGACAGGAGGTTTCTCAGCTACCTGAGAAAGCAGCACTTTCAGGGCTCTAGGTGGTTGTTGCTCTTCCCCTCTGCCAGCCATCCCAAGCACCAGGAGAAGGCTGCATGTTTTACTCCCAAATGGTATTTACTCTGTGTGTCTGTGCATCTGTGGCAGGTGTCTCATCTTTATATCCTGGCTAGCAGATATTTACTTTTTCCTTTGCTAAAAGAAGGATCCTGGAAGAAAATTGAATTGAAATTCATATAACTCCAGCTTATACTGTTTTGATGATGTGGTTACTGTTCCTTTTAAAAAGCTGGTGGTTCTCTCCCCCTCTCAGTATTTGCAGGTTGCAAATGTAAGATTGTTTGTATGAGGTTGTTTCATGTCCTTGGAATTTCACAGATGGTCCACAGTAAATGTGTTCAAGTGAGTTAAATATAATTCTGCCTCTTCTAGGGAATGCTTTATTAATTGTAGAATCTGGCATACCTGTCCTTTGTGTGGCTAAACAGATGGTGTGGAATCTGTGTCCTAACAATAGCCCTTTCTTGGGCTAACTGAACTGTTACTGCCTTGGGGCAGGGAGGAGGAGACAAACATTCAAGACAAACATAGTTTATCCTATTTTGGCTTATTAGATTAAAATGATTTCTCACCGAGTTCTGCTAGGTGATGTTAAACTTGTGTTCATATGCCTCAGTTACCTGCTCCTTCACTTTTTAGTCTTGGCCTTCATACCCGTATAATAGGATTTTAGCCTTAAGCTCACATAATAAGATTTTTCAAATTATTTGTGTTTGTCTATACAAGACATTTATTAATGGAAAATTAATTATATTATTTACTTCCGGTAAGTAATGTTGATGCTTTGTTTCAAAGTTAATGGCCACAGAGGGATATTAACAATGAAATTGTGAGCAGAGAAAGTTTGCATGTTTAGCTAAAGCCGTGTAATAAGTAGTGTCTATGTCAGAAGTTTCAATTTTTCTTGTGACCTTGCGTATTTTTGGTAATAGCTTAATTGCTGATGGTTTGAGGTGTGAGAGAATTCTGCATGGCATGTGTAATATTTTGTCCCTTTTCTTTTTGCAGGTGCTTGGGTGAACCGTGGGCTAGGAATGGTAAAGGAAGCAGATGGTCAGTTGGTATGGACATACACTGCTCAGCACTTGGGCTACTGGATAGCAGCTCCCCTGCCTGGAACGAGAGGTACTGCAGCAACTCCCAAAGCAATTGCTGGGTAACCCCAGCAACCATGTATCATAAGTCTATCAGCTTCATTGCTTTATTTAACAACAGAAAGGGAGAAGTGACATGCAACTTCACCAGCTGGATAACTGGAATTCTGACGGTGTGCCTTTGCATATAAATATTTCCTAAAACTTCAGATGCTGTAGGGGAGAAAGTCTAGACTGTATCTGAACTTCTCTGTCCGTGCTATCACCACCTTTTTGGGAGAAGCCTGCAAGGGAACTGTGACTAGGGAAACCTAAAAATTAGCAGAACTGTATCCCTTGCTGTTGAGGATCATGTGTGACAGGAGGAAATACAACAAGAGAATTAGTCTTGGGTAAAACAATCCTGTTTTATGTAGACTTGTGGCATATTTTGCAAATTAATATGAAGGGATCTATCAGAGAAACAGTATGTCTAATTTTAAAAACAGCACTCTCTGACAGAGCACTAAATAGAAAACATAGACCATTTTTCTAAGTCAGTTTGGACAATGAATACAAATGTAATTTGATTGGAATCAAGTAGATGTCAGGATAAGGCTTTAGTACTTGAGATGAACTTTTAAGATTCATTATATGGTAACCACTGTTTGTATATTTCCTAGTTTGCTGAAATAGCAAGGTGAAAAGGGAAGGAGGAACATAGTGCCAATGGAACTCAAAATCACTGGAAAAGTACAGTTCAATTTACTAGCTACAGCTCTGCACATCAGGTAGAATTACTTGGTTTTGAGAACTAATTCTTGCTTGGTTTTGTTTGACAATCTAGAATCCATTATTAGTGCAGTTTCCAAGGACATAACAGCCTATCACACCGTGTTCCTTACGGCCATACTGGGAGGTACTGTTGTCATTATCATCGGATTTTTTGCTGTTCTTCTTTGTTACTGCAGGTAAGCAAAAAGAGAAGCTCTAGTCAGCCCATCAGAAATGGAATTTAATGTTGATAAAAGTCTTCTGAAGTTGAAAGTTGTTTCCTTAGCTAAACTGTAATGTGTAGTCTAATATTTCTTCAAAAATTACTACTATCACACAACTTAGCATTCTAAGTTTGTGATGTCACATTATACTATAACTTCTTAACCAAAATCTAATCTTCAGCTTTGGTAGTCTGCAGTTACTTTGCATCTCTTTTGCATAGGGATAAATGTCGTCGGACAAAAAAGAAAGAAAAAAACACAACCAAGCTGGAGGTCATAAAAAAAGATCAGACAACATCAACAACTCACATAAATCACATCAATGCTGTCAAAGGCTCTTTAAAGTTGGAGGATAACTCACAGTTATATGCACCGAAGATTCTCTCATACAGCCCTCAAAGAAGGATGTCCATAGACACAGAAGATGGAAAATCCCGAGACAATTTTAAAATCTACACTGAAGATGCTTCTTATCAGTCATCCTGTCAGACTGGTCAGTCACGAAGTTCAGCCCATGTATTGGAGCCTAATGCTGAAGTGAGGCATTTACAGCAGCCAAAGCACAGTAACAGTACTATTTCCCAGGCTCCCAGGGACATTCCAGACCAAAACAGATACCTTTCAGTGAAAGAGGAGATGTATGGGCTTTCCCACATCCCAGAACATCTCATGCATATTTACAATCAACCTATTGCTATTCTTCAGACCTCTGACCTTTTTCACTCCCCAGAACAACTGCATCCTGCTAAATCAGCGACATTGCCAAGGAAAGGGCAGTTAGTGTATGGCCCCATGATGGAGCCCATGAACCGCGACAGTTACATGCAGACACTCCCGAAAATGCCGGTGCACTCCCACCCACAGCCTTCTGTGTGCAGGGATGAGAACAGTACCCTGGACAGTGAAGAGGGCCTGCCTTCCCAAACGTCCAGCTGGGGCCGGTACACCAACAGCTTGCTGGAATCTGTCTCTGTTCCTGGGACATTGAATGAAGCAGTTGTAATGACTCCCTTTTCGTCCGAACTTCAAGGTATTTCAGAACAAACATTACTGGAACTCTCCAAAGGAAAACCATCTCCACACCCTCGAGCATGGTTTGTGTCCTTGGATGGAAAGCCAATTGCTCAAGTGAGGCATTCTTTCATAGATCTGAAAAAGGGAAAAAAAACAGAGAGTAATGATACCAGTCTGGACTCTGGTGTGGACATGAATGAGCATCATCCTAGCAGGAAACTGGAGAGAGAGAAAACTTTCATTAAAAGTATGCCACATTCTAAGGTTCTTTATTTGGAAGATCTGGATCTGAGTAGCAGTGAAAGTGGGACCACTGTTTGCACTCCAGAGGACCAGGCTGTGAGGCACATTATGGAAGGAGGGAATGGGCCAGTCATAGAACAGCATGATGAGGAAGGTCTAAGAAAAAAACCTGTATCAGGAAGTCATGAATCTAGTATCCTTCCTGCTAAAAAAAGGGATAGACCATCTCTCACAAAAAGAGATAGCAAGACCAATATCTGGAAGAAAAGAGAGGAGAGGCCGCTTATTCCTATAAATTAAAACACAATGTGCTTTGTGGTGTTGCTCTCCCTGCTGGTTGTTGACCTCTTGGCTGCTTCTGTAATTCTGCAGTGTTGGGTTTACAAAGAAAATGTTGTTTTCTAGTATCAAGAAAAGTTTCATTTTTTTAACATACAGATTGAGTTACTAAACTTCAAGTGGGCAATTGATGTGAATTGAAAACAGGAAAATGCTATGACTAAAGTTTTCCAGTTCCTAATTTTACTGGCAGTATGGAGAAGGCCCGCATTTTAATTAGCCTGTCATTCTTGGATACACCTCTGGGAATGCACAGTGAGAAATGTAGGCACATATTTTAATTTTTTTGTACTTGTTGCTAATGCATTGGTAGCCTAGTTAAAGCCATTCCTCAGCCTTGTTCCTAATCCATGTGACCATCTGTACAGTATTTTATATGTGAACTTTTCTAGGGATCTGTTACTACTTCTTTGTATAATGTAAAATGTTCCATCCATTGGTCCCACGACACCAGCAGATGAGCTCTGTTGGATTTATCAGCGGAGCTCTGTGGCATTACTGCCCTCCCTGTGTGCCCATCCATGTGCAATTCCATGCAGCAGTGGCGGAAGGGGGACGTGGACAAGCTCTGTGGCCACTGCAGTTCATGGTCCCTGCTGTCTTAAGATGTTGCCCGTCTGCTTTGTTATGAACTGTGGACATTGAAGACTAGAACCTGCTGTGAACTGTCTGTGTCCAGCAGAAAAGGACTGGTTCTGGTAGCATTTGAAGCTGCAGCTACTGCTGATCCCGGTGTCTTGTTTTGGCTTCTTTGTCAGTCAAAATCTGCATGCTGTTGGGCCAGCTGTGCTCCACAACATACTCTTGAATCTCTGCATATTTATAAGTGAGAGTTTGGCCTATGATCAAAAAGTGTATAAGTTTAGACAAACTATGCCTTTCAAATAGTTTCTTTAGCAGGAAAGTTCATCACTGTTGCTTTTTATGTTATGTTTAAAACAATGGGAGATCATTGGAGGTTTATGTGCCTACATTTTGCCAGCCTGAGCTGCTTTTGTCTGGATGTGCAGAGGAGTTAAACAGGCTTTAAAAGCTGGGGGGGAAGGGTTATGAGCATGAGATAGCAGATCGCGAAATTTGGTCTATAATGCAATATAAATACTACTTATGACTCATCTTAGAGTTAAGTTTACCAAAAGTCATGAATGCATGAATTGTAACTAAGATATGTATAGGGGAAGGAAAGGCCATCAGAATAATCTTTATTTTTAATGTTCATCTTCGTCAAAGTGATCATTTCAACTTTGGCTAACAGAAAAGCAGATGCATCCTTTAATGTGCTTCATATAGTATACAGAATGTATTTCTGTGGCTTTGAAGCTGTTTCCCTGATGAAATAAGTTCCAGCATTTTGACTTTGGCAGTATGATTCTAAATCATCCTTAAAAAGCTTTATAAATATTTCCCTTATAGCTTGGTTAAGGTTTTGTACCAAGACCCAAACATACTATGCCTTTATGTGAATTGTGGGGTGAGGTGTGCTTGGTTTTCTGCCCTACAGTACACTCAAGAGTTGGGAAGTATCCTATGCAGCTGGGCTTCTGGGAATATTTACTCAGGAAATGTTACTGTGAAATATGTCTGTTATGTTGGGATTGTCAAGTAGTCTGGTGTTGTTTCTAGAAGAATATGGAAGGTAACCAGGATGGTACGAGTGATGCATCAATCCAACTTCTGGTGTGTAGTTGCTTCATGAAAATGTCCTGTTGAGTTCCAAGTATGAAAATATGACTGAAGTTTGAGTTAGGTGTGCAAATAAGTCTGTAATTAAATTAGCCTAAAGAATCTGGTTAGTTACAGATTCGTCTCCTTCAGAGCCCCAGATACTGGTATTTTCATCCTTTGCTTTGTTATATACATTAGTAGGAGTCAATTTATATATGCACATTTCTTCTGAAATCTGCTATGGCTTTTGAGGTTTGTTATTGCCCTGTTTGCATAGTTGCATCAGTTCTGATGGCTCCCTTTTCAAAAAGACACTGTTATGTATTCTGTTGAACATAACAAATTCCCTGACAAGCTAATGGGTTTGGGGAGTTAATTTTAAATTATGTGTCTTTACTTGAAATTTCAGATTTTTTTAATGCACTTTTTTATCGTATGCACCAAAAGGATCTGATTTTTCAAATTCACTTGTATCATTAAAAAATACAGACTACTATAAATGGCTTTATTTATGTGAGTTCAAAGGAAGGAAGCTTGGCACTCCATTGTTCTTGTTCTGTGCCAGGGTATCTGGTCATCAAAGGAAAGGGATTGGAAATCCAACTCTAAAATTATGATTTATTATCAGTATTTACAGAATATATTATTCAATTCTTCATCTTTCAGCTGCATGTTGGAATTTATGCACTGGAAAACCTGCATTACTTATTAGTGAATTCTTTTTGGTTTTAGATCATTAAAAAAAGGGGTTTGACTATACTGAGCTCTAAAATTTTTAATTCCACAGATAACTAGACAAGATGTGTAACGTGTGGAAAACACATAATGTTACAATGAAATTTGTCTTTGTGGTCAAACGAATGCTTTTCTATACATTTATTTATGATTTCAACATACAAATTTATAGGAATCACTGAATTTATTTTATTTTTTTCCATTGGCTCTTTTTTCAGCACTATCAGAGTGTTCAAATGCCGGTGCTAGAATTAGACCTACACAATAATTAGCAAGGATTCAAGGCACACAGCTCTTGGAAAGGCCAGGGAAGCATTCAGATGTTTTGATATCTTTGAACTGGGAAGTTGATTACCGTGAGAATGAGAAGTGGGCCATGTCTGTGAGCCCTCTCTAAGGAGAGAAGAATGAGTGGGAAAATTGGAAGAGATGTAGCTTCTTTCTGATGCTGGTTTGCAAACTGATGTGTATTTGTGCTTCAGTGGAATCAATTAATGTTGAAGAACACAAATTTTGCAAAAATTGTCTCTGTTCTTCCCAAGGCCTCCTGAGCTGTCAGCTCCTGCACAAGAAAAGCTCACCTACAGGTATGTGCAGTTTTGAGTGCAAGGTGTCAGGTAGATGCAGAATGCTCAGGACCAAATTTGGTCATATATTTAAGGTGAAAAGCAGTTCATAAACTTCAGGAAAGTTTCCCCACCCTGGTTATGATACATGATGTTGAGGTGGTTCTTGCAGAAGGATATACAGGTTCCAGATCTTACCTTATTTTGATAAGGTGATTAGTGGTGTTATAGCCAAGACTTGTTTCTGCTAATTAATTCACATGGCCTAAGCCAGCACTTTGATGTAACATAAGTCAAAGGAAGTTATCAGGCTGAATAATGTGCAGCTGTATGCACATTAATCTGGATATGTGACTTAGAATAAGCTAATTGATAGTATTTTTTAGATTCTTACCAAATGCTAGGTATTATAGAAAAAAAAAAAAGAAACTATAAAAAAAGGAACTTAAAAAAAAAGGATGGAAGAATCACTTAAAAATTCTGTTTGATTAACAGGAAGAATCCTTATAATACTGTCAAAAGAATAGAAAATGCCAGTATGTTACAAACCTGAAATTTAAAATTATGTGATGATTAGGGACATTGTTTACTAACACAGAACTAGAGATGATGCACCAAAAATAATTCAGGATGTAGGAATGTTTAGTTGTCTACTTTGTTTTTATGCAGTAATTTGTACCAAAGAGGATGAAATGAATGGGCACCAGTCTAAAGTTAAAAAGTGAAACAGGTTCACAACACTGCTGATCTAACACTGTGCAGATGAAAAGGCAGTACACTACATTAGTTGTCTAGTACTGCATATTAGGAAAAACTGAAGATAAATCAGCCTGCTGAAGTGCCTTTCTCTTTCATCAGACTTATTTTATCAGTGGGACACCTGACTATCTGAAAAGCACATTATGGTTTTTTTCTGTTAGCCAAAAACCCCTCAGTTCATACAATTATGTAGCTTTTATAATATTTTAAAAGGCAGATCTAGTGGTTTTTATGTTGGAATACTGACTCCTGCATGTTGATGATGATGGTAATTGTTGTAAGCCCTACATTTGTATTTTATGTTTGAAAAGAAATTAAAAAGTATATATCTTTAGCAATTTGAACAGTAGTATCTTTTAATAATGGACATACTGGATTTGATTCAACTTCATGCATCAAGAGTAAGCGTCTTGAAGTCACTGGACTTACAGGTATGAAACTGACTGGGATTTTAACTTCAAAAACGAAATTTATATATGTTTATATAAAAAAAGCTATTATAATGATAAAAATCCTTTTTTCAGCTGCTAACCTTCGTTGCCAGTAGCAGCAGAAAGTGTATGAAAATGGGTACTTAATTCTTATTTTCTAGAACCAATTTTTATCTCAATTTGGAGCCTAACCCACATTGTTTATATAACCTAAGCTTCTGGGTTTTAAGTATTTTTTTAGTTCTGTACAATTATGCAAAACACAGGACTATG
>JAOXXN010000102.1:5899200-5910536 GCA_026770055.1 Myrmophylax atrothorax
CATTTTTTTGTGGTAGTTTACACTAATTTGTGCCACACTTCTAACAGTAGGCAGCTACATTTGTGTTAAAAAATTTACATGAAAGGGGGGTTAAATGTCTTGAATCTGAGCTTCATTTTCTTTTAAAACAGTATTGTGTTCTGATTACAAAAAAAAAAAGCTTCAGGGTTTTTTTAAGGCTGGCAGGGGAAAACTGTGTCATTGATTTTCTTGTTAGCACTCTAAGCTTGAAAACTGTTTTACCAAAAGATTTTTTTTTTAGTCAGTTTAAGACTTAGGGAACATTCCTATATTCCTTCTTCCCAAAATGTCCTGGTACTTTATTCCCCAGTTAACTGAGTTAGTTCCTTTGAAGCACTTGTTGCACTTCAGTCCATATTAGAACAGTAATACTTTTACATGTTATTGTGTAGAAAGGAGTTTTTAGTGCTCGTTAGAGCATGGAGTTCATACAAAGCTTGGCTCTGGTATTGCAAGGCAGTTGAACTGATGGCACTGACTGTGCTCACCCCCTTGCATTTTGGAGCCTTATATTCAACAAACACTTCATTACCGTGGCAGTCATTTTCAAAAGCTCCCTAGTATGGATATTGTTTATGTAAAACATTCTTGATATTCAGCATCCTGGTTTAAGTATTTCTACCTTTTTATATTTTGTCAGAGATGTCTTTTCATCTCTCTATTTAATAAAGTATCAGTGTATCTGTTGCTGAAAATGTAACTAAGATTTGTAAAATGTTTTAGCTTATGCAATATAATAAAAACTTTGAAAAGTTATCTGTGCCATAACTTTTATTTGAGTGTCTTTGAAGTCATATGTTCCTCATGTAAGTAGATTGTGTTGCAATTGGAAAGGGGTACACAGAGAAGAATATTACTTCAGGTTTTGTTCTTATGTCTTATCTCTCCTTCATTCTTTCATTTAGAGACTTTCTGTCACTTAGAGACTCTAAGAACAAGTAAAATATTATTGCTATATGTCTGCACAGTGCATAAGTCAGAGGCATCAATTCCAGCTACAAATAAGATCCAAGTTGTTTAATCCGGGTGAATAATAAGACAGTATTGTGATATAGAAGAGTTTCTAAATTATACTAGAAGAAGACTTAGAGCTGCAAATTTTTCTCTGTAAAGTGGACACTTCACTGCAGAGTCATTTTCCATGTTGGTGGTCAGCCCAAATTTTTGTACATTATATGTGAGCATGATGAGAGCTGTATCTACAGAAAATGAATTCCAATTTCTGTAATCTATCCAAAAGCAAGTAAGAAAAATCACATAGCAATACCACATAGTCTTTCCTTTTCCTCCTTTTCCTCCATCCACATTTTAACTTCTACGATTGCCAAATTTTCCAGATTGCAAAAGGGCTGTAACAACTGTCAGGTATTTTTCCTTATGTATTGAAGCTAGTTATGTTAACAGATCTTGTAATATTTATTCTATAGTTACAAATGTAGCAAGACAGAGAACAAAATGCATACTTAACCTGCAGTCAGTGATGTGAAGCATTTAATAACTTCTCCTGACAAACGGGACAAACATCCTCTTCATCAATTTCTCTCTGATCAATGCATTGGTCATTCTCCTGGGATTTTGTGTTTGTTCTTGGGGCAGTCACTGAAGCACATCCTCAGTTGCTCTTTCCAGGACACCCAACTTTAAAGCATCTAGCAAAAGTAAACACAAAGATTAAAAGTGTTGTCGCAGCACTCTGTACCTATTTCACTTGTGATAGTTTTTCATGCATGAAAACCAGTAAGTACTCTGTCAAATATTTGCAGTATGTTTCAGCCCCCCAAAAAAGCTGTGAGTTGTTTTTTCAAACTTGCACAGAAACTGTTAACAATATTGCCTATGCAGGTTCTTACCTGATATAATGTTCAAGACAGTTATTAATCAGAAATATTTCTATATGTGAAGTTTTCAGTAAGGTAAATTTTGTTCATGGAATATATTGAGCAGATCAGCATTTTTTCCCAAAAGGCCTTTATAAATATGCTTAAGTCAGAGTAAAAAAGATTTTGCTTCTAAGTACTGGAAATGAACTATGGAGGATTTTCTAGAAATACTATTTCTTCAAAAATTAAATAACATGGTGTTTTTTTCTCTAGTGACCCTGTTAAAAATAAAACCAAACCAAACCAAACCCAAACCTCTACATACCTAAAATGCTTTTCAAACCCCAAAGAACTAAGCCTTGCACCATCTTTTGAAACATGGAATAATAAAGTAAACGTGATTTTCTTAGCATAATTCATGATGCATGTGAATGAAATGTATTTTGCTTCTCATTCAAGAGGCCAATCTCATAACCAAATGCTGACACTTAGTAAAAAGGGCCTTCCTTGAAGGTTTTACAAGGCGAAGATGATACAAGGAAATTAATTCCTCTGCTAACAGCCACCTTTGGCAAATTAATCTGTTCTCTGAATCTCAGCCTGGGTAGAGGTCTTATACCAGCTGTCACTATATTCCATAGCCAGAAAATAGTTACAAATTCTAGTGATGAGTTAAGATGAAAACCAGCTCATGGGTTTCTACTGCAGTTGCTTATACAAATCTTAAGAAAATAAAATTATCTGTTTCAGATAGAAAAATACAAGTTAGGTTCTGGCTATGTACAAGATGTTTGGACTCTTATGTGAATATTTTCAAAGTAACTTCTTGAATGGTGACCATTCTTTAAAATTGCTTTGTATTTAGCTGCTTTTTTATTACTTGGGTAAAGATGTTCAGACTAATTATTTTGTGGGATGTTTATGCTATTTGCGTTGAGTTCCTGAAGTTCTAGGAAAGGAAAATCTAGCAAATTGTTAACAAACATTGTTTGTAAAATGCTCTCAGGCACTTACTGTGATTCTTGGGGCTCTCCTGTGCAGGGCCAGGAGCTGGACCTTGATGGTCCTGGTCAGTCCCTTCCAACTTAGGATATTCTATGAAATCAGTGGAGGAGCTGTCTCATAATAGCCTAAAATCCAGACTCATGTCAGAAAGTTGTCCTGGCTATACAGATTATAACCACTAATGTTTGGGGGTTTTGGTAGCATGGGGTTTTTTTGTTTGTTTCTTGGGTTTTTCAGGGGAAGGGGTTTCCTTTTTTTCTGGAGTTTTTTTGTTAAAGTGGAAGAGGGAGAGAAGGAGCAAGACTGTGATCTATAAAGAAATTTTATCAAAGTTCTGGAGGGCTTTGCTTCATGCATTTGAAGTTCATTAGCTCTACATGCAAGCCACAAGGAGAAGCTAATACTTAAATTTGTAATCCCTTGGTAGTTGATACTTTTTCTGCAGCATCCTACAACTTATAATGAAAATATCCAATATGTAAAAGCATCAATGTCAAATGTTGTTAGTTTAACTTTACAGTTTAAATGAAGCAACCTCGTAAGAGTCTTAGTTTTGCAGAGGAAGTATTAATTGTGTGATTAGATGAGAGAAGCTGAGTAATCTTCCTGTAGTCAATTCAGTTTAATACATTTAAACTGGGTTTAAAAAATTAATTTAAATCAATTTAAAGGCTTCATCCCACTCCTAATTTATATTCCCGTTGCTGATTTCTTCAGTCACCTGGCCCCGCTCTTTAGACTGCCAAAAATACTAACCTAGCCAAAGTGAGTCATCTTCTGTTGATGTGGTGGGCTTTGATGCAACCTGC
The DNA here is from genome assembly GCA_026770055.1 of Myrmophylax atrothorax. Taxonomy (NCBI): domain Eukaryota; kingdom Metazoa; phylum Chordata; class Aves; order Passeriformes; family Thamnophilidae; genus Myrmophylax; species Myrmophylax atrothorax. Next base: position 5,902,856 of record JAOXXN010000102.1, read on the forward strand.
TGAATCCAGAGGTAAGTGATACATCCCAGGCAGTGAGGAGAGAACGGGACAACTTGATTTCTGTGTGTCCGTGCAGGGCTCGGGTGGGAGCTGTAGGGGTTTCATTGAAATGTGAAATGGGTCTCACATGGCTGTTTTGGACACCAGGGTTGTCTTTGCTGCAACTTAAACACACCTGCTCTGATATGTAAACATACATATTTGACATATAGAGACATCTCCGCTCCAGAGAAAGACAGCGGAGCTGGGGAAGGGCCTGGAACACAGGTCTGATGAGGAGCAGCTGAGGGAGCTGAGGGTGTTTATTCTGGAGGAGGCTCTTTACCTCTTTTTCCCCGCTCTCTACAACTTCTGACAGGAGGGCATAGCCAGGTGGGGGCAGGCTCTGCTCCCAGTCAAACAGCAGCAGTACGAGAGGACACAGCCTAAAGCTGTGCCAGAGGAGGTTTGGGTTGGACATCAGGAAGAATTTCTTCCCAGAAAGGTTGTTCAGAGATTGGGACAGGCTGCCCAAGGAGGTGATGCAGTCACCGTCCCTGGAGGTGTTTAAGGAAAGACTGGACGTGGCGCTCAGTGCCCTGATCTGGCTGACGTTCGATGACGGGCTGCACTCGATGGTTCCGAGACCTTTTCCAACCTCATCGATTGTGTGATTTGCCCACTCCCTCACATCCCCCGCATTCCTGGGGGGAATATGCATCATCCGGCCTACGCATCCCCCGCGGGCGGTCCCCACGGCACCGGCGCGGAGCCACTGCGGGCTCTCGGCCTCGCATCTGTCCGGGCGGGCCCCGCCGTGCTCCCCTCCCGCGGAGAGGAAACACTCGTGTTTTATTACGCGCTTTTTCAAAGCCGAACAGCCCCGAGAGCATTTGCAGGGGCGGGCGCGTTCCTGCTCCGTGCGGCGGCCGCCAGAGGGAGCGGCTGCGCTCCGTGTGGCCTCTGAAAATCCGTGTGTCAAGTATTTGTAACAGTTCTTCAAACAATTGATAGTTACGAGTCTTTTGGTAATAGAGGAGTCATTTATGTAGTGCTTGCTGCATATAGAATACATATCAAGATATAAATATATATATCATAATACATACTATAATACATATGTAATACTGGGAAGATTGTATATTATGTATATAATATTAGGAAGAAATTCTTCCCTCTGGGGGTGCTGAGGCCCTGGCACAGGTTGCCCAGAGGAGGTGTGGATGCCGCATCCCTGGAAGTGTCCAAGGCCAGGCGTGCCAAAGCTCTGACCTGGGATAGTAGAAGGTGTCCCTGCCCATGGCAAGGGATGGAATGAGAGGACTTTAAGACCCCTTCCACATCAGGCCATTCTGTGTCTCTATAGTAACGTGGGAATGGAGGATTAAGTTCCATGAATGTTTTTTTAAGGCATAATAAGTTCTTTTTGCCCTGTTCTCTGCTTCTCTGAAGTGCTTTTTTGTTGCTGAAATGACGAGTCCTGCTGGGTTGCGACAGAGATGCTGCAGAGGTCCCAGATAGGCAGGAAGGTTCAGCTCAGGGGCTTGGGGGTGCCGTGGGAGGTGGGATGAGGTTCTGAGAGAGCAGCAGGAACGTGCAACCTGGTGCTGTGCCGTGCCAAAATGGATAACCACCGGATGGTGGAAGAAAAGTGTTGATGAAGAAAAGCTGATCTAGTTCAGTGCAGAGGTGAGAACAAGGTTAGAAAAAAAGGGATTTGAATGCCTGGCTCATGAAAGAAACAGCTGGGGACCTTGGGGCCTGAGTGAGAAAGAACTGGTGAGTGAAAGGCACCAACTGCCCAGGGGTTTGATACAGACACAATATGGAGCAACTCAGGTGAGCAGGTCACAGGTGTGACTTGAGGCAACACAAGTGGTCACATCAATTGGAAAGATCAGTGTGGCTGGTTTTAGGTAAGTTGTGTGTCAAATAATTTTCAGGGTTTATTCTTTCATATAATTTTAATTTGTCTTTAAACTTATCCTGCCAGCAGAATGAGACTAAAGGGAAGGGAGCTGAAAGAGGTCCAGTAAACAACATCCCTAGGTGCAACATTCTTAAGCAAAGTTCTCAAGGTGTAATTTTTGGTGGGTATCACAGACTTTTTATGAAATCTCCTGGACCAGCTTGTTCATGTCTGTTTCCTTGTCTTCACTCCTGTATCATTTCTCCTAAATGATGTTTTAGTAAATAAAAAATTATATTTCACTTCCGCCCCCTCCCCCCACCCCTAGACACAAGATGTTATAGAGTTAAAAGCCTTTCAGAAATGTACAGTATCTGCTCTGAGGGAAGAAGAATTATAAGAGTAGCTAAAAACAATCCATGATTTTGTGATTTATACTATTCTTAATGGTAGGTTTGAGAAAGGAACATAGCAATGCATGTACCTTGCTCAACTTTTGAAGGATAAGATTACAAGCACATGTAAAGGGCTAAGTTACAGATTTTGTTGAACTTCATCAGAGAAAGAGCTTCAGAAAAGAACCTGTTGCAGTAAATGTTACAGATTAAGAGCTGCACTGGGCATACTTTGGACACGTTTTTCCTGGGTCATGATATAGGGAGTCCTTCTGGTGAGAAAATGGGGAATATTGTTCCTCTTGGTTATTATGTGTAACCCATGACAGACTGTTCCCTTTGGCAGGTAAACAGTTACATGGCATGACACAAGATGTATCACTTTGCTCTTACAAGCTGTTTACCTTTTGAACTATTCCTGTCCTGGTGCTGGTCTGGTATTTATTCACTTAGCATTCTGTCTGGCTTACTGGCCTTGGAGTGCAAATGTTCTTAACCCTCATCCCCTTATATAACATTACAGAATGCAAGATGACTCTGTTTTATTCCTCACTGGAGCAGATCAGCCTGTACAATCTTTGCCAACATGCCTAAAGGCTTAAATAGCATATTCCTAGCATGGGAACCCTTATGCTGTGTGGCAGAACTCAGCTGTATTAATGGGCTTTAGAAATAACTGTGTTTAAAAGTAGTAATACTGTGCTTTTTTTCAAGCATTCTTTGAGATGGCACATGCCTCTTAATTTGTTTTATTGTATTTTAAGGCAACAAGTGCTTCATCTTCGATGCCAGTGCACAAAACTTCTTGAAGTCCTAAGATTTGTTGGCTGTCTAGGAGGTAAGGAAGAGTGATATCATCCATCTGTCTTCATCTCTCTAAACTGGTACCATGAACTGTCCAGCCAACAGTGAATTGTTTTGTCCTCATGGGATGCAGTTTTTATTACTGCTGGTATGCGATTTTGAATTTAATGTTGAAATGGAAAGTTGAAGAAAATTTCAATTCTCACCTCTGTGGGAGGTCAAATCTCCCTTTTCTGTGTATTTGGGAAGTCTCTGATTTCTAGAATTTAAGCTATGTGAAATAGCACAGGAAAGTGAACTCTGCCCCTCTCTTGTCAAGATGTATTAGGCCAGAGAGCACACCTTTCGTGGATTTTTGTTTGTTTTTATTTGTTTTTGTTGTTTTGTTTGTTTTTGTTCCTTTTTTTGCTTTGTTTTAGTCTTTGTGGGTTTTTCTGTTTGTTTGTTTTTTTCTGAGAAAGTCTCTATCTTAAACATAATTAAGGAAAATATGAGCAAGTAGAAACCAGACATGTAATCCTAAGATTTCTGAAATTTGCAAATCATGAAAATAGAAGATATAACTCATGTCAGAAATACTAGCTTAGTGGTGAAAAATTGTGAGACTTAAAAAGTAGGATGAGCTTGTGATAGACCAGGAATGAGTAAAGCTAACCATCTTGGTTATTTTATAGGCTTTCTGAATGATCTTGAGCAAAATCAGTCAGTGCCTCAGTTTTCTATCAGGGGTGTTTCCTTTCCACTCTTCCCTGCCTTGTCTTCTTAGACTGATCCCCCTTTTAAGGAGTGGAAGTTTAGGGCTGTCAGTATATATTGCCAGTGACACCATGGAGTCTTGATCAGCTGCTTTGTGCTTTACTAATAATCAGTAAGCGATGGTCGTAAGTTTGGGATTTGAACTTTTCCAACGGAACACTGACTTCTGTGACCTCCTGAAACCAAGTAGTAGTTTCTGAGTAAAGCCAAATGGGCACAGATCTCTGGCACACATCAGCCAGCTGCATTCTTTCCACATATTTTCAAAAGCTATAAATATAAGGAAAGAAACCAACAAGGACCCAATATCAGAGAAACCGACTTCCACTATTCCTCACTAATATGGAGCTTGGGTTCTGACAGATACCTGGAACAGAGCGCAGCATTGATTAATTAGGGCACATCTCACTGGAACATTGTGTGTTCAGTCCTGCCAATAACATTGTCTGAATGTTATTTTTAAATGTACTTTTAATTATTATGGGAAATAATATTTATTTCTGCTTACAATCTTGTATTGCCACCATCAGCATGATCTCCAGTGTGATTTCATGATTCCTAAATGATTTAACCATTGTTTAAGAGGAACAGGGTTCTGAGTGTGAAACACAAATTTTATTTTATGCTGTGTATTAATGCTGGTATAGGGGCAGCAGAAATCTGTAAATTAAAATCTTTTCTCTGAGAAGATTTTAAAGCACTTTATCTGCTGATGCTTCACCTGACAACTGCAGATTTGTTTTATTTCTTTCAGTTACCTAATTTGAGAATGATGCATTATATTTTTTCTCTGTTTTTTTTCCCCCTTGCAGTCATCTTCAATTGTAATGACAAGAAATGTTCCCTGTTATGTCAGTGAAGATACAGAAAAATTGCTTTCTAACTGGTGTGTAGTGAGCACATCAAAAGGAAGAACTGAGTTTCCTGAATCTCTGCTCATAATCTTTTCAATCTTGTGCTTGTTATCAGTGTTTTGTTTGGATTTTTTTTTGAACAATCCTATAAAAAAGTCCAAGCGAATTTTTTTTTTAACTTTTACAACTTTTGAGTTGGTGCTGTTCAACTGTTTCTGTAACCATATAGTGCAAGGTAAATCAAGTAGGTGTTTTATCCATGTAAACCAGCATGATTCCTATTAAAAGTGATATATACTAATGGTGCCTACAATATCTGGCAGGGCAGAAAGGATATTATCCTAACCCTAGCCTGCAAATACAGTTTTTGTCCTGGGAGGGATTTTTTGGGGGTCAATCCATGGTCTGCAGTTCACCTAGAAGGCTTTGCAGATAAACAAAACCCTCAAAAGAACTGCTTAGTGGGAAAAGTTGTGTATAATGTTTTATACAATATGTGACCTTTAAAGCTCTGCTTCAGAAGTAGACCAGAGAAATAATCACTAAGAAAAGTTTATTTTGGCACCATAAAGGAAAGCAGTCTTGATGCTCCTGACTGAGTGATATTTACTTAAGTTTAATGTGTGGTGTGTAGTTCTTCCTCTCCACTTTTACTTCAGTTCAGATTGTACAGATGACATTGTCTAGCAGGGACTCAGATTTGCAAAAGTATGTTTTTAATAACATTTCGAAAAGATTAGTGCTGACAGGTTTTTATATATATTTCCTATGGGGGGCCAACTCTTCCAGCCCATTTCCTTCAGTGATATCTGCAGAGGATCTGATAAGCTTTATACTGCTTTTCACAGGTCAGAGGGCATTGTCTTCCCCTTCACTCCAGCTGCCAACAACAAAGTCAGACATGTGTTATCACCATCACACAGGAAGCTGTGAGCCTGCTTGTGTCCAGCAAAGTACAAATACAGGAAGAGCGTCAGGATAGTTAAAAGCTGAGGGAGCTCTGCTAAGGTAGGCTATAGAACTATAACCATGACACCATTCTGTATCATGTGTGCTGTCTTTGTTTTAGTATAAGGAAAGGGTGGTTATCTCTTGTTGATTGGTTCACTATTATTACAACTTAAATACAGGTGTCCATTTAAAACCTTTTATAGGTGCTATTGTGTCCTGAGGCAGGGCTGCCTAATGTTAGAATAGTTGCTTATTTAGTAAGGAGCAAAGCTGCAATGGGATTAAGGGATAAAGTATTGAGCATGAAGTTTGTCCGAACAGACACAATTTCCCACTGTCAATATAACAAACAGGATGTGAGTTGCCTTAAATTTGTTTCCAGTTTCCTCATTTTAACATGCAATGTGTAGTATATTTAGATTAAAATGATGTACAACATATTTGCAAGCTCATGCAATGAAATGCCGTGGGTTGTGACACCTTACTGTTGGTAAAAGTAGGTTTTCCACTTCTCTGTAGTTTTGGTTGCTTAATACGAGCTTTATGTTTTCATCACTGACAAGCAGTATTTTGGAGCCACGTTTATTAGTGCTAAGTTCGGATCTATTTGCAGCTTCTCTTCTGCTTCCGGTACATTGTTAAGTGCTTCAGGGAAGTCTTCCCAATACATTACACTAGTTCCTACCCTCTGGCTTTTGCTCAGCACAGAACAAATCAGGTCAGCACACTGAGTTCCAGCTTCTGTCTCTAAGGACCAGTTCAAGCTCTACTATGATGTACTGCTGCTACCTGGAATTTCTAGGCCACACCATAAATAACACACAGAGATATCTGTGTGAGTATAGGATGCAGAAGTAGGCTTAAGCCCACTGCTTGTCTGTGCCTTCAGGAAATTGAGGAATGGGGCCTTTGGTCTAGTGACCCCAAAGTGCAGCACTGCTCTCTCATACCCTAAAATTTTTCTGAGAAATTTCCATTGACAGCAGTGAAAATTGGTGCTGGTGTTTCCCCAATACACCAGAGGTACATAGGTGCTGCATTTCTCCATTTGTAGAGCCAGGAAGTCAGTGTAGTGCAGGCTGGTTCATTGCTGAACTGTTATTTCTGAGATACAAAATCTGCAAGTGGCTTCATATGTGTAAATAGATAGATGCAAACACAGAGAGATGTCAGGCCAGGTCAAAAATTAAATGGCATTTTTACACATATTCCTCCATTCTAAGTCCCTTGCACTTCTGCAAATCATATTCATCAAGAATTTATGCTAAGAGTGCTCTGATTAAAAAAAAGTGCTAATGTTATGATAGCCCTGAAAGCTATGTCCATTATGCACCACCAGAAGATGTTAGGCAAAAATTCCTTTTTATATCCATGAGACATTTGGTTTATACCTGAGAATTCCCATGGTGTATGCCATTCCTAGTGACATAAAGCCAGTGGAGCTTTTTTTTTTGTATCTTCTGTTTGAGATATAGTAGGCTTAACAATCCTTGTGTGACAGAGTTGGTAGAAATTCATACTGACTGGTAAAAAAACCCTTCTTGTTCTTGCCTCGTGCAGTTTTATCTGAGTGCTACCATTCTAAGTTAATGCAGAGAGAATTGTGACTACAGGAAGCCAAATCACTATTGCTCAGAGAGCAAGCAGAGACAGGATTCTGTCGCTGTACTATGATGCTTTTCTTCATGTAACATCCATTCTGATGCTGTGAAAATATCAGCAAAAATAATGCAATCGAAGTTATTTCATCACAGTCTTCTGTTCTATCTAAAGGGATGTACTTGGATGGAAACTGCTTCAAACTGCACGGCATCACACTGAAACTGGTCTTGTCTTCTGATCGTTTGTCACAAGAGGGAGCCGGAGCTCTTTGCAATGTATAAAAGCTGATGTCCTGCTTTAACTAGGAGAGGGTGTTTCGGTTGGTTGGTTGAGCCTTTTTTTTGGTGAGGATAAAGGAAGTCTTTCTCATATGGGTTATTGTTGGATTGCACGGTTTTTATTCAATAGGATATAACATTATTGAAAAGCTT
>JAOXXN010000102.1:5925212-5946620 GCA_026770055.1 Myrmophylax atrothorax
CTATTCAGAGAATCTCTAGTAGAGTCACAAAAAACCTCAGTCTTGCAGCGCATGTTAAATTTTGGTTTGACCCATTTCTACAGCTGAGATACCTGTTTTTCAAACCAATCTTTTAAATTCAGAGAAGTCTAAACCAGTGAATTAATAGAATCTACCTTCCAACAAATATTTAAGAGGAAATGTGTTTATTATTTATAGGAAAAAGACAGTTATGAAATTGTGGAATGCAGATTTAAGCACAAATATTAAAGGCAAAGATTGAGCAAGCACTTAAAAAGACATCTCTATTATCTATAGGGGTGTTACTATATTCACAGTTCCAGTTTTCATGTTTATTTAAATACACATCTTTAAAAGCTATGAGTTCCTCCTATCAAAGTATGTGACTTACAGGAGATGTTTGCACAAGGATCAGCAAAATAAAACTTTCACAAACAGGTTCATTTAGCAATCCCATGCCTACAAAAGCTGCAATAGTTTGAAATACATTCCTTCTACGCGCCATAGTGCTGTTCTAAAGGAGAAATGCTCTTTAAAACCAGTCATATCTGATCCAACCCCACCCAGTGTAGCCCTAGTGAAGATGCTGTAGAGCTATCTCCTAAAAGGATATCTTTAATTAAAGAGGTGCCCTGCTCAGCAGAGTGATCTCTAACCCCACAAGGCTGGAACAATGAGTGACAGGAAAGAAGCAACTCTGTGTTGATATGAGGGGCTCCTATGCAGAGGAAGGAAAAGTCTCACCAGGACAGCCTTCCATCATCTTCAGGATGTACTGAAATTAAAAGGATTGTATGTGTCAAGGACATAATTTTACATTCCTTTAACTGTGCTGTGTGGAGGGGTTTCTTTCTCCATGTTTGCTAGGCTTTACAATAGACTTCTATAGATCTATAGGGCTAAGAGATTACTAGAAATTCTGTTTGTGATCAACTTCTGATTTAATACCATAACTATCATCCTGTACTGAATTCTGGTCTAAATTTCCTAGACTTTGCTGCTGCTGTCCCCATTTTGTATGACAGCAGTACATGATCACTGAGTGTGAATGGCAATGGCTTTGGTCCCGCACAGTGGCACAGGTAGTGCTTTGGAAACAGGGCACTGTGGCCCCACTCTCTTACTTACCAGACTCACTTATGAATTAGCATTACTTACAAGTGATTCAAAACTAAATAGTTTTAAAAGGATGAAAATCTTTCCTCATACTTTGTCCATATGTTTTATGTTTTGTTCAAAACCTAGGTAAGATGTTCAACACACAGTGGGTAAGTTTACTGATGTAATTTTCTTTGTGGTTTGCCTAGAAAACAGAGCTAAAATTCCTACAGAGTAACTTACCAGTAGACCCAGAAGAATGAGAATTTCGGACAGGGAGATCATTATATTTTGTAAAAAGAACAATTATATTTATCTACTCAACACAAGATTTTTCTATTTTCAAAGTTGATTTCCTTTTCTGTTGCACACTTCAGACTGGAAATAGTGTAACAACCTTGTAATTAAAAACAACCTGAATTGCCATGGAGACCAAAAAACAGAAGTGTTTCCATAGGCCAACTAATGAATAAACCAGACTAGGAATGTCAAGATAATGTTTCTGGAATTTTTGTTTGTGTAAACATAGTTACATGTAATTTTAAGTGTCAGACTAATATTCTTTTGAAGTAACCTGGAAAAGAATGAGTATCATTATAATCTATGTGGTTTGCTTTGGTTTATCTGTGGTTGGGTTTACAATTTGACAAATGTTTTCCTTCCTATTAATTTAGGCAGAATGTAGAATTTAGGCTAAGGATTATTAGCTCTGAAATCTGTGTCACTGTGCTGGAGGGACACCTTGAATGAACAGCTGCCTGTTGTTCAGGATCTTCAATTTGCTGAGGCAGAATAAAGGGAGAATGTCTTTCTGGGAATCCTTTCTGTTCCAACCCTCAAGGCTGTGGTCATCCAGATGGTCTGGGCCCAGAGGGTAAGTTCAGTGGTGGAACCACATACAATATTTGGGATGATTGGCATTGCATGCATCCTATTGCATCATCTTGTGTAATGCCTTCACCTTAAGTCTCTGCTGAGCACATCCACACGTGCATGGCTTGGGCTGTGTCAGCAGAAGTGTAACCAGTGTGTTCAGAAATGTGATTATTACACTCCACTCAACCACTTGTTAGGCCACACCGGAAACACTGTCTAATTTGTCTTCCCATTTCAAAAGACATTATAAAGATGGGAAGGATCTAGCAGGGAACTACCAGGGTCATTAAAAGATTCTGGAACTTGGAAAATGAAGGATTGAGGGAAATTGTTTTGTTCAACGTGGCAAAAAGAATGCTCAGAGGAATCTTATCACAGTGTTGCAATACAGGAAAATATTTACAGACAAGACAGAGGTTTTTTTGTCACTCTTCATCATGAGAACAGCTAGACACTGGAACAGGTTACCCAGAGAACTGGTGGACTGTGTCTCACAGGAAATATTTAAGGCCTGGCTGCACAGAGCCCTGGATAACAACTAAAGTCCCATTTTCAACAAAAGGTTGAACCAGATGATTTCCAGACTTACTCCCATTCTAGACTTTTGTGTAGTTCTTTGCTCAGGAGAGTAGCATAGCCAATGGTAAAGAAGATGAGATGGTCACGTCCACTATGGGCTAAAGTGATCAAGTGTCTGAGATCATCCTTCATGTCTTTTCCCATCAAATAGTTTGTGTGTGCCTTTGCTGTCTGAAGGTACTTTGAGGTCACTGATGTTACCCACAGTACCCAACACAGGACTGACCCTACAGCTACCACGTTGTTGTCACACAGCCTTAGTGGTCAGCCCATGTGGATTTATGGAAACTTTGTCAGACTTCCCCAAAACAGATCGTGATGCATTTTCTTTCCTTTCTTTTTTTTTCCCCCTCCAGAAACTCAAGGCTAAATGGTGAAAAGCATATGAAATTTTACCCTTTTTTGAAAATCTTAAATTATTCTTGTAATAGTCATGTAACACAGACAAGTATTTCTCATTCAGAAGGTGTTTTACAGGCAACAGCAGTCAAACTACTGCAGGAGATGTTTCCAAACAAAAATGTGGATTATCTCTGGAATTGCTGCAAATGGCAATTTTGTTGAAAATTTTTTATGTTAAAAACTTAATGTGATATTTTTGCAATTAAAATTTGTGGAATACCAAAATTAGAAAAGAATCCTGAAAAAATATTACCATTTCTTTTATCCTAAGAAAACTGGAGGGGCTAGTACTGAGAAGTAAGCATTCTGAGGGCCCTATTCAGCTTGTTCCATCACTGGGTCTTACCTTACCTAGGAAAGGATTTTTGAGCCTTTTATTATCTTACAGAAAATGTTAGGCCTACATCTGACCAATGCTTGAATCTCTTGGTATCACCTTGCAGTGTGTATTTTGGGGAAATTATTTTATATGCAAATGGAATGCTTGTAGGGATTGTGACCAGGGCCTGGGCACTGCAGTGGTACAAACACACCTGCTTGGTCTACATGTGCCAATTCTGTCCATGCTCAGATATAGCAGATAGGAAATGGGAAAAGGTTGTGACTTGAAAAACTAAAAATGTACTTTCCTCCATGTCTAATTTTAGTAGCCAGCTGTGACATGGAAAACCTGAAAACTGAAATTTTATGAACTTTTTATTCTTCATCGATATATCAATATTGGAGTAAATCATCTTATTTTGGTGCAAGATGATCAGTGATATACAGAGCAAGAGAAGAAGAATAGGTAAAGGTATGTAAATGCTATAATTTACTTCATTCATGGATTCCATTTTTCCAATGAGAGCAATTGAAGGGCATTGCTAATTATGGAGGCTGAGAGCGTTAAGGAGATGACTTTTATTTTATTTTAAAAAATTGCACTATTAGTCTTACAATTTAGATACACCTAAGAAAAGCAAAGAGCTGAGTTCTTTCTGAATTTGGAACACAGGAGGTTTACAGATCATCAGAAACAGGTTTCATGTCACTATCATTTATTAGGAGGTGCTGTTCTGTGAAGAATATATTTGTAAGACAGCTGCACAGGAGTCTTATTTTCTTGATTTCTTTATGATCCACAGGATTGAAGAAATACAGAATGCAAGGTCGCTTTTTTGTATGGTTCCCCAGGTATTAATTTTGCCTCAAGAAAAGATTGGACTATTGTGAAACAGAGCAAGGAGCAAGATAGCAATGGGAATCATGATTAGTAGCAAAATGCCTAATAAATTATCAAGATGGCCATGAGCAAAAGTTATGGCTAAAATGAGTAAAGTAAAAAAAATTATCAAGGTTTTCAGTCTCATACTAATGAACTACAAATTAAATGTATGCACCATTGTATGGCTGTGAGATGTAGTGCAATGGTGGGGGAGAAACAAGGAAAAATATGAATGGATAGGAAGCTAAATAAATAAACTGAGGAAAAGAATAATCCTATATATTATTTTATTTTCTAGGAGGGAGCAAATATGATATTACAGTTGAATTCCTTGCCAACAGGTCTGGCCAAATCTCATTCTTGCCATCTCATGTGACTTGTTTTATATTCAAAACAGATCAGCGTCTTATGAAAAATGTGAACCATATTTTCTTGGTTTGTAAAACGTTGCTTGTTAACTCTGGTGAATTTGTTAATTCAGAGCTGGTTTAACTGAAAATAGTATCATGTACAAAAGACTTAACATGATTCCTTATTAAAAAGGAATTTAATTTCACAAGTATCCTGTAAGCGTGACCACACTTCTTGTGTGGTAAGACAGACTCACATAGAGTAAGCAGAAGTAGTTCTGTTTCTAAAATCTGAAGGCTTAATCATATGACTGTCTTGTTTAAAACCTATCTTAGGGTCATGTTGTTACTGACAACAATCTCACATTTTTGGTATCTCCCATGGAGGGACTGCCACCAGTTCAAATAGTTCCTTATCCCCTTTCTAGTCCTCTCTTCTCCATTATGGGAGATCTGTTTTCCTCTATATGTCTTATCTGTGCAAATGTTGATCTTTGTTAAGGTCTATCTTTTCCTTCTCGCTCTTATGAAATGCTTGATGGATCCTTGCTTTTATGAATCTTTGTAATAATTTCTGAATCTACTCTAAGGTTATGTGATCTGTAACAAACTAGTTCTTTTGACTCATTCTTCCTATTTGAAGGTAAGCCTTAATCTTGTGGGCTTTTTTTTTTTTTAATAACAGTAAATCTATTTTCAACCCCCTTGACTTCTGCAGAGAAATAATTCTTTGTAATACTAACATTAAAAATAAAATAAAAAACCCACTTGAAATCTGAAGATATAACCATAAGAAATAGAGAGATTCTCATTTGAGAAGCAATAAAGAAGTGAGCTGGCTTCCCACTGGAAGGAAAAAGAATTTTAATGCTTGCTGACATAAGCCTTCCTACACCTGCCAGCTTGTACACTTTTGTGAAATTGTTCAAAACAACAATTGCTGGAGAAGGAAAATAACCAGCTTACAGACAATGCCTTCTGTGACCTCAAAAGCCAAATCCTGCCCAGAAAACAAATGTTTCTTTACTACTCAGATGTTCTCAGCAGTCATAGAAATTAGCCAAGAACTAATGCTGACGGCTAAAGTCCTTTTGGGAACAAATCTTGTGTTTCAGAAATCCGAGACATCTTCTGCAGACGAAATTAATGATGTTACAAAACATTATTATAATTACTCTTGTAGAACTTGATTGCTGCAACATGTTCTGAAAGTTCCCATCATATTATTCATAATTATCTTCTTTCGAAGAGCAATAAGATGTTCTGACTATACAGTTTCCCTTCAGGGAAGAAGTATTTAGTGTCTTGCAACAGTTGTTTTAAAAAATCTTTATGCATTGAACAATAACACAAAGGGATAATTGTGGTTTAGGATTTCTGGTGTCTGTCAGTTAGGGTGGTCTGCCCTGCTTAGAGCTGTCCAAGCTGCAGAGACACACTCTTTGAAATGCAAGGAGGTTTGGAGGTATTTCGGTGTGTTTACACAGTGTAAGCCATCCCAGCAGAGCTGTATCAATCTGTTCACAACACCACAGGTTTAATATTGCATTATGAAGTCTCAGAAAACAGAGATGGGTCTTCTATCTTGTCCCAGTAGGATATGGATTCATATGGAGCCCTATCCCCTTCTTTCATCCCCTCTTTTGCTCCTAGATTTTTTTTTTTTTTTTGAGATTCATGTGACTTTAGCAATGTTTAGTGGGATCAAAGTGTTGCATTTTCTAGATTTTCTCAGCTTTGGAAACTTTTCGGCATTAATTTTTTGCCAAGAGGTAAAATGTAAGCCTGGAATGAAAATATCACCTGTTTTTCCCTGACTCTGAGGCAGAGGTAGATTAAAGCCAGCTTTAGCTGTGAGCATGCTGTGTACTGCACTAAACCAGCAATGACTGGCTAGCCAAGGGCTGTGATGAGTGATATTGCCTTTGATATTATAATGTCTGTCTCCCCTCTATGACAATTTTATCTTCTGTCGATGAAGGCATTCTTAATACTTCTGTGGAAAGCCTCTGTCTCCCTTATCTAGTGCTAGTCCTGTGGTTACTGGTATCTAGTTTTGGTTTGTTTTGTCAAAACAACAGCATAGCTACTGTTATCTCACTCAGAATAATTGTATTCTCTTAATGACTATATCCCAGTTTTCTCATTCTAGGGCATTTCTCTTCACCCTATAATTTAGTATTGGGTGTTGCAATATTTTTAGTGAATGTTTATTGCAGTTGCATTTCTGTGAAGTCAAGAGTGTTGGAGAACTAGGCTATAAAAGAATCTAGTTACGTTACACAGTGCAGAACAATCCTGAGACCCCCAGATCGTGCTAGTAAGTTGTCTTATGGAAATATGTAGCATAAAGCTATTAGAAATGTTAGCTGCAGTCCTGGAAATGATACATTTGTGTTGTTACAGCACCACAACAGGACTCATCAGCACCATTTCTCAAACTGAGAAATCTATTATAGCTCCAAGTTTGGAGTTTGACTGTCTCCCCCCAATGCTGTCCTGAAAGAATGAGCAGGAATACAACTAATGGCTCTGGTTCCATGAAAGATCAAGGTGTAGAGGGTGTGGATTTCTTTTTTGGATTGGTTTGGAACATGGAGAAGAAAAACATATTGACTAAGAGCATAGAAGCACTCCAAAACAACAAAATCAGCATGCTAGACTCATCTTGAGTGATTTTGCCAAAGTTACCCCAGGAATCCCAGGAATTCAGTTCTCTTTCCTCTGTCATTGCCCTAAGGACATACATACTAGAACATTGCTTTTACTATGTTCTGTTTTCTTTCCTCACTGTGCTGTGTGCAAAGCATGTTACTAATCATGTTGCTGTAGGGTTCTTTGGACTCTTGTGGTTTACTAGTATTAACAGGATTGTCTGAAAAGGGAAACAGTGCCAGGATTTTCAAGAATTCTAGTATGGACACAGGGGATTTGGATGGAACATTTTCTCTGTTGTGTGTCATGGAGTTTAATGGTGAGCTTTGAAGCTCTGGTGTTCAGGCTCCACTTTTGCCATTCAGAGTAGTGAAGCAATCCTCTGGTTCAGATTCCAGCTACAGCATGAAAGTTTTAGCATCTTTCCAGAATTAGAGGAATGTAGAAAAATAGGGTTGGAAAGGGCTCTATAAATCATTTAGGTGTCCCCCTGACAAAATCTGTTTGTTCTGTAATCTTTCTGACAGCAATAGACATTTTAAGTAACAGCCTGAAACAAAATGAATCAGACAGAAAATCTGATTTACATTCTGGGTGAAATTTGCCCTTATGCAGAAGCCAGCAGAAACCCTCCAATTTTCTCTCTTAAACTTGCATTAAGATTTAGACTGACACAATACTTTATAATCTTTGTGGGTGGGCAGGTTCTGGCCAGAAGGGTTTGATCCAAAAAGGAATGAAAATCTAGTGGAAAAGAGCCTTTTACATTTTAGCCCACAATGTGGTGTTCTTGAGTTAGTATTTTTCTTCTAATGGATTAAACTTTCTTTACCTCATAAATCATGTATCTCCACACTGCTGTCAGTATCACAAGTCAAACTGAGGTGCACATATGGATGATTAGCCCATAGCTGGCCATAGGATGGAGAACTGTGATTCAGAGCTGCTCAGGCTCTTGGATTTTAAAATAAATGTGCCAATACTTTAAAGTTTTCAAGTTTCATCTAGTGGCAATTTTCTAGAAGAGCTAAGAACATATAATTTCAGAATTTTATTCAGAAAGATTAAGCACTATTCATTTTTATGCCTGCTTGGCTGTGCTTTCTTATTTTAGAGACTATAACTGCCATTGCAGGTATAATATATTTTTAATAATAATAATTATTTTCCATTGAACCTGCTCAAACTTTAAAGAGCACTCATAATTGTGTAATAAAAAAGCTGTGTTAAGGATCCTACAGGGACAGGAAGAGAGGGTGATATGAATAATTATAGTATTCAATCCTGTACCTTTGAGAATTCATACCAGCTGAGGATCTACATATTTCTCTTTCTCTGAAGAAAATGAGGGTAAAACGGTAGCAAGTTTGCAACATCTCTGGCAGCTTTTGTGTACCAGGAACGTGGATAGATGGTGGATGTTCTCCTTCACCATGAACATCCATTTAAATTTATATCATAGATAAAGTATATTTGGGTGAGAAAGTACAGCAACTATACTGTTTATTTAAAGTCATACCAGACTTGGAGAATACAACATACCACATTTTATAGTAGTGTAAAAAAATCCTAACCAGATTTTAAATAATTACTGTGCATTCTTTGGAGACAGAAAAGGCATCCTTCATTTTTTTTTTCATAACTCCTTACAGAGCTCTTTAAACTGGAATTTTAATATAAAATACTTTCTTCATGTAGTACTCACAAATGATGAAATGCAGATGTCAAAATGGAGCAGCTTAGACATGCAACTACCTGCTAGTCTTCAGAACAGTTATGTTGTAACTTCCCCAAATGTATTTATTATTTTAATGCTATAGGTATGGTGAGTGGAGGTTTCCCTAAAGGGGTGTCACAGGGATCATTATGTTTCACTGTGAAGTGGATGGAAGGCAGCTGTGGTAAATGGAAGGAAACTTGTGTTATTATTTCTATCAAATATGCACACAGCAAAGCCTCCTTTAATATGCTTGGAAAAATGAAGGCAAGAGCTGCTCAATTTCTTTGTGGCACGTGGTTACCTCAAGGGGAAAGGACAAGTACAGTTACTGTAACACCTGTTCCATTTTATAAGCTCAGGAAGGGCTGGAAAGAAAAGCTGTCTAGGGTTTCAAGCAGACGTCTCAGCATAGATTCATATTAAGAATTACATATAAATTATGACTGTGCCTGGAAGCTGATGAGAAGAGTTGCCAATGTGAAATCATTACCTCTTAGCTATATAATTCTTCTAAAACAGATGAAGATGTTCCACACACTAAATGCTTTGCCTTTTTAAGGCTTGTGTTTTATTATTTGTCAAAGCTACTGCACTAGAGCAAAGTGACTATCGAGTTTCCTGACACTGATCTCTGCTCTCCAGTGTATAAAACCCTGCATACTTTTCCTGTGATATAAAGAGTGGAGCTATAAATACTCGAAAGCTAACATTATGGTGAGAGCTTGTAAGGTATTGCTATGATGTGAATTTAGGCCATTATAAAACTTGTTTGAGAAAACTGGTTTGGTGGAGTTTTTTGAAAAGCAATAGGGCCAGTTAAAAACTGGCATTTATTCCTTGCTCACTTCACTGAATTGCAAAGGTTAGAGCCACACCACAAATTCATTCATCTCTGGAACATCCAAGTCACACATTCAAAATCCCTTATTAGATGAGCACACTATTTCATTTCTGGATTTGTCCGATCAACAACCCCCAGAAGTAGAACCTTCCTCTGCAATCCTCAGGGGCATCACAGTGGGAAATCTATTTTTTTTTCCAAATGTAAAATGTTGTATTGTCTGGCCTGTAAGGACAGTAGGCTTTTGATAAAAAAATTCAGTCTGGTGGGACAGTGTGTGGTAAAGTGCACTTTGATGCTGGACATGCTGGGAAGTGATTGGCAGCAGGGATACTGCTTTCCTGTAATGAAAACAGCACGCAGGCAAGGATTCATTCAGAGATTAATTTGCCAAATTTCTACCGATTAAATATTTCCTCACTAAACCTCTTACCCATCTGCTTGTCTGTAAGTCTTTAAATACTACCAGTTTCACTTTAAAATATCCAGGAGGCTGGTTTCTTATCCACATAGTGGTTTCTAGAAGGAAGAGAATATACTGATCATTTACAAGTGCTAAATCTGATTTGTTTCTCCAAGTTTTCTTACTATGCGTATTTTAAAACCAGAGAAATTCAAGAATATTTTATGTGTACCTGGTTAGTAAAGAGAAATACAGGATGCTATCAGAGTAGTAAGATATTAAATAGTCAATCACAATGTCTGATTTCACCTTTTTTGTAAGGAAGATACAGGTACTTATGGCACTTTAACATAGACTGAGTCCTAAAATACGATGGAATTAATTTAGTTATTTTTACTGAGCCTGAGCAGTAATGCAGATTTCTCAGATTCATATTTAGCTTCAGGGACTGAAGATCTAACTACTCAAGGTGGAATAAATTTGGTATTAAGAAACAAAATTGTTCCTGAGATGTTAAGATTATAACTAGTATAGGACTGACAGTTTTGGTTTCTAGTTATATTTTAACACTATTTTTTATCACTTTTTTAGTCCTCATCTTTGCAGATCATTTAAATTTATAAAAGAATGCAGAAAAATACCTTTAATGTGTTTTTTATTATATTAATACATTAAAACTAATTATAGACACCTGAGCGCTTTAAAGTAATTTAATTAGATCTTCTGCATTATATTTAGATTATTTTATAGTTTTAATTTCTGAGGGCACAGAAATAAGTTATCAGAATTTTTTAATCAGCATCATAAGCCAGTATCATTTCCTTCATCACTGAGCTTATTTGAATTTTCCAGGTTACCTGTAGTGCCTGTGTAGAAGTAACGCAGATTTAGTCTGAGCCAGATGCAAGAGAACTGAAATTGTGTCTTGTTGTGAACTTTCAAAAATAAACTGAATAAACTTTAAAAAGCAGAGACACATGTATTGACTGTAATATTGCACTACTGAGCTCAGGTGGGGTTGATTGTGCATTTTTCCAAAACAGAGACCAGTTTTTTTATTTTCCACTACGGTTCTTATAATTAGGGTTTTAATTTTTGTGTTTTCTTCCAAACACATTGAAATCATCTGAGTCAGCCTCTCAATACCACTTTTCCCCCTGTGAGATAAATCACAGATGGAATAAAGTGCTAGGAAAAGTGGAAGGGGGCACATGGCTGTGCTGGACACAGGGGTGTCCTCACTGAGACCCCATTTGCCTTTCCCCTCCCTCCTTCAACACAGAGAAGTGCTCAGTTCAGAGGCTGAAGATGGAAGAGGCCACCTGGCAACAAGGTGAGGAAGCATCAGGAGACATGAAGATCTGCTTCACATAAGAATTTTAATTTTCCCAAGGTATTGCAGGGCTCTTAGGACTTTGTCATTTGAGCTGGACTGTATGGGGTGAGCCCAGAACCTTTTGCTCTGCCATCAGCTGTGCCTCCCACTCAGGTTTTCCAGATCACTAAAAATTAGCACTCCCAGCCAATTGCCTGCTGAGAGGAGCTCCAGTCATTGTTGGAGAGGGAACTGAGGAAGCGCTAGGAGTGGCAGAAAAAGAAGGAAAGGGCTTGTTTTTCAGAACTGATATTACTAGTTATGGGATTAAAAACTTGAGCTAAATGCTTGGGACAGGATGCTAAAACTTTTGTTCAAATATTCTTATCTCAACAAAGTCAGATTTTTCTTTGTTTATGAGCATGCTCTGTATAAATAGAATTATTCTAAAATAACATTGAAAAGGTGATATAATTATTTTACATATTTTTCAAAGTTAGAGTTGGAGGATTTTAGTGAGTTCTCCATACATTATCAAAATTTGACAAATTATTTCCTCTGTATTCCCTTCCCCTTCCATTTTTGCAAAAGTAAAAGTAATGAAGATGGATCCTTAGAAAAACTTAAATGTGTAATTTTCCCCACCTTCTGCTAGAAATAAAGACTTCCTTTTTAAAACGAAAAGGTGAAGTATCTAAAGATAAATGCTTACTTAATGCTCAGGCCCAAAATTTTCAGATAAAGGAGCAGCTGCGTTTGCTTTTCTAGATGACTGTATATGTTTCCAGAGGTGTGCTTATGGTTAGTATGTCATAAAATTCAGCAGTGAAGAGTGTAGTTACATGGTGATGGAAAGATGAGGAGGAGCCCAGAAACAGTAAATTGGTGTTGCTTTTTAGGCAGTTGAACCTTTGAGTATGGAAATTACATTCAAATCATACTGTTTGTATGAAGAGAGACTGATCCTGAGAGATGTGATTAAAAACTCACCATTCCTTGGCATTTTTTGTTTGGAGAAAAACAGTATACAAATCTCTTGTGTAATTTGCCACAATGTTTTTCATTTCTAGCCAAATTAAATGTACTTAAGCTTTGAAATTTTCTTATCACCTGGGTTATTATGTTGGGGTTTTTTTGTTTATTTTTTGTTTGCTTGCTATGGGAATGTGTGCAGTGTGGTCTTAGTAGGCTTTTTGTTGGAACACCAATGATCCACACGGACTAGAAAGCAGTGAAGATAAAACAAATAGTCATAAAAGCACACTGCAATACTTCTCTGGCTCTACTATTCCATTACTTTCTGCTTACCCAGCATTTTTAATACTGGGATCCTAAGATGAAGTTGTGCAGGTCATTTCTCTGCTCTCTCTGTGTACTAGGAATATGAGCAGTTAAGGACATATTAAGAATGCCTGTGTCAGGTCTGCAGTCTGTCTAGGCCAGCAGTCTTTGTTTTAGGAGTGGCAAATAGCAGGTGCTGGAGCTTATATACCTGGCCCTACCTGCAAATCATTCCCCTTTGTGTTGCCAGAGATATTGGCTTAAGAGCTATCTGGGTGGGGGTTTTTTTGTGTTTGCAAGAGTTTGCCAGCTCAGTCTCAGTGAGAGACTTTGTTATTTTTCCTAAGCTGAACCAAAGGTAGATCCTCTTTGTTATGGCAGAAATTCAATTTATTATGTGTTTTATATGTTTAAGAAATTGTCTGCTGAATTAATGTCTGAATTAATGTGTAGCCTGAAATGATTCTGCTGTGGGTTCAGAGCATTGCAAATAGCAGTTCTACAGAAAAAGCATACTTTATTGCCATCAATTACATGTTTTCTGAATTACCTGAAAGCTTTATGTAAAACTATGTATCTCACTTGTCAAGCTGCAGATATTTTTATATCCATTTTTATTAAACAATTTAAATAAGGAATGATAGTCAAGTTGGTTGTGAATCACCCCTAAGTTGTCAAGCTAGTCATTCTTGCAAGTGTTTAGCCATGAAAGTTTGGGGGACCAAATTGATCACCCGCTGTATGAGCTCATCCCAATTCAGTTATACTTCAGGAATTTGTCAGTTTTGCCTGAGTTTATCAGATAAGTTCGCAACTAATTTTTAATATCTGTAATTGAGTCTGTTCTTCTTATTTTCTTCTTTTGTCTCTCTTAGAGTCTTTTTCAGTTGCATTCTGTTTCCTAATCACTTTAATTTTACCATCCATCTGTTTTTCACTTTATTTGTATCTGTATTTGGTTAATTATGCCCTTTTCAGTCTTACTGCAGAACTGAGCATCCTTAGAAGAGTTGCATTTATTTGCTATCCTTTTACCTCCTGCTCTGCTTTCTCCCGCTGTAGCTTGGTGTGGATGGTTATGCACATCAGAACCCTGCTAACGTGATAACATGTGCTGACTCTACAAAAGCTCAGGATCAGCTTTCCATAGTCCCAGTTGCTTTTAATGGAAGAACAAGTTACAGCTGTGGCATTGCTTCCCTGTGATTCCTGCTAATATATGGATCCAACACTGCTGGCTACCAGCATAGTTTTATGAGAAAAGAGCCTTTGTCAGAAAACCAGCGCAGTAGCAGTAGTTTAGTATAGTTCTATTCTAATCTCATGTCTCTGGTTTCCCCAGTCATTATTGGATTCAGCAAATAGCCTGGCCTTAGGGATGTGTAGTTCCTTCTGGGATGAAGAGAGATCAGACATTTCTCACATTAGGGATATGCATGAAATGATACTCGCTGGACAGTTAATTTCTTATGTATTGTAAATATGAGCTTCTTTCACACTCCCTGACTCCAACAACAGTGGCTGGTTTTGGAAGGTTTGTGTCAGGCCAAGTACTAGGTCGTTACATTCCTTTGCATTTTGTCTGGTCTTCAGGTAACTCAAAAAGGTTGATTCTTTCTAGCACAAATAACTTTGATGATGGAAAAGATGATACTGCAATTTGGAAAACTCTGTGAATTGAACTATGTCCCTGATGACAAGGAAATTTTAAGAAATGTCATATATTAAAAATAACTTGATAGCAGAACAAAGATTCTGTGGAATGTAATCTCAGGGAAGCTCTTGATTTTTCGTTTCTAATTGTTGGAACTGTATCTGACAATGTAATGTAAGTGGTCCCATTCTGAGGACTTTAAATAAGGACATTGAAGCAGTCAGTGCAGGCTGGTCAGTTGACAGAATCTCTACATGACTCAAATAAGCTTGAAAGATTTATGAGTAGAACTACCAAAGCAACAATATTTCCCTTGAAGGTTGTCCAGATTAGTCTAATACTCGTCCCAGAGTTTTAAATCTTCATAATTATCAATTTATGTTTGTAACGTTTATAGCTGTTGGAAAGCATCTGCTCCCTTTAAGCTTCACTGTTTTGTTTTATATGCTCTCCTTCCATGACAGTGAAGTTTACCCATAAATATGCTTTGCCAGCCAGTTATGTCACATTCTAGGCACAGCTGAAGTTTTTCTCTTGTGTTTGCAGTCATGTCAGTGATGACAGATGCCATCTTTTCTACAGTCATATTGAGATCATGTGACCATGGAGTCTAATTTTCATAACGAATATTTGCCTGCAACAAATGTCAGATTGACCTAAAAATGTTTTATTCTATACTTCCTCTCAAGCTAGCTGAATAAGAGTTATTTCATTTGTAATTAGACCAATATAAATCATGTTCTATCACTTATATTCCCTCATGAATGCTTGAGGGAAAACACAGTTGGACAGTCAGTGAGGACTGGCTGCTCCCCAGGAGAAGGTGAGGCAGGAGCAGAGGATGGTGGCACAGACAGCAGTGCCCGAGTGAGAGGAACAGGGGCCAGAGGGATGGCCAGACAGGGACCCTGAGACAAGGCCAGGACAGATTGTCAGCCAGCAAGAGGGCTGGACCCACAGACCCCTGGGCTGTGCCGCAGCAGGAGGGGTAGTTCAGCTCAGGAGCACATGGCAGAGGCTCAGCTCAAAGCAGCTCCCCTGGGAAGGGGCTGTGAGCCCAGACTACAGGGCCAGCGAGGGAGGGGGACAGGCTGCAGCTGCTCTGCCTGCCCTGGCCCCCAGCCCGGGCTGACAGCTCTCCCGGGGGATACCCTTAGGGCCCTTGCATATGGTTTGCAGTCTTTAAACTCTTCAGAGTAGTTGAACACTGGTATATTTACTTATTCCATTCTCTGGTAAGGTTTCTAAATTCATATTTAGAATCTTGACTTTCTTTTTTTGGTTTTTCTTTTTTAAGACTACTGGAGTCTGAAGGTCCTTTATGAAATCCATTATGTTGTTATGAATGTTCATGAGAGTTACATGCCTCTGTTTTACCTCTCTCAAGTTAATTGTTTTCGTCTTGCACTGATACTTGGAGCATTGTCACCTAGGCATGACCCATGCCAAGTGACATGTAAATTATCTTTTGTTTATTCTGTGTTCCATTTTATTGATATTAAGTAGCGGCATCTCTTGGAAATGTCACCAGCTGTGCAGAGGAACAAAGCCATAATGCAGGGCTTGTTTCCTCTCACATGTGCTGTTCAGTTCCATGAGATGCCTTTCTTGTAGCAAAGCTGTCTTAAGTTTTGTGATCAGAGTTCCCCTTGCTTCAGCTCTGCCAGGCCAATTGTTCTTGTAGAACTTTGAAAACTGAATGCCTGAATTAATTCAGGGTGAAAGCAATAAATCAAGAAAGAGGACTTTTTTTGTTTGTTTGTTTGTTTTTTACCCTGTAACATTTTAGGCTTTTAATTATGCTAGTTATTCTGGCATAAATGAGAAGGGGAAAGATAATGGGGTAAATGTGGGAAGGCTGTGAGCATCAGGGAAGCCAGCATTTCAATTATCTTCCTGCTGGGCACATGAGTCCCTAATTTTGAAGCACTTAGTGCTAGTACCAGTTTAGGGCATTCTCTCCATCTCCCAACTCTGCTCTTGCTGCTTTCTCTGTTACCTGCTGTGCCAGCAGTTCCATCGAAATGAACTGGCTTAAGGGGAGCATGGACTGTGTGGAGAACAGGAATAATTTGTGATGATTTCCCCACTGCTTCCTATTGTGAAACTATGTATCTGGTTAATTAACCATGGAAGCATAAATCTATGCTCAGCATGGGAAGACCATATTTGATGTCAGTTGTAGATTCTTGATAATATTTCCGATGTGACAAAAATCTCTTTTTTGTGAGAAATGTGAATAATCAATCAGAAAGATTTCTTAGTTTTCTGCATCTTTTTGCTTTTATTTAGTCTGATGCTTTAAACATGACTAGTGTCTTATTGCCTAAAAAAGTAACAATGTAACAGTTAAAACTCACATTTCTCTCCTATGCTCATTTTAGCCTTTCCCACAGCAGCTGGTATTTGCTTTAACTGTAGAACTTACATGTTAAAGGACTTCAAAGTTGCCACCTGTCATTCTTATCTTTTTCCTCCACATTGCATACATAATTTCTTTTTTTCTTGATACAAACACTGCAAATCTTCTAGATTATATTTCTGCTTGTGCAATGTAAGGCTGGTAACCCTCTGAGATTGTATTTATTGTGTAAAATAAGACAGAAGCACACCCTGCACAGGACAACAACAAATGGGCCATATTTTACTAGTAGCATCAATTTCCATGCTCTGTGTTAAGAAGCTCATTTATCAAGCCTTTAGGTTTATTTAAGAAAAGCGTGTTTGGAAGCTTTCAGTAATTCAGTGCATGGCACTTGATACAATTGTCAGTCCTTTTATCTGCATAAACAGTTTAATGACTACAAGGGTGAGACAAATGAGGATTTAGTACTGCAGTTCCAAGTTCCTTTGCTATTGTTGGCTCCCAGCCAGAGCAGCATGGAGTAAACATGCAGGATTTCTCTCCTTATTCCTGGCATTTGATAAAAGTGGCTCCAAATTGATTTTTGCATCTAGCAAGCAATTTGATGACCCACTGGAATTCCTAAACTTGTATGCAGTGACCTATGCCATTCCTAATGGAGCAGCAGTATGGAGTTACTCAGACTTACTGTATTGGAGACAGTGATTACTGCATGTTAATTTTACTTTGGCCTATCTAAACATTGTAAAAGGTCAAAATAAAGCAACAAACCCAGCCACCTTAATGCTTCTCAGCTTTGGGGGCTATTTTTAGAGGTTAAGCATTATACAAAAAAATTACAGAAAATCACTAAGTCTGTCATGAGTTGATGCCACTAAAGGTTTTAAGATTTTTGCTTCACAGTTAAGTCCTGATCATGGGGCTATAATCTCGAAAAGGGCATACAAAAGTTTCCTTGCCTAGTTGGAGCCCCAACTCTATTTAAAAGCAATGAACTCTTTGTCTGTCTCTCTACATGGATGACATTTATAGAGGATCCAAAGCATGTGAACTTCGCAAAAGGTATCCTAAAATGTCATTGATGATCTACTAGAATATTTTATCATAGGCTTTTGAGAATGCATGATATTCAACAATAATTCTAATGTAGATTTTCCAAAATGTGTATGGTCCTCTTTCTAGTCATTTATTACTGGAATTATATGGACTTAATGTAGGTATTTAAAATGCTTTTCTGTAACCAGTGTTTTGGATTGAAAGAGACACAGATTTGAAACTGAGTAATTGTGTGTTTCTTGTAATCTGGAAAACAATTGAAACAGAACTGTAAATGTTACATGATGGAATTTAGCAGAATGTCCCCTATGGCCTCTTGTCACACTTTTTGGAGGAGTTAAATAGTAAATCCCAGATATTTTTAGTCCCTAGGGTTAAATTAGTCCTGATTTCCTAGCTAGATTTATTCACAGAAGGTAAATTGTTTGTGCATCACCAACTTCTAAGATACACAATTCAGCCATCATTGAGAACTGTGTTCTTCGCTTCTCCAAGAATCAACCTATTACCAGCAAAACCAGGTTTGCACAGAGATGTTAAACATTTTGATTTGGATTTCATTCAAAGATCAAAGCTTAGCAGTGCAGGGAATTGGAATGACTATCAGAAAAAAATTCTGAAGTCTTCACCCTCCTGCCCTTCCCTTAAACTAAGTAGCATCTGCTACTAGGTTTGTGCTGTCACTCCTAAGTTTCATATTGGGCTAAAACTGTAAAACACATCCAAAAGTTAATCCTTGACAAAGTCACTAATTACAGGATGATTGAGAAACTACTGTCACCCAAAAATGTTATTAGATCTCTTCCCCCCCTGCCCTCCATCAGTACTCACAGTGTTAAAGAAATTAGGGGTTTTCCACTTATATGAAATCTTGGGAAATTTTCTCATCTCTGTAGTTTAGTTCTTGAATTGTCATTGTGCACATTTGGGCCAGGTTTTCACCATGTGTGTTCTTGATACCTAGGCAAGCCCAGTAATAAGAAGATGGGATTTATCCTGGTTCTGTGTTAATGATCCAATCTTTTGTCACTAAGTTATTCATCTTTGAGAATGTGTTCCGCTACTGTAAATCCTCCCAGTGATCATGCAGGACTTCTGAGCCCCACTTTGAAACAATCAGAGAATATAACAAAGACAATACAAGAATCTATTACTAATATTAATATGCTCAACAACTGAAATTTGTAATTTTCCTATCTTGAAAGTTGAGATAATTTTCTAAGTTGGTATTGCCTCATCATTGAACCTTGGGTAACCTTCCCTCTTAATTAACTTTGAGAAAGCATTTAAGTGTAAGCCTGCAGATTAATTTTTATTTCTGTATGTACCTTACTGTCTGCCAGAAGAAACATTTAATTTCCTGATGACAGGAAGTCCTCCTTGAGCAAAAAAATCCCAATCTTTCTGCTGTTATTATGAGGTCTGATAACTAATTACTTTCTCAATCATGTACAAACAAGGAATCTCTGTGAATTTGAATGAAATAGAGGAAATACTGACAATTACCAGCTTTTACTCTTAACTCAAATATAGTAATTTATACTGAAAGGCAAATACCATTGCTAGATACTGTTTTGAAGAACCATGAAAGTCTTATATTTCCCAAATGGATAAATTATCTCAGAAGCATTTGCAAGTTTAAATGTATCAAAGCTTCCAAAGAGTGAATCGCTGTTTGTCAGTGAGTGTTCAGTGTCTCTTGACTTCTGGCAAACAGTGTAAAATTGGAGCCTGGCTCTGTGTCAACTTCTACTGATGGAATCTGCAATAGCTTCCTATAGATAGTAGTCAGTAAAGCCTCTGTAATATAAGCTGCTGCCCAACAAAATGTGAAATCCCTTCCTGCCAGTGCCAACTGTGACAATTTAGTGATTTGAGCCAGCTCTAAGCCTTGCCTTTTGCTCTTGATAAAGGTTGATGTCTCCTCCTGTTTAACTTCATTACTTTGGGGCTCCCAGATCTTGCCTTGTTGCTTGTACCCTACTTGTCTGCTTGGTTGTCATTTGGAGGACATCTGCAGAATTTTTTATGCTCACACCTTCTACAGAAACACAGAATTTTTAATAGGTTCAATCAGAATGTTAGGCATTTCAGTATGAGGCTGCACCTTATCCACAGATGTGTCTTTCTTCTGGAAACAAATCCTGTTTCTCTTAAAGGCAGTGGAAAGACTCCCATCACTCTCAATGAAAAGTGATTTTCTTTCCTTTTTTTTTTTTTTCCTAGTTATAGGGGGGGTTTTTTACACATTTACACCTCTGGAATTTTTGGTCCATCACCTCATGCAAGAAGGAGTTCCAGTGTAGGCAGAAGTTATAGTAACTGGCAATGATTAATTCAAACAAAACATCAAACTGGCTCTGTCACACTCTTAGAACAACTGGATTGGAGATGAATCCTAACTGAATGAGTATTACATTTTAATTATCAGATTTTTTACACAGATCTTTCCCTTTGATAAATTTTCCCTTTCTATTTCTCTATGCTTAAACAGGAGTGAGCAAAGACAGTTTTACATCTTTCGCCTAAATGCAGAAACATTTCATATATTGTTTTTCTTGAGATAAGAGGAAAAGAAATGAAAGGAAACAGTGCCTCATGTTGAGTAATCTTAAGAAACTGTGCTAAGAACTGACATACTGAATGATGTGTGCAAGTATCAGTGGGAGCTCCTCTGAAGGGCCCTGCCATGGGGAATAAACATTGAAAGCATGCAGAGGAAAAGATGAGTGACAGCAGAAGGTCCATGCAAAAAGTAAAATTATGTACTTGTAGCTAATCAGATCTTGAGAATGTGTCTTTTTTTTTTTTTTAGGTGTCAGTAGTTTGTCTTAAGCAATTTGGCTCCTATAGGTAATGGCTGCTCTGGCACTTTGCAGCTGCTTCTAAAAAAAAAAAAAAGAAAAAGCAAAGATGAAAACTGTGGTTCAAAATTATCAAATTGTTGCTTTATTCATGCTTTGTCATTGACCATCTGCTTCAGAACTGTCCAGTGGGAATGGGTAGAATTTGACTTTAATAAAAATCAAACAACTTCAACAGATTTTTATTATCCATTGCTAACGTGGATCTAAGCAAATTATTGAAATACTAAATATGAATTATTTATTCATGGTGGGTAATAAGAAAGGGATATTAAGGCACTAAATAACTGATTTGAAAGAAGTATGGGATTTTTAAAAGGTGACGGTTTAAATGTGGAATTGATGGGATTACATAAGTGTTAAATACTGGTCAAAAAATGAATCCTGTGGAACTATCTGATGGAAAAGAACGTTGCCTGAATACTTAATACAGGGAAACAAGCTAGAGGTTTACTAGGGGAGAGTTCATGTGCAAAGCTACAGCATGAATTCTTGTCCTAGTTCAGCAGGTGGGAGCAGTTATCACTGTGTGGGGGTGACCAAAGCTATGTATTTTACCCACTCTATTCATTCCCAAGAGCAATGGATCATTTGCAGCAGCTGCCCAGGGAGTCATTAGCACCTTCACCCCCAGCCTGAGGGGGCGTGGCTGCTCAGGGGCCATCAAGGGTTCAACAATACCCCATGACTCACAGAGTTAATCACCCATTGTGTGAGTCCCCACCCTGGGGGAGGGACTGGGTGC
>JAOXXN010000102.1:5955622-5987811 GCA_026770055.1 Myrmophylax atrothorax
GGGAAATGAATAGAGGGTGTGGAATACACAGCTTTGGTCACACCCACACAGTGATAAACTGGTCCCAGTTGCTGAACTAGGATAGATGTCAAGGAAAGGAGGAGAAATAGGAGAATAAGCAAGGCCTGGAGGGAATGTCTGAGCAGGGACAGGAATAGAAACCTGCTTGAACAGCACTTCATAGAAGGCATGGGAGAAGGTGCAACAGCCAAAGTGACAGTGGCCAGTGGAGGAACCCACACCAGAGCAATGGATGAAGAATCAAGGATCAGCAAAACAAAAGGTACCACTGTTAACTGGCAATCAGTTACATTGTTTGGAATTCCCCAGCTGCCTTTTTGCCCATGACAGCATGCCCTTCCTTCTTCCTTAGCATCCAGGACTGTTGTTTTAGGCATCTGAGATTATAACTCTGTCCTATCTCTGTTTCTAGGTTTCAAATCATAAATTTGTTGAAACTTTCTCTGAGCCTTGATGAAATTGCCCCTTTTCAGCCTGTTTAGTCTGTCCTTATAAGGCAGTTCTTCCAACTACTTGTAATTTTCAGCTGCCTTTCATGGGCTTTTTAGAAGTTGATTTCACCCTTTCGGAGGCATCCCTCTTCTCCAAGATTACTAGACCTCCAGTCAGGATGTGGATACAGCAGGATTTTATATAGTCACAAAATGAAGGACTTGTTTTTCATCCCCTTCCTGAATGACGTCTGATGATCCGTTGACTTTTTTGGCTGTTGCAGTCTGTTTGAGTCACTGATTTCAGAGAAGAGCCAGTGATGATTCCAGTGTCCTTTTCTTAGGCTGTAACTGCCAGTCTCAAATTCAGTGTCATCATGGCAGGGTTCAGATTGCCTCTGTCTCCACTCCCTCCATGTTCCCCACCCCACTCCTTGCAGTGTCTTCTTTTACACTTATTTATATGGAAGTTTTTCTGCAGCGTTTTTCTGTGGCCACTTGAGTTGGTGACTTGAGCTACTTGCTCAGGCATGGCATTTGATTTCCTGAAAGAATGTTATGATATGCAGAGACCAGGATATCTCCTCAGGTCATTGACGAATATGAAAAAAAGCCTTTTCCTCCTCACTGAGTTGTGTATGTTCCTGATCCTTCTCCATCCTGAGATTTTTCCCTTACTCTGTATACTTTGGTTTATGCCTTTGGAAAAGACTATGGAAGAGAACTCCAGGCCTGTGACTGCTTAATTTCTTTAACAACCTAACCACATAAAGCAAGATCTGTGCAAATTGCAGATACGTGTTATTTCATCCACTTGTACAACCACAATTTAATGGATTATGCTCTTGATATTTAGTGAGTAGAGCTAAGCTTTGTTTCTGATATTTGTCAAAAGAGGCAGCATATAGACATGAATAAAGAAGCAAAATCCCTGAAGAAATAATATATGCATATGCAATCCTAGAAGTATTGTGGACTAATGTGGGATGTAGCTGTTGGAGGATAGGTTTAGAGGGTTTTTTTTCCCCCCTCACATTAGAATTAATTCATTAAACAATAATAGTTATAGCATGGCATGATAAATAAAATTTCCTGTCATACTTGGAACAAGCTTCAGTTAAATAAAAATTTTACAATGATATACAGTAATTAATAAAGGGAAAGAACATTTAACGGAAGTACCTCTTATA
Source organism: Myrmophylax atrothorax (assembly GCA_026770055.1). Classification (NCBI taxonomy): domain Eukaryota; kingdom Metazoa; phylum Chordata; class Aves; order Passeriformes; family Thamnophilidae; genus Myrmophylax; species Myrmophylax atrothorax. The sequence continues at coordinate 5,957,265 of JAOXXN010000102.1, forward strand.
AAACATTTTTCACTTTAACCCTTTTGTTGAAACACAGTAAACTGTAATTTATAGTTCATCACATCATGTGGGTGTGATATCTGACATGAGCACTATACAGATACGGTAAGAGGTGAAAAGTTGAAATTAAGAGAAGCTTGGCCATTAAGAGGAGCAGCCATCACTGTGGTCACTGTGTGCAGAGACCACTGTCACACTGCCCCAGACTCGGGGAGCCAAGCCACAGAGATTGCTCTGGGGACAGTGAGGCCTTTCCCCTTGTCCTGCTGCTGTTCTAGGTGAAGTAACATTCTAGCATCATAGCCAAGCTTGCTCAGTGAATATATTGTCTGCTCCCTCCTAATTGCTAGCATTTCTACATAGGCAGATAATAACAAATTATCTCTTATCTGATTTAGCAACTTGTCACTTAAATTTTAAAAATGTGAAGCTGTTAGAACAAGACAGTATTTGACAAAGTTGAAATCCCTTCTGTCACTGTAAAATAACTCCTAGTCCTACTAGTAGCAGACCTACGCTTGCTTTTGTATTTACAGCTGGGCTGTATGTATTGGATTGCAAGATGGAAGGATTGTTGCAATAAATCTGGACTTTTCCACAGTTGTGAACCACACAGGTATCAGGTATTTTACTTATGATTTGTGTCAAGAGGTATTAATCTTCAGAAGGATTCCAGGTTAATATATTATATAGACACTCACTTCCAGACTGTTTGCTACATACAGTAGCTCCTGAATTTTCTTGTTTTTTACTTTGATTTTGTAACTGGCTGCCTTGCTGCTGTTCCATCTTCATCTGGTTATTTGCATGTTTGCAGCAGATGCTGCATTGGAGCAACAGGTTACAAGGACAGAAAACTTTTGCTATCCTGTAATACTGCAGAACTTATAAAATATATTGGGTTTATTTGTTAAGGCAAATTGTCCCTCATCTCAGGCTTCCAGATATTTCTAAGTTCTCAGGGTACTTTTTGCCAAATGACTGAAGCCCTATGCTTGTTAATCTGGTAGCTTTCTCATTTGTTGTGAATTTTCCTAGTTCAAGGACTTGTTAGATGTTGATGGCATTGCTCCAGTGTAATCAGTAATATAATGATGGATATCAGCTGGGGAATGGATCTCATGAATTAACCTACTTGCTCTTAGACATTTGAGGTAACCTACAACAGAGTTCTTAAAGCCAATGCTTTTTTTTTCTTATTAAATTCATTCTGGTGAAGGTGAGTTAAATATATGGAAAAAATAATGAGAAAAATAAGAATATATTATTGAAATTTGTTTAGTATAATGAAACCAAAACGTTTTGGGGAAAAAAATGGCCAAGATGACTGTGTGATCTAGATATCTTCCCTTGTTTTATTTTTAAAATTTATTTATTTATTTTGGTCTGATGCTAATTCTGAAAATTGTACTGCAAATTCCATGTTGTAGCATCTCCAGTCTGTAATTTATGTGGACCACAAAAAGAAAAATATATTCAGGCATGTGATTTTTTAAAAATTTTAAAGTTTACTCTGCAGTCTGAGATCATCAGTTTTTTGCCACAATTTATAACAAAATCATGTAAGTGTTGAGTTACACACACAGAAGTCTTACATGATGTTCCAGATGAATTCAATTGTTGTTTAAAGTGTAGACCAAACCTGATGATGCCCATCACCTGTGGGAAAAGCCAGGATGAGGAATTTGGGGTTCTCTTCCATTTTTAAATTCATCCTTATAGAATGACATATATGTGAAAATATGGCACTAACAAAACACACTTAAAAACACCTTTGTGATGTCAGTGTTTTTAAAGGACTAAAAATTTAAATGGCTTTCTACAGTCTGGATAAAAAAAAATAACAGTATTTAAGTTTCTTGAAATAAAATGAGTCTTTTGTATTGCTGAATGGGTGATAAAAGTAGGTGACAGACCCCACATTGAATTCTGTACAAGAATTGCTCCTCAATGGAAACACATTAAAGGAAGCAGCAAACAGCTCTAATAATTTTGAAAGAAAAACCTGAGGAAGTTGAGAGGTACATTTAGTACTCTGTAGAAAAGAGGTTCTGTTCTCTGGTGGTTTTAGTTTTAATATTGTCTAGAACAACAAGATGTTTTTTCGGAATATTGGCGTTAAATTAAAACAAAAAAAACCCCAAACAAAAAACAACAACAACAAAGAAGTTTTGGCTTCCAACTCTTCAATAAATCTAGCAAGGGAACAAAAGCCAAGTATTGTGTTCAGTTGTTTGTTTCTACACAAATGCTATTCTCTTCCTTAACTTGATTTTGTAATGTACTTAATTTGAAGGGATTTGAATTTTTTGTGTTAATGTGGATGCTATTGTGCTGAGGAAAATCATAGGCTTGTCCAGATGAGCCATGTTGAGAAAGATGGGCTGTTTCTTTGTGTTAATACTGAAGAGATTTTGATTAAAAGAAATATAAGTCTGAAATTTAGGAGAACCCTTGTTTCCTACATGTCTAGCCTTTGTACTCCTCAGTACAGGCTCTATACCTTGATTAGTGAAATTATGAAAGTGTTATATGACCTCTGAACTGTATATGAAGCTTAAAAATATGATAAATGAAAATGCATTTGAATGACAGGACCATTATTTCAGTTGGAGGAGTTAATCAAAGAAAGGCTCTACGAACTTGTCAGTATATGAATGTCCTGCAGAAGCAACCAAAATTCAACAGCCCAAACCATGCAGAAGTGCTTCATTTAAAAATAAAAATTCCCTTCACAGTGGAAAACAGTAACAGAGGAATAATTACTTCATGTGACTCTTCATCTCGTCATGTCTTTTCTCGAATATAGTAATTTCCATTAGTATATTTTTTCTCTAGCACTCTTCTTCTTTTTACCATGTTGGTGCTATCTCAGATGTGTTAGGTTTTTTCTGTATTCTACCTTCATATTCTTCACAGCTGCGACTTTGGATTTTGTGTGTGTGTGTGTGTGCGTTTTCTTTGAATGATTTTTAAATGTTGTCAAGTCTTCTCTGCTGCAAAATCCAAGTGGGGAACTGCTGACTGAGCAATTTTGGCTGGGGGAAGACTTTTCTTGGTTGAGGGAAGATTAGTTTCTGACCTGTGTTCCAGGGCTGTGCTGACATGGAGAACATCCTCCTCCTATTGTCTGTTTACAGAAAAATGGAGCCTTTTACAGGCTTGGGCTGGGACCAGCTCTCCCACCACCTTTGCATGTAATCAAGCTTTATTCAAATGGACTCCCTGGTAGGAAATGTGAGTGTAAATACCAGTGGTACAAACTGGGGAGCTTGACAGCTAAGTCATTATTAGCCCCTTTTAAGCTTTAGGAAACAAATGTTCTGCAAACATTTTATTCACCTCTTAACCTAGATTTCATTTTCTTTATCCCTTACTCTGGCTGAACATGTGACATAACGGCTTATGTGAAGAAAGTACTAGGATGAACTCCAAGTTTGGCTGAAACTAAGTCAGTCAGTAATTGTACTTACATTCCCATATGGCTCTGTGCTTGTTTGCCCTGTTTGTGAGCTGAACTGATAGACAGAAATCATGGAACCACAGAGGGAAAGACAACATGCAACATGACAAACTCAGATGGTACTGATAAAGATGTGAGTAGCAGACAATGAAAACATCCATTAACTAGAAAATGGTAAGTTCAAAGACAATGGAATCAACACTTAATTTCTTGAGACTGGTTTTTTCCCCACTCAAAAAAACCCCAAACCCTGCTATATTCCATGAAAACTGGGGTTTTATATGAATCCTGCATCTGGAAACTATTTTCTTAATCAAAATTCACCAGTCAAGACCATCATTCAGGAGTAATCATATCCTGTATGTTGAAAATATTTTTATTAATTTTTTTTGTAGTCAATGCTGAGGGAATTATATTGCTCAATGGTTGAGAAATACTGAGATTAGGCAAGATTTTGCCCATTTATGCTAGATAAGTCTTAAATATCTATAATATATCCAAACCCTTCTGACAGTCAGTGAATAACATACTGCTCTACATAAAAACAGCTAAGAAATTTGGCAAACACAGCATAAGCTTGATGGTTCTTATCTGAAATTAAATGAGCTGTAGCTGTCTATCAGAGTAATGCTTGCAGTACATTCCAGATATTAACAGTTTGGTGTGGGGTTGTTGTTGTTGTTTCCTTATCCTGATCAGCAAGTTTGGAGTTTGTGATGCTTTTTCTTTACTAATTTCATAAAAAACCCTTGTGCTTCAAAGGTGCTTCCAAAGCATACTGCTGCATGCAGTGCAGCTGCACGAGGAAATACAGCAGCCAGCTTAGAACATGAGAGCAAATTCTGACTTTAAAAGGACAAAATCTGCTAAATATTAAGCCTTGTTCATCTCATTTCAGGCAAGTTGATTAACATGCTTGAAGCAACATTTCTTTTTATTTTGAAATATACATAGAAGATTGTTTCATGTAATTGAAAATATTACTTCCCTATCTTGGCTTTCATAAATATATTTCTCTTTCAAATTTAATACTTCATCATGGCAATACAGAATATCAGCCTTGCCTGATTTGGGGAATTTCTTATATCATAAAGATAATTTTGTATTCTTTTGTTACCTCAAGAGAGGGAAGTATCTTTCACAAATTTGTGTTGAATTAAGACGGAATAAGGAAATAACAAAGATTAAATCCCTTATCTTTCATGCTGCATATGATAGAATTGTTTTAGCCTACCATGTTCTGAGTATGTGTCATTCTTGCCTGTGAAAATGTTTGCTTCAAGAGGGTGCCACTGAAGTCCAGGGACTCTAAACTGGAATACAAATACTGTTGCAGTTTCTGTTGTGGTTTATTTTCTCTCATTCAAAAGACAAAATCACCTTGAAATCATAGCTGAAGAAGGACTCCTCGTCTTGCTTATATTACAGGTTTAGAACTAAATGTGGTAATCAAGGTAATCAATTACCATATCATCCATCATCCCATGGATGAAGTAAAATTCTGTGATTAGTAAAGAGAACTAAGAAGAGTAAGTGACTAAATAAGTCTGGTGATGGTGGCTGGTACAGTTACATGTTCTATGATAAAGACATAACTGTCTCCAGACTTTGAAATAGGAGTTGTGTAAGATACTGTATTAAGACTTCCACAGTAGTCAGCCTTGCTTAATAGAGATGGCATTTTCTTTTTTTAGTAAGTGCTTAAAAGATTGTTGTCTTGCTAATAACTATTTTACATTCTATATCATTCTCATTTTTCTATACCTGTGTGTAGAAAACCAGAAGATCAATAACTGATACGAGTAAGCAAATAAGACTTTTCCTCAGGACAAAGGGTTTTCATTTTCTTATCTGTCAGATTTAGCCAATGCCTTCTGTGGCTGGGAAAGCCTCCTTTCATTCAAACACTCTGTGGCACTTGATGTTTATATGATGCCTCTTTTGAACCTTTGCTGTGGAGAGATTTTATGGAAGGCAGTAGAATTAACATTAAGTATGTGCTTGGGTGTGTGGAACTTTGTAAATAGAGAAGAGCTGAAAAGGATACCAGCACTTGAAGGCTTGTGGGATAGGGGGACTGGTGGAATTGCTGACAGCTACAGCAAAACAGCACGGGAGGGAGGGAGATGGGAGGAGAGAAGGGGAGCTGGGTTTGACATGTTGATTTTCACTTGGCAAGAGGACATCTGGAGAAGATTCTGTAGAAGCAGTTTGAATTACAAGTGTGAACAAAAGGGAAGTGAGTGAGAAGGAAAGAAATCTGGGAATCGTTGTCACAGAGACTGTAATTCAAGTTCTTGAGAATAGCTAAGGTTGCCCAAGGACAGCCTAGTTAAGCTGTGTGCATAGTATGGAGCCTATTTCTTCTTAAAGATACAAATCTTCTCACTTGGAGACTAATTTTAAGAAAAATGAAATAAGAACAATCTCGAATCATGATTATTTGTTATTCAATTTTTAATTTATAATACTTATTTCTAGTAAAAGTATGAATAATTGCAGAAATCCATAATTTGAAAATATATTTTCATTGGACTGTAACATGTCTTCAGAATTACAAAGGAAAACAATCAAGGTTAATTCCTTATGCAAAATTTCCCTGAAAACACATTGAGCAACATGGTAAAACATTTCTGTATTCTGCAAGCAAGCATCAAAACAATTCCTTTGCAAAGATGCTTGGTAATTTACCCTGTATTTTCTTAGAAAACCCAAAAAGCCCCTCAATAATTCCCCATGTAGAAGCTACTTTTTAAATATGGAGAATTTTTGTTACCATGAGTGTCTGAGAAATGCATCTAATCCTGAGTTTCACACGGCTGGAAGTTACTGTTCACGCCCAGTGATAAAGGCCATGCAAAATACTGACATAACAGGGTGTACTGTAGTTCATGTCCTGCTGACGTGTCTGCCTTTTGGATTCAGAAAACATCAGCTGTTCAGAGCACTGCAGTTAATAATAAATGGAGAAAAATATCAAAAGAGTTAGTTTCTTCAGACATTCAGGCTTGTGATAAGAGTCAGGTTATCTGCTTCTCATTAGAGCTTAGTTTGTCTCTTTTGCACAGAATTAAAAAAAAAAGCTCCTACAGCCTCTCTTTATTGCATAATTTTTTTTCTGATAGACAGGGTGTAATTTATTTCCTTTTGTCTAGTCCAAACTGCTTTTTTAACATTTTTTTATCTTCTATGATTTGTATACTTTATCTGTCTTCTGTTTCTTTAGGAAAGGTACACAATTTGCTGTCCATAACATACCTCACTTGGAGCATGGTTAATTTTCAGTAAATACAGACCTTGCTTTAGAACATAATTATTTTCTTAGTCTGTGACTGTTGTTGGTGTATGGTTTACAATTTCAGGGTTTAGGGTTTTTTTTTCTCCATAATGTACCTCCCTGTGCCAAAGAATGGACTGATCAGGGAAATGAATGCTTTATTTTTAATATTATTCAAAATATGCAGTGTTAAGAAATCAGTTGTAGAACTGATTCAGTTTCTGTTCTGACTTAATACCCTACTTTATGCTGAAATCAGTGCAATTTCACAGAGACATAATATCTCAATGTTGCATTTCAGAAAAGGACCTAAAGTATATTTACAGAATCATCATGTGTTTGCCACCATTTGGCATAAATGTGAGTGGATATTCAGAGATCTGTTAGTATTCAAAAATCCTAGCTCTGTTATGGGCTGTTACCTGAAGGTCTTTGTTATTCTGAGAAGTGATCTCAAGCTGCAAGATGTGCATCAGATTAAAAAAAAAAAATCCCCAAAGCTCTGGCATTCAAATTCAGTCCTGCATCCCAACTTCTCCCAACTGCTAAAGGTCAACTTTTGTCTCTTGTCAGTTCAACTTTTGTGTCTCCTTTCTGAGTCTGGCAGCGAAATGGAAAGGAACATTGGCTCAGAATTGGAGGCTTATAAATAGAGTCCACTCTGTTTATTTATATCCCTCCATGAAAGGTAGTTGGTGGCTTCGTTAAACAGCTGCTTGCACTCCCCATAAAATGGATTAACTCTCTTCTTTGGTGTCTTGATTTAGTTGAGTATTTAAGCTCTCAAATGAGATTTATCTGAGCAAAAGAAAACATAATTTACTGTACTTCGGCAGAGCTATATGGAAAAAAACTGTTGCTGGTAAATGGCAAAGGATGTGGCAGCAACATAAAAAGCACACGAGAGAGAAACCTACTTTGTTCTCCATTTTTTTTTCTGAATAATTGGGAAGGCTATGTAGCACTCAATGAACCCTTAAATAGAAATCGTAGTGACTCAGAAACTTCTTGGATGTGAGTGTGTACACAATTACCTTCAATTGTTGTTTCAGAGATTTTTGTGCTGATATTTGACAGATAGAAGCCTGTAGCCACCACCCAGGTGGTAGATGTCTGTATCCACTGAAGTTTCTGGATAATCTGCCCTCTTAATAGCAGTTTAGTGGTTCCTTCTGGCTAGAGTGTTTGTATTTACATTCCTAGTGTTTACAGAGAGCATGGTGCTGTAGTATTGAAAACTTTACTCCAAGAATTAATAGGCAGCAATGCCTGTGCAAAGACTTACTGATGAAGCAGAAAACAAATGTGTTCTAACACCATCCAGCTCTTTTCCCAGACAGCTCTGACCATCCTTTACCACTTGGACTGCACAGGCGCCACTCTATCTGGTTTGGTATTATCTGATATCTCAGCAGACAACAGGCAGCAACCATCACCTTCTCTGTGAAGTGCACTTCATTATTCTGGGTTTGGCAGCTGCTGTTTCTGGCAGCAAAATGGTCTCACTTCTGTCTCTTAAACCAGAGAGAGTGGGATGACACCATGGACAAGTCCATCAACAGCAATAGCATTGCGTCTCTGAACCTTTGTTCCTTTTTAGTTTGGATCTGTTTTGAATTTACCCCTGAGATGGGTCAAATCTGGACCAGAATATCCCCAGCTTGGTTTGATTGCTTGTCTTTGAAGAAGAGATAATTGGTGTAATGTCACAGATTTTTTTCTAATATCTTCCAATTGTCACGTTTGTAATTTTATTTTCTCTTATTTAATAATTTTCTTGACATTTCTTTGAAGCGTAGCATGTTTTAGGAATTTTGTTATATACTAGCAGATAAGAAGCTTGGCAGCAAAGATTCATGTGGAACTTCTGCTCAGATTCAGTCATAACGTATTGTAGGACACAAACAAAACAGGACTATTTTGTATAAAGTAACTGATAATATGACTTTTTCCCAAATGACTCCTCAGTTGCATAGCATTGTAGAAAACAGCTCCTTCATTTCATCCTGAGGTTTTGTTTCTGCTGGGATAAACGTTCCTTTTCTGGTCTGAGCACTAGTCATTAGCTTAGAACAGGATCTGTATGAGGCAGAAGAAAAAGGAAAAATCTGCAACTGAATTAGTCCCAGAGCTCTCCTCATGAGAGTAAAAAGGCATAAGGAGATAATTTTTGTCTGCAGATGGGTTTTTTTCAGTATTCTGAGCCACACCTGGTGCAGGAGTTACACTGTGTATGGCTATCAAGAGGGGGAGAACTCCACCCAGTTGGCTGGAGGAGGAAACAGTCTGCATTTTGGGAAATGGGGAGTAGCTGTAGCCACGTTCCACAGGTGCCTTAGCACTGTTAATGGGCTTGGAGGGGATTGTGCTACCCATGTAGAAGGGTATGGGGAGCTGATGGCTCTTCCCAGTGCAGGAATACAAATGTAAGAAGTCCATCAGTAGAGTCCTTTTGCATGTGTTTATTCTGATATGAAAAATTAGAGAGGAGAAAAAAATAACTGGATTATTGATTCATTTTAGTTTTCACTACATGGGAGTAATACTGGTCGTTAAATATAACCATGAACTCACAAAAATATATTCGTTTTGTAGTTGTTTTTCAGTTCCACACTATTAACATGTTAATAATGAACCAGTAGATTTTGAATCTCATTTTCAAGGCAGTTTATAGTTGGTTGCTGTTGCGAGAATTCCTGTGGAACTAGTTGATCACAAGGAGCTGTGTATTTAGGCTAAGGTGATTGAAAATCGTGACTGTGACCTCTATTCCCAGTTCTTAATGTGTGGCCTTGTATGAGACTTAATCTCTGCATGTCAGGCTCAAAGTCTTCATGATGAGCATAAAAATTAGATTTCCTCTGGGCTACTCTGTGTACAACAGTGCATCCTGGCACTGCAGTGCAAAAGTATTTGTAAGATGCCAAGTGAATTTATCAATAAATATGCCAAGTATGCCAGTGAAATTGTGATTTAAAAAAAAAACTCTTCAACATTAATAATGAAACTGAGCTCACTTGTTAAATTCCTGCAGCACATAAACACAGAGCAGTGCATTTGGTGCAGAGCACGGCTGGGCTATGTAAACCCCAAAGAACAGCCTTGGAGAAGTGTTGCTGCTGATCCTTACAGATCATTGATGAGTTGAAAGACTATTATTCCATCTTGATTATCTGTTGTTGTTTACAGAAGAACATTTCTGTATAAATCTAAGGCAGTGACTTGTTTCACCAGGCTGAGCATATCAGGTTAGAAGGGTGTCCTTCAGCCCTCTGTGTCCCTCAGGCCCGCTCATAAGCTGTGATGTAGAGGAATCTGTGTGATAAAATGCTGTGCAACATTGAAGTTCCCCCTTAGGTTGCTCTGTGTCCAGCACTGAGCCTGGGACAACTGAAGAAAAACTGTTTGCTTTATTGCTCCTGGATTTGGATTAGTTCATTGCAGTCAGGGTGCACTTAAGCCACATTCAGGATATACATAATGCTTATTGTGGGCATAGTAGGATATACACAATACTCATTGTGGGCACAGTAGGTTTTGTGCACCACAACGTCAATCTCTGTAGTTTGAAAAGGCAAAAAAAAATTAAGATTTAAAGCGTACATTATTCTGGACCAGTGTCAGTGAAAGAAGAAAGAAGAAGAGATACTTGTATGTATTTAAAACAGTTATTTGAGAGGTAAACCACATTCAGCTGAATTTTCAAGCTAAATTCAGAACTGGTATGTCTGGCTGAATGTGATTAAAGGAGGAAATCTAGTTTTGGCCAGAGATCTTATTTCTCTCAGCAGACATTTAAAACAGGAAGATGTGTAGAAATAGATGCAAAATGTGCATGCTGTAGCCTGACAAGTGGCAATACCATATGTAATCTATTATAAGATGACTGGCATGCTGAGAAATGACTCAAGCTGGCTAATTTACAGAGCTCTAATTCTGCAGCAATGTCCCAGAGAACACCAAGTCCCATGTTAAAAAACCCTAAAGACCTGTGTGCATGCTTGTACCTATTTAATTGTCATATCACAACAGCAATAATGATTGATATTCAAGGCATTTCCTGGGTCTTAGAGGTCAGCGGGGGTCAGCTGAAGCTCAGCCAGGTGCCATCAGCTCTCATCAGACAGTCATTAATCCCCAGGCAATGCCTTGTGCTTCAATCACTATTCCTCTTCTCAAAGTTCTCTTGCTAAGGTTTCAACTGTCTTAGGTTCTTGTTAATAATTATTTTTCCATGGGAAGTAATGGCTTGAAATAAAGTATAATATTTGCCCCCACTGTTTTTGGCACTTAGTGAGCTCCCAGTTATGTGTGATTTGTGAAGCTGGGGGTTGTATTAACTCCAAAGGGCTTAGTCCCACACTGGAGTGTTCAGTAATATTTTTGCATCCTCAGGCAGTGAGTTTGTCAGAAGTCAGCTGATTTTCATGATGGATGTCTTGTCTCTGTTCAAAGTTTGTTCTTCCTGTATTTACAGCATTTTGATGCAAGAACTGTTAACTGTTACACTGAATGTGTTTGGAGGAACAGGTCTTTTGGGTGCTTTTTTTCTTGTTCAAATATTAAGCTTTTTTGTGGAATACAGCGAGTGGGTTAATGGGAAAAATCACAGGAAATGTTAGAGGAAGGTGCATCCGGGGAGTGTATTTGCCCATCCCTTTTAGGAAGTGACAATCTAGTTCTCTGTCATGTCAGTCAGCTTAAATCCACTTGATGCAACCAGTTTCCTCCAATTCATGGTTGTGTAAGTAGAGCCCTGATAGGCATTTCTCTTCTAAGTTTCAAAGTGCCCTTCTAGGAAAAAAAAAAAAAGCTATAATTCCACTATTTCCTGCAATTGTTCTACCTTAAGCTGAAGAAGATATGTTCATAGCTGGGAAAAGGCAAGATCCTGGAACTCTTAATTGCCTTTGTTACCTGACTTGTTGCCAGAGAGAAGGGGAATATGATGAGCTGTGACATCTTCATTGATGATGGAATTTTACAGCAGCATATGACACTGGAAAGCCAACTGAGCAACAAGACTTGGAATATCTCTCTCCGTTCATAGAAGTGTAGAAAGCAGGGTCTTACTGCCATTGTTCTGCAAACCCAGTCTGTTAATTTTACTTTGACAGGCACACAGGATGAATAAAATTTGTCAAGATTGGTGTCTGTTGTCCAGCCATGCCTTATCCCAGTTCTGCTTAGCAGGCTGAGAACATTGCTGAACTGTAGCACAGCTGGGAGCTCCTCTGTATGTCCAAAACATACTGGAAGAGAAATATCTGTTATCATACTGCATGGAATGAAACATCATCCTTTCAGCTGCCCACTATTGAACATAGCAAGGAACAATTGTGGTTTACCTTGGAGAATGTATCTCCAGGTAACTCTTCTGTTAGTGTAAAGTACAGTTTAGAGTTGAATGGGCAAGTTTATAGGGCTTAGATTAATTTGATGGTATAACCTTAATGCAGAGAGATAAACCCAGTTTTTGGATTGCAGTGAAAATTTAACCCAGAAGTCACAGATTAGAATTTTTGAAAACAAAAACAAAACAAAAAACCCCAAACCAGACCTAAAGATCTACAGTCAGAACTAAAAAAGAAATGCCCTCACTCGTGTCTGTGTAGACAGGGAAAAAAATCAAGCCTTTCCTGGAGTTCCAGAGGTGAGAGGTCTTTACAGGCTAGACTTTTTGGGAAAATGCTCAGAAGTTCTGATTTCTTTCCAAAATTTAAATCAATGTAGAGTCCACACAAGAAAACAGCACAAAATTTTTATGAAAGCTGGCTTCTTAGCAGAGACCAAGTACAAGTGTTTTCATGTGATTGAATGCCAGTGCCTTTGGAAATGTTTTGAACCACAAAATGATGACCAATTTACCTCTCAGTAAGTGACCCTGTGGGAAGTTAGAAGTAAATAGCTCTTAAGATTGACATTCCAGCTTGTTTTGCACTTCTCTGGCTGGGCAAGCCCTTGTATGAGATTGTTTTGATGTGGTGGAATCAAGGTACGGATCTTGTTAGATTTTGCAAACTGTCAAGTCCACAAAGTTGTTGTTGTTGTTTTTCTATCCAATGTCTTTGAAACACAGTCAAATCAGTGCTAATGTGCAGTGGCAGGACTCCAGGTTTCCACTTTCAGATCTCAGTTGAAGTTAGGGAGGGTAGCAAAATGTTACATGTAGACAAAGTTGCCAGGACAAAAATTAATAAAATAATTCTAGCTGGTGCTAAGAATTTAGGTATCCTGACTCTTGAACAGAAATCATTATTGTATGCTAGATAATTTGTTTATTTTAAAGTGTGTTTTTGTGGGTTTGGTGTGGGGTTTTTTTGTTGGTTTTCTGGTTTTGTTTGTTTGTTTTTTAAATTTATTTGTCCTTTATAAAGCTTAGCGATAAAGAAGAATTTCTTTGGAGGTTTTTGGCATTTTTCTCACTTAAATTTCCTTTGGAAAACAGTTTGTGTGCTTCACCTAATCAACTTTTTAAGTGAGTGCCTGGCTACTGTTTTAAAAGATTTGTTTTACAGTTGAAAACTGTGGTTTATCTGTGGAATAGTAGTTTGTCACTTTGAGAAACATGAAAGGAAAATGTTCTCTGCCCTTATGTAGATGAGCCAGTAGGGAGCAGTGTCTTTCTTGGCATTAATGTCGTATTGCCAGTATTTCGCAGGGTGCACCGTAGCTCACTTTTTGTCTGTTGAACACTTTGAAGCAGACATCCTCACAAACAAATTGCCATTATGAGAAGCAGATTCCATATTGATATCTCAGCAGAACCAGGGGGAGATTCTAAACAGAACAATTTCTTTGAAAATTAACATGACATTACTTTTTATTAGCAAGATTGCTGCTACCTAGATCTCTGGAGGAACTGATGATTTTGTTTGTTATGAAGTGTGATCTAATGGCATTCCTTGAATAAAACAGTCACTCACAGATGTAAATGCTTGCAGGACTGAAGCATAAATGACAAGCTGCTGCTGGTAGTTTCAGTGAAATACGAACCAGGTTTGTCTATTTATAGATTTAATCCTAGTTAAAATATGACAGTGGGGAGAAGACATTAATTTGGAATCAGAATTTTCCAGCAAACTAAGTCCATATTTTGACTTAAGTATGTTTGTTTTCTTCTTTTTTTTTTTTTGTCTGCAGGGGTTCGTTCCTTCAGCAATATTTACAGAAAGAAAGTTTGAAATTGTTTTTAATCCCCAAGTATTAAATCAACTTAATGCTTTAATATATATAAATACCATAAAAGGACTAAAGTTGGGAATAGTTAAAGAAACCTTAAAATACTCATTCCCAGTTTGCTTACTTCTTTTCTTTGACCTCACTTTTTTATCTGCTGTGTTATCTTTTTCAGTGCTATGTGATTTTGACAATTTCATTTTGACAGCTTTGAAGATGGATGATATTGTAACACATCAGTGAGAGAGTACTTAGTTTTGCTTGGAAAACAAGAACATGATAAAACCAGATGAGGAAAATGCAGTAACTGAAAAAACTTTAATTCAGTTTTGTATGAATGTAACTATTTTTCTACATTACAGCAGCTGTTTTTGAAGTATATGAAGTTTAGGGTTCAAATTTAGGTGCTTAGGTTGCATGTATTATTTAGTTTGTATACTAGACCATGCTGATGAGCACACAGGGCATTCCCCTCTCCCTTCTCTGGACATGTGGCACTTCATTTACAGAATCACAGAATATGCTGAGTTGGAAGGGACCCATCCAATCCAGCTCTTACCCGTGAACAGGATGATCCCCAAGAGTCACATCACGTGCCCCTGAGAGTATCATCCAAATGCTTCTTGAGCTCTGTCAGGCTTGGTGCTGTGACTACTGCCCTAGGGAGTTTGTTCCACTGCCCAACCACCCTCTGGGGGAAGAAACTCTTTCAAATGTCCAGCCTAAACTTTCCCTGACTCAACTTCAGGCCTTTCCCTCAGGCGCTGTACTGGTCAGAAGAGAAAAGATCAGTGCCTGCCTCTCCTCTCCCCCTCACAGGGAAGTTGTAACTGCAATGAGATCTCCTAGTACTCCTGCATCCATTTATTTCTCTCTTCCTATTTATTCTTCTGTTTGTTTCTTTCAATTATTTTTCTTTGTTGATCACTCAACAAAGTGATCAACAAAGAAAAATATTTGTCTTGGCCAGTTCTTTGCTTGTTTATCTTCACTCTCATCTCTTTTTTATTTCTGTTTATCCTATGCCAGTATTTTGTTTTCTAGTCATTTTTCCCCCCACCTTTCCAATCAGTGCTAAGCCTCCTATTCCCTTATTTTCATGACAACCTTTAAATCCCATGTTTGATTACTCCTTTCTGTAAAAAAGTCACAGTAGGGAACAAGGGCAATTCTTTCCCCTTTTCTAAAACCTACAGATTACTATCGCAAGGATGGAAGAGTTTTTCTTGGATTCTTTATTCAAGACAGTGGCAAAACAGTAGAAGTAGGAAAAGAGATGCTAATAGCAAAATCCGAGAATTTGTGGGAGATGGAATTTTCTAGTGCTGTTTGCATTTTGCTTTTGTGCTTCCACCTCTACCTTTTCCTGTCTTACAACAAACATTGCTGCTATACCAATGGGATCCCCTCTGCCTGGAAAGCAGCAGACAGGGAGGAGCCGAGCAGACATAAGCAGTGTCTCAGGCCAAATTAAGTCCTGATAAGATATTCCCCTGAATATCCACTTGATCAGCTGCTATGCAGACAATTGGTACGTGGGTCAACCTGCTTTCCTGATTCAAGAATAAACACTGGAGGAAGACCTTAGTGAACTCTTCCAGATGAATTTAACTGGTTCTCAGAAAGGTGGGGGAAAGCTATGACACTGCAGCTCCTTCTCCTGGATACCTTTTCTGAGAGAACTGTTTGATTTCACTGTCACAAAAGCAGAAGGTCCATGATGTGAAGACACTAGAGCAAGACTGAGAAATTATTAGCCTGAGTTTGGATCTTCTTGGTCATGTGTGTGTAGCTTTAATTTATTTAATAGCATCTTAAGAAAACAATACCTTGAGGTTCCTAAAACTGTTGTAGGCCTGGTCTTAAGCCAAATCTTTAATTACCTTCCTGTCTCTTGGTTGTTGACTCTGCCTTGTAATAACAAAACAGATCCTCTATTTTGGATTTGATAGTGCTGGTTAGATCATGACCTTGCTACTGAAACACTGTTTCTTCTACCTCCTTAATCCTTAGAAATATAGGTTAATAAAGGCAGACCTTTTTCACATTAATCAATCTGCAGATGTCAAAATACAGAACAAACTTTTCATGTGAAGGATGTCCAAACTTGTTATTTTGTGTTCTCATTCCAATAAAAGCCAAGGCTTTATGCTCTCATTTGCAAGGATGCGGTCTCTTCCACAGATTGTCAGCAGAGTTAAATCTTGAAATATTTAGGTATGATGACATTTCCTTTTTGCAATTTGGTATTTTAACAGTCTGAGTGATAATTTTCTTGGTACCAAATAACTGATCTTTACCATTTGACCTAAAAGATACTCCTCTAGATTGGCTCCACTCTTGGCATTGCATTGCATGTATCTGATGTTAATTTAAATGGAAGCGCCACATTCAGTTCCAGAGGTTTAATTACAGATTAAAATCATCTCGAAGCTCCTTTCCAGCTGCTTTGGGTAAAATATCTAGTGTATTAATTGGGAATCTAGAGCTTACTTGATGGTATGGTTAGTTATTTGGATAATGAAAATATCAGAGATACTTGAATGCATGTGTGTGGTGGCAATTACCTCAATTAAGAGGTTATTACTTAGGTAAGACATGGCAGAAGCAGCAGCTTGCAAGAGAATAATGATGAAGATGGGTGAGCTGAGAAGGGCTGTTGAAATGGAAAACAGTAGAGGACTTGAACAAGTGAATGTGTGTGGGACAAATGGGTCTGATTTTCACCTGCCTTAGCAGAAGTGGATCTCTGCAACCTCAGAGGAATAGTGGTGTGAAGTGACAAAAGTAGAGGAGTAAGAGAAGTGCATTGCAAATGGATCACTGGAGGGAGAAGGGTGTAAAATCCAAGCAAGAGCAACAAATCTCATGCATGACTCTAAATAGCTGGTAGCCTGAAACCCTTATCTTTGTGAATATACTGCCAGACTGTAACATCCAGGAATCCTTCTGTTATACTGTATAAAATTATACCTCAGTGTCTTTTCTTGATTCTCTGGATAAGCAGGATAAATTTGGTTCATAGTGTAAATTGAAACAGGCCCCCAATAAGTTCCTGTAGCTGGGTTTGCTTGTCTTAGGCCTGATTTTTGCCCACAGATTATGCTGAGACCTTCGAAATTGTCAGTAGAGCTCTTGTAGAGAAAAATTAACAGAAACATCTTACAATAGCAGGAAGGAATTGTAAGATTCCTATTAGCAAACACAGATGCATTATTATTATTATTGCCTTGAAAGACAATTTAAGCAGAAGTGCCAGATGTCCACCCAAAAGGACTCAGTTTTTAAAATGAAAATGTATTTGTCACTTTCTGAAAGATTTATTCACTTTTATTATTCACTATTTATTATTGTGTTGTCTGAAATTGCATTTAAATGTAACAAAAGGCAGTATTTCCAAATGTAAAGGAAATGAACCTTAGTTGTATCATCTGAATAGCTGTCTGGGTTTCTAGAATATAATAGCAGTCCCTTAAACAGAAGACAAAAATTAAAGTGCATAAGTATTTGTAAAATGAGTGTGTTTTCATGGTGTCCTATAGGTTTTAAAAAACACATCAAACATAACAGATTAACATATTTTGATCTTAAGTGGTTTAAATAAAGTGAAAAATGTATGATGTTCCCAATGTATGTCAAGGTAAAAAATGTAACAAAAATCTATTGTAGGCCAGAAAATTGTTGATAGAGAAGAGAAATACATGTCTCTGTTCACTTAAGGCAATGGCAAGGAGCTGGTACTTTTTGATGGTTCCCTACCATTAGTAGTGATTTCAACTTTTGTTATGGTGCTGTGTTTGCTTTCCGTAGAAAAGAGTTGTTTTCAAAAGGCCTGAAAAACTTCATTGAAGGAATCTATTGCCTGGTAAATTAAATATCTGATATATAAATTTTGCAGATAAGTACATGCTTGTGTTACCAAATCAGAAGATTTCTAGTCTAGTTGAGTTATTTGCTCATGCAAGGGAAGCCCTGAGCAAAACTTTTTATAAACATCTTTATCTCTACTCAGAAGCAGAAAAGGTCTTTGCCCTGTCAGCCAGCTGCCTGCACAGCCAGTGTAAATTCAATTGACCACTAGTCAATGTCTTAAAAAAGCCTTGACTGTTATTCTGTAGAGTAACCTACTCAGCACTGAATCATATAATGTAGAATTCGTTTTCCCTTAAGTTATTAATTTGATGTTCCAGATGATAAAATACATCAACAAGTTCCTTTAAATTTCATTCAGGTACAAGAGAAAACAGCAAAAAACCCAGCGAGCCTTGTGTCTTGTGGCTTTATCAAAAGGAACCAAGTGGTTTCAAAAGCAAAGGAGCACACAGGTCTTATTTTATCCCCCAGAGCTGACTGTGCCCAAGTGGAAGACCTGCTGTACCCCTGCAGTTGTGTACAGGCACAAGAAGCTCCTTGAGTGAAAGTGATTTTTCTTTTCAGAATACAAATGTTGAGGAGCTTTTTTTAACCCTGATAAGTGAATAGCTAAAATCATGACTGGTTGTGTTTCCTGACCTATCATATATTTTGTTATATTCCTGCAATCCTTCTGTGTCAGACTGTTTGGTGGTGAATTTTTGAGCTGCTGAATTGTGTCTGTACACCTCTGAGTGAAATAGCACTCCAACCATTACTCAGTGCTGTCACTATGTTCTGATCAGTGCTCACGTTTTAAAGATGGGACATGCATCACCGTTGGGATTGAAGCCTTTTTTTCTCATGTGATGGCAATGATGAGTGTAGTTGGCAGGGACATCTGGGAGTTAATATGCAGTGATTCTTTGACAAGAAGCAGAAAGACTGTGTTGTTCAGCAGAAAGACTATGTTGCTCTGGAGGACATTACTGATTGCTTGGGCATTCAATCCTAGTCTGCTGCTCCTAACTGGAAAAAAAAGAGCATAACTGGAAACCTCACTGGTAAGATTTGAAAAGAGGTGTGTTTGGACATGGAAGCAAGGCATAGGAAAAATCTGGTCTGGGCACAATGAAAGATTAATTTTTATGAATGGACTATGGTTTAATCTGACAAATGTGAGACAGAGTAAGAGACTTTTAAAAATCTCCTTAAATCTGCTGGAACTGTTGACATGCAAAGTCACACAGGTTTTGATTCACAGTTACACTGATCCAAGGTAATGGTGGATCAGAACAGTTCAGACTCATCAGTGCTGTGACAGTCCAGCATTCCCATTTGCAAAGATGGTGAAAGCAAGATTGCACCCCTATTTCAGCTGAGCCATTATATTCCTGGGGAGGAGCTCTGATGCATCTTGTTGGTTTTTCTGTTGCTTTTCTGGTTTTGGGAGGAGGGAGCGGTGAGGGAAGGGAACGTTTTATTTTTATGCTGTGTTCAAGGGCAGAATTGATGTCCAGTGGTTTCACCAGTAAAGTTTTAAGATAACTTTGCAGCTCAGCTGCAAACCATTGTGTTGGCATCCCCAGCAGATGAGAAAAAAATATTTTTTCATGTGAAATCCCAGAGTTTAATACTAATATTTTAAGCCTCCTCAGTAGAGTTTTGTTTGCCTTTGGACAAACTGTAGAATTCAATACACAGTGATATCATACCTTCAGAGCAGGGGAAAATATAAGGAAATATTTATGATAAAAACCAACAAAAACCAACTTTAAATAAATTTCTTTAGAATGCAGCAGATTATAAATAGGATTAACCTATATTGCTCTAGGTAGTTTTCTGATGTTTCCAGAAGCTTTTAAGATAAAGGGCAGGAAATTATGGAGACCATAGAGCAGGCTTTCTGGGATTACATCAAGCCAAAGATTCACAACTATTTAATGTATAGTTCTTGCAGAATATAATTTCAGTTAGTCTTAAAAATAGTTTCTGGAAAACCTAAATAAAGAATTGGAAAATTGCTACAATTGCAAGTTCAAAGCCTGGTTAAATGAAATTTGAAGAATTTCAGCCTCCAGTAATGACTTTGTTATGGATATTAAAGTCAAGAATAGTGTGATAATTCTCAAAGGCACATATGGAAAACAACATCAAAGCATTAACTAATATAATGCTAATTGGAACAATAAAGTATTCACGAGGTGAGTATCTACTCACATTTCTTGTGCTTAGAAGTTGTTTGTAATAGAGTAAAAGATCATGCTAGAGAGCTGGTTTGCATAAAAAGGCAAAGTCTCGCTCAGATTTGATAACATTTGAAAATGTTGCAAACAGAGCATTTCTTTACATTGAATATCATTTCTTTGACTTACTACCAGATGATTTTTAAGGTTGGGAGAAACTTCAGTGTTTGTTACAGTAAATAAATACACAAAGGGCTAGTCCAAAGCCAAAGATGTCAATAAAAAGATTTCTACTGATTGAACTGAGCATTAGGTCAGGCCAGTGGACTCCCCAGCACACAGTGCAAATGGGACTCTGTACATGTCTGCCCAAACAGTGTGTTTGGAATGCTTCCAGCAGAGTTTGCCTCTGCACTGACATTAATTTATTTCAGGTTGTTAAGCCACTGCTATCTGATTTAAATAAATGTTATTTTAATGGATGCTGATAAGAGATGTACTTCATGACATGTAGTTCAATTTCTGAGCCTGGCTGCTTAAATACCTCAGTTCTGCCAGCACATAAATAAGTTCTCATTGACAGAAAACTCCATGGATAGCTTGTAAACATCTGAAAGACCTAGGAGTGTATGTTGGGGAAAAACAATAATTTCAGTTTAGAGTTTGAACTCTTTTGTTGAGAGAATTTCACATAACATTCATATTGAAACTATTTTGGAAAGTTTATTAGCATAATTCTTGAATGTTGTGATTTAGATCTCCATAGAATTAATGCAAAGTGTATAGTACTTCTTCACAGGAAGAAGGTTACATTTTAAACACATAAATACAGAATTAAGTAAATGTCCTGTTCTCACAAAAAAGTCTAAGTAGCCACAAAACCTTTAAGTTAATATTTAGAAATTATGGTGATTTTATTTTCTAAAAGCATACAGAATTTTAGTAAGAGTGGGAATTGGAGCAAGATAAAGGTTTTCTATAGGGTGCAGCCTGAATTCAAGGGATTCCCCCAGTTTTCTGTGCAATTTATTGCAATGTTGAATTCTTTTCATAATGAGAAATTTTGTTCTTATACCTATATGGATTCCCCCTGAAGTTACGTGCATCTCTTTCCTCTTGTCCTGTCACCATTTATCCTTGTGAAGAGAACATTTCTACCTCCTCCAGAACTACCTGCTACGTATTGCAAGGCTGATTAGATCCCCCAAACCTTCATTTCTTTTGGTGGAGCAAACCCAGTTCCTTCAGCCTCTCTTCATGCCTCAAGTTCTCCAACCCCATCATCATCTTGGTGTCCTCTTTTGTGCCTCTGCAGTTTGTCAGGGTCTCTGGGAATGGGGGAACTCAACTGGGACACACTGTTGCAGGTGTGGCAGAGTGAAATCATGACATCCCTTGATCTGCTGAACATGCTGTTACTGACACAGCCCAGGACAGGGTTTGCCTTCATTGTTGCATTGAGGCAACTTCTGGTTCGTGTTCAGCTCAGTGACCACCAGCACTTCCAAAGCCACATTCCAGCCAGTGAGATCCCAGCCTCAGTTGCTGCTTGGGTTTATTCTGTCGCACATGCAAAGCTTTACATTTATTTTTGCTAAACCTCATGCATCTCTTGTTAGTCCAGCTTCCTAGCCTGCTAAGGTGGCTCATCTCTGCTGGATCTACCTCTCTTTCTGCCTTGGTGTCATCCCCAGACTTTGAGAATGTATTTTTAATTCCATCATTCCACTCACTTACAAACATATTGAATTCTATGTGCATTTACTTTGGGTATCTAGCCAGGGGATGACAATCTTCTAAGCACAAAAACATGTATCTAATCTGTAGAGATGTACAGCATTTATAGCATCAAAGATGTCTGTGACATGTAAACATAAATGCCCATAGGTGTACATCACCCATCTGACAGCTGTTTCCTAGACACTAACTTATGTAAGGTTCATGCTTTTCAGAACATTTGGAATGTTCTAGAGCCCTGTAATAAAAGCCTAAATTGTGCTTTAAAGCACTGCATGTCTTTCAGTATATTTTATGCACACACATTTTTTGATTCAATAACTTCTCAAGTACCACCATTTTTTTATCATGATATTTTTTGTCCATGTTGTCTAATTTGAGATGTGTCATTAGGAATAAAGTGAACACAAATAATATTGCTACAGACATAGATGTAGATGCAAATGGTCATTAGTGTGTCAGAAAAAGATGCTGATTAATTTGCATGCTTCATGGCACAATATACTTGTAACTCTGTCCTTTTTAGTATCTTTCAGTGTTCAATGGACCAGTTCGTTCTGTCTTAAATTGTATGTAATGTTGAAAAGTTGTGTTATTTTCTAATGCTCCTATAGGATATTTCATGAGTCTTATGAAAATAAAACAATATTGTGATGGCCTGATACTCAAGATGGGCTGGTATTAAAGTTCTTTATCTAATTTTGAGACAAAAAGAGAGTGGGATTAGAGGACTTGAAATCTATGTCTGGATTTTTGGTTCACAGCCTTGGCAATCATAAGTGGAGAGAAGCCTCTCTGGAAGAGAGAAGTTTTGAATTGCAAATTACAAACAAACTTGAAAGTTAAAAAAGAAAAAGGAAAATAGCTCCCAAGTAACATGCCCCCAGGCCTTTTTTAAATTATATTATTAAAGCTTTGGCTATGAGAGTTATACAGCAGCTGGCATCTGCTTCTCCTTTTTCTTTTCTCTCTCCTCTTTCTTCACAAGTTTTCTCATTTGTTTATTCCCCATTCCAGGTGAAATCTCTGTGGAAATAACTGTTCTTTCCCTGATTAAGTCACTAGGAAATCTTAGCTTGGCTTTGGGAAGAGACTTTGTTCTCCTTGTGTGGCAGCTGAGCACTGATGATTCCTGGGACGTGTTTCAAATGACAAAAGCATGTCACTTGCTCTTTGATCTTTAGTTCCAAGTACTGATGACAAAGATATAATTGTTTGCTGGGGTTTTTTCAGTGTAAATCCATTAAAATGAATATGCACAAGGGTAGAATTGCTCATGCAGTAACTGAGCATCATTTTGTGACACTGGGCAAACATCCTGCCTGCATCTTATTTTTTTCACTTTTCTGTTCAGCTGATTTATCACAATCAGTTGTGTTGGAGGGTACCTGAACTTGCTTCCTCTTTCCTTTGCAGCTTCCTTATTTTAGCTCAGATGGGACTTTGCTTTAAATCACATAATATGGTAGAAGGTCTGTTGTTTGACCTGGGACTAGGGTCACACGACCAATCTTGGCTAGTCTAAAATTAAATGTAAACAATACTAAAATATATTGAATAATTCTCGACTTAAACTTGAGAGCTGCCAAGTAGAGCAATATTTTATTATTTGATAACAAAACATAATTAGAATAATGACAGTTAATGTTTTAAGGTTTTTTGTAAATGAATACACTAAACTTTCATTCCACAATACTATTATTGCAGCTGTACCCTATTTGTTGAGGGCTTGAGGAGACACTTCCTATTTTGTTTGATTTATAGCCTTATAACATCCCATATAGTAAGAATTTTCCACTGCACAAAGGATGGAAAGGACAAAATTATTTTTAAAATCCATCATGTTTCACAAATTGTTACTTCTGCTCTGTAGACAAGTATTTCCTACTTCTGCAGAGCTTTTTCTCCCTCTTAACCATGATGAATGTAGTTTCATTTAGCTTTCAAATTTTATTTGTATTACACCAACTGGATAATATTTACAATTGAATTGGTTATCTAGGAAAGCTGAAGTTAAAAATGAATAACCATAGATTATGGTTTTAGAGACATAAGCAATAAAAACTTTATTATCAAGACTGAATTGTTTATTTGAGGCTTTGTTTTTTTCTGGTTTTGTCTTTATTTAGTTCAAATATGCAGATGCAGCACTTTGAGCAATTCCATGACAAATTGCCACCGAAGGACAAGAAAGGCTAGGAAATGTTTCATATCTCAATCAATACTCCATGGAGGCACTTGGATCCTTTAAGAGAACAAATCCACAATTGCTGTGAATTAATGCAGCTTCCTCAGTGGAGCCTCTGGAGTTCAGTGATGTGTTCACGTTTGCTTCAGAATGCTTCCAAATTTATTTGAGGCTAGACAGGTATCCAGGCAAATTGTTTACTGTATTGTGTGTCCTAAAAACATCTGTGGTTGTTTTTCTCCTGATTCAGCATGGGACTAGTTCACATTTGGATCTTGCTTTGATGGATGTGTGTGGTAAGCGAGATGGTTTAAGATGGCCAATTTTATTTGGTTACTGTAGTTCATTTTGGGCAGACAGAAAGGAGAAAAAAGCCTTTTCCCTCAGTCAGAGAAAACAAATTAACAATACTAAAAAAAAAGTGAAATTATGTGAGAAGATGCAGAGCTCCTTTGTTTAGCTGTTAGGGGGTTTATGCGTGCTGCCTTACAGCTAGGAAACTTGGAGCTGTTTTGCCAGCATTTGTATTGGCTGTGGAGCCCAGACAAGTGTTGTATTCCACCACAGGCTCAAACAGACACAAAACACTTCTTCTGACAGTTTAGTGTCACTCTTTTATTTTTTTTTATTGAATACAGCAGTGCTCTGAGACACTCATGAGTAAAAAAGCCAGAGCTAGAACTATTGTTGGTTGGGAATCTGTGTGTGCCAGAAACGGGATTTTTCCTAAAACAATCTTCATGTGACTGTGATTCACAGAAATTTCAGATGTTTTAAAAAAAAAAACTGTTAAAGGCCATAAACCACTCACCTTTGTGCATTAGCTCTGCTGTGTAAAGGGAATAACTGGTCCATAAACTGCATGTTCTGTTGTTTGCAAGACATTTTCAAGGGAAATCTGTGGATTCAGTCTAACAGTGTGACCTCGGTCTCACAGCCTGACAGGGGTGAAGCTTTCACAACTTCACTCCCTTATTGCATAAACTGAGAAGGGCAGCATCACTTGTAAGAGGGCCAAGGGATCGAGACCCTATCTCAGTTTTCCTTAAAAAAAAAAATAAGATGAAAGAAGATCTATATTACATGATTACATGTCATCATCATCACCTTTGTCATTGTTTATATCTATTTCATTAGAAATTTCCTTAACAAGTTCAGATGAAGGACATTGCACGTGTGTGTCCCCATTCAAGTATTCTCCAAGTATCTCTTTTATTTGCTGTGTCTTACAGTGAAATAAATCTCAGAGCAAAGTGGTGAAATCCTGGACAGCAGTTTTGAAAGTATCTCTTGAGTTCCACAAATGCTGCTATCATGAATTATTATTCTGAAAAAAAGACTAATTTCTGTCATTTAAAAAGAAAAGGCAATTTCTGCCCTAAGTATGAAGTTTTTAAAAGCCTAAAAATAAGTTTTTAAAAGCCTAAACAATAAGTTTTTAAAATGGATGGGATTTAAGCATAGGGATGAAAACTGGATTATTCTGGTTAGCTTTTACTTCTAAGACATTTGTGTTTCAGGGCTGATCTTTTGTTTAAAGATTAAAAATATCTTTTTAATGGAAAATCAGTACATTTAGAGCAGAAAACCAAACAAATGTTGTTAGGTTAATTTTAGAATAAAAATTGAATTTTTGAAATAAGGATTTTTCCAAACCACATGAAGATTTTATTGTATAATGTTTAAAGGAAAGACTGGTGATGTAACATTTGTTTTTACAAAGAGCTTCAAGAAACATTGACTTTATAGATGGTAGTTGGTTACTTTGATTTTTAAGTTTATGACAGGCATAAAAATACTAGAAGAACCTTGTTTTGTGTTGAAGATAATGAAAGCTGAATTTTCATTTGGCTGAAACTTATTGTACTGCACCTGCAAAAATGAATTAAATCTGTGTTAGTCCTTGCAGAGAAAGGGTGGTTGGGCAATCCAGCATCTGTTCATTAAATGTGTGTACTTGTGCCTGAAGGCAAGTGCAAAACCAGAAGTCCTGCTTCATATGACCTGCTCTATTCAACAAACCTCATCTGTATTGCTCAGTCTTGCAACACTGGCTACAATCTTTTGTGAATTGAGATTTTTTGGAACAAATATAACTAGGAAGAAAAAAAGTCTCAGCATGTGAGATGCATGATGCAAAGCCTTTGAGAAAACTGTGAACACAGTCAAAGTAACCCAAGAAGTCTTTTCAGTCAGGACACAGCCTTTCCCTTACCAAGTTTTGGTTTATTATGTTAACGATGAAATTAGCTAAAACTCAGATGGTTGTTATTCATCTCAAACAGAGATGAATATGCTTAATTTTAAAACAGATTGGTTGCTGTATTCCTTAAGATTACATAGAAACTCCATGTCCAGGAAACAGAATAATAATTTCCTTATGCAGAAGAGAAACAATATAAGAAGGTTGCACTGCAGAAGAACAAATGTTGGTATATGCTGACAGAAGGACAGGAAGCTTTCCCAGGACATGAAAACACAGTAAGGTTGGAGGCAATGATAGGATTTGAATGTTTGTTTGTGTTTGGGAGTTCTTAACTCTAAAATGAATGCATATTTCTTTAGGTGGCAGATTGTTTTCTTCCCAAGGATAAAAGGATTTTTATCCTGGCCATGGGAAATATAATGCCAGTAATTTAGAAATTTAGTAGATTTAAGAACAACATAAAATGTGAAATCTTAATATAAACAATGCTTTAAATGGCTTAAAGGTCTGTTTAAGTTGTGTTTTTAAGGAATAAGGTTTCTTACTAACTTATCCCCATGTAAAAGACTGGAGAATGAGCTATGGAATCTTTGATTTAATGATAAAAAAGTGTACCTAAGTCTTGCTAATTATAAAGTGCATCTATGCAGTCTCATTGCTAATTAGTCAGAAAAAACAGCCACAAAACTATTTACTGACATTTAAATATCACCAGGTCTCTGAAATATCAAGAGAGGCATACTTTGCAGCTTCTTGTTGTGGTCCCTATAATAAAAAGAGCTCACTATTATAATAGACAGTTGTTAATTGTAAAAGTAGAATCTTGGTGTTTTTATCAGTTGATGGGAGTTTCACAACTGCCTACAAATAAAAAACTGTCCTCAGGAAAGAGGAGCAAACGTTGTACTTCAAAACAATCAAGGGGAAAACTTATTGTGGAAAGGTAGGGTGTTACTTACCTCTGCCTATATCCCTAGTTTTAAATCATATCTTTCTTTGACTAGCTGCTACCCTGCTCTTCTCCCTTTCTGCAGTGAGGGTGTCCTTGACTTAGGCATATGATTGGAGATTTCTTTGATGGACTTTCTCCAGAAAATGGTTTAAACTGGCTGACTGGTCAGACTTTGGACTGGATAACAGCCCATGTCTTTGGTGATTTTCATTTTTGCTGAATATTCTAGTCTACAATCCAGATATAATCTCAACTCTAATGGGAAAACTTGGTATAAATATTCAGATCTCTGTAAGAAGATAGAAAGTGCATCTTCACTAGGTTTTTGCTTTAGATCAGGATTGCAGTTTTGAAGTGAATCCCTCAGTTGTCCCCCCTTACTGTGCAATGACTCGTATTGCAGAGCAGCCAACTCCTAATGAACAAAATTAAAATGGAAAACATGCTCCAGAAGCACCCTGGAAAAATTGCTATTGTGTTTACATTTGTATAACCATTTTGAGACCCATGTGTGAGCCCAAGGAGGGGCTGAGAACTCTTCAAGTAGCCTGCTGATTCTGGGTTGCTTTGAAACTTGCTGAGTAGATATCTCTGGAAGTCTGCCAAAGTTACAGCCAAAGTTGCAGCAAATGGCTCAGAATGTTTTGCTGGAGAGGTACATGTTTTTTTACTGGGAAAACCAAGAGCATATTCAAAGAAAATAGCAGAGAGACACTATGCTCTGTTTTCGTGGAAAAGCTGGCAGCTTTTCAGGTAATTCATAGGCTGGAAAAGTGGTGTGAACATTCAGTAATAAATATCGTTTGTTTATTTTCAGGGAAATAATTTTTGTAAAGAGGATTTTATTAAGGAAATATAAAACATTTAGCAGTACTCACTCCTAGTAGTAGTACTCTTTTCCCTTTGCCTATATGAGAAGCCTATGGAAGTCTAAATTGTTTCTCTGCGTAGAGACCAGTCCCTAGGTGAGGGCATTTTGCACTGAGGAGGCCGTGTTTGCCTTGACTCTGACACCTCTAAACAATCCCTTCCTGACTTAAGTGTTTTGGCTCAGAAAGAAAGGAATAATTACTGAGTGATTTAAAAATAATTGGAAAACATCTGACTGGTTTTTTGCCTTTCCCCTTTTTGTTTTTGTTCTTGTCTGCTAAAGCAGCAGTTTTGGAAGCATGAAGCATCTTTGTGCCTCAGTTGGCCAATAATATGTCACAGAAAGCAGGTGGTGGGACAGCATTTCCTTGCCTTTGCTCTGCCCCACGTAATGGGCTTCCCAGACCAAGACTCTGTTCAGTAAATCTGTGTTTTGCTAAAATATCCTGTATAACACAAAAGATCTCATAGTTTTACCCTTCACTGCTGGTAAAGACTCAATGATTTAACTGCCTCTGATGGGGCCCACATGTTGCCTTTTGGCCACTGACAGACTATAGCATTCAGATGTTACAGTGCTGCTGATTTACTTTCAGCACGTTCCTTTAAATTAATGTGTGACACAAAAATAAAGAACTCACTACTGTAATTGATTTTGAAAAATCACCTTGGGGTTAGAACAATCAATGGGCCAGAGGATTTCTTGAATACATAAATTTCATTAGCAGCATTTATAACATTTTTTAGTTGGCTGTGCTCTCTGAAGTTAATTACCTAATTTGTGTTGGGACTGTTCATTAGAAAGAATAATGTCATATTTCTGCGATGTCTTTTTAAAATCCTGTATAACCTGTCAAGTAATAGATTTTATCTTAATTTAAAGAGTAGATTTCTTCTGTATTATTTCATTACAAAACTCTTACACAACTTGGTATCAAAATTAAATTAATTAAATGTTATTACTGCTTCTTCTTTCCTGAAAGAGAGTTGTGAACTGCATCTTTCAGTTGTAAACTTCTGTCTTGGAGAAAGTAAATTTCATTATACAGTTCTGATGCATCTTTTGGCTGATGGGTGATGATATCACTCTGAATCCTGGGGGAAGAAACCCTCACTGTCAACCAAAAACTGAATGAGTGTTCTGTTAAATACCAGATGTAAAAGTGGATGTTTTTACATACCTTACTAATCCTATGTGCTTGCTGCAAGATCCTTTGCAATTAGTCGTCCTAAAAAAAATCTTTCAAAAATAGTATGTTTAAACTTTTATTGCCATTTCTTCATTTTGTTTTGTTGTAGAATCATCTGTATCTGTGATTGGGTACTGCATATTCATTTTGATATTCAGTGTAATCATAGAATAAAAGGATGGCCTCTGTCCCCAGAGAATTCCTCCTGACCTTATCTGCAGTACCTCGTGTGTGCAGTATGTGCCAAAATTACCCCTCTTCTAGTACAGACTTCAACCTACTGGAAACTGAATTGGCATTGTTTGTGGTATCCTTTCTGTTTAATTTCTCTTTCATACTTGAATGCTGGGTTTTAATAATAACAAGTAGGTTTCAGCTCTTGTGCAATCACTATGGCTCTGATCTTAAGAAATGTTGGATGTAGTGATCTCAGGATCAACAGTAAGAGCAGTTAAGAAGATCCAGGTATCAGCTGAATGTTGTCTTTCAAAGCTTCCAACTTTATCCATAGGATTGTTGTCTTTTGTGATTTGCAAAAAGAAAGGGAAATTCTGGGTATTAATATAAGGAGTTTTTAGTCATAGGAAAGCTGAGCTAATTGCATTTACCATGGAAAGCATGAAAAATGAAAACCAGAAATTATAATCCAAGAGATGAATCCCTGGCAGAAACAGATGACAATGAAGAATTGTTTAGTTTCTGATAGAAATGTTAGCTACTCTTGTAATTTTGCGTACTTTAAATATGTAATGAATCTTTATAAAAGTTTTTAAATAAGTTTGATTAAGTCCACTCTTTGTTCTCTTCCCACTGAGCCAGGGAATGCTGTATTTATCATATACTCATCCATATAAGTAAATTGTATCGAGTAGACTTCTTGTGCTATACTTGCAAAAATTCTGGGAACAGCCCCAGCTCTGAGTCCACTTCTTACGATTGTCATAAATCACCAGCTTGATGTTTTGCCTTGCTTGGGAAATTCTTCTATAAATCAGTGGCTGTGCTAAAATCTGTTGTTTATGAAAGTATGATGAGAGATGTGCTCTGAGGTCTTTATTTTTGGGGGGGGGAGTCACACAACGTATTTATTTTCTTCCTCTCCATCCAGTTTGTGTGATACTCAAGTCTCATAGGAAGGTTTAAATACTCTAAACCTGTTACCATTGGTGTTTCAGTAATCAGCTTTGAGCAGGCAAATGTTGTGTTAATTTTGTAATAGAATACTCTGATTGTATTTTTTAATTGCTTCTGTCTATTTTGAAATGTAGATTGTTCTGCTGTGAAATAGCTCTTAATTACAAAGATATACAGATGTAATTTTTAGTTTAAATGTTGCATGTCTTTTCTAGGTGGCTCTTTAAATTCTCCCACCGTGTCTATTTCTTGTGTAGAAAGGGTTCTTGGCAGAAATTATTGTAGAAATGAAGTTTTTTATTTGTTCATATAA
>JAOXXN010000102.1:5989987-6020285 GCA_026770055.1 Myrmophylax atrothorax
TTGGAGGGGGTTGTGGAAATGGCATATGTTAAAAACAGCGGGTCATAGTTGATCATATTTTCTGCACCCAAGTTCCTGTAAGTCCAGCTATTTTTCTTGCTGTATTTCTGTTGAAATAAGGCTAAATCATATAGTCTTCAGTGCTATTTTTTTGAAATATGAATAGTAAAAGTGTTGGAGTGTTATAAAATTTTTTCCATTATTCATAGATGTGATTGACACTGGAAATCTTTACTGATACATTTTAACAGTGATCCTTTTCTCATTTGTATGTTTGCTTTTCCCATCACATGTTTAACAAATATAATGAATTTAATTAATTATAATTAATTAATTAGGAGCAGCACCAAGTGGTGAACCAATGCAAATGGGGAGGCAACTGCATCCAGGAGGGTTGAGTCAGCAAGATGGAAGGGCTTGGAACATGCTTAGGCACTGTACAAGAAAACTTTCTCCTCTATCAGGTGTTAATTGTGGGGGTTAAGGCTTCTTGTTTTATTCCTATTCTGACTGGCTGTTTGTAAATACACCTTGTGTTACCTGCTACACTGAAGTAACTGGCTTATATTTAATTACAGCTTAGCATTTAGGAGTACAACTACCTGTTCTCTCTTAAGAACCTGTGGTTGTGTAGATCTTGTTGGGAATTTAGTAGGATTTCTTGAATTTCTTTTTTCTGACAAAATCAAACATGCACAGAACTCCACCTCTCTCAAGACATTGCACTGCTGACACTGTTTTGATGCAGTAAGTGGGAAAAATACAGTCAAGTAGCAATCAGCATCATCTCCTTACCTTTCTGAGTTTTGGAAGTTCTCTGTCTCAGACAGAACTGCTTTCAAAAGATACAAAAATTTATTACGGTCAGAAAAGGATGAGATACAGATGTGTTTTTCCTGTGCCCCAAAAACTTATTCCTATGGGAATTCGACTTGAGTATTTCTTCCCAGGCCTCTTGGCTTGGCTCTTTTCTATGTGAACTTGAATTTGCAGTTGATAAATCCTTCAGGGATCTAAACAAAGACCTAAAGTTTCAAAGAACTTAATTTAACAGTTTCAATCTTGAAAAACAAAGTATTAAGGATTTATCTTTCAGACTACAGCTCCATAATACCCTTGATCATAAGGTTCAACAGCTAATAAAAATTTAAAAAAAATTGTCATAGGCATTATCTTTCTGAAGCTGATTTCTGATAAGAAGTTTTGTTATTAATGCTCTGTTTGGAGAATTTTCTGTTACATCAGTTTGACTTGTATTTGAACTCAGTTCCAGAGGTGAATATTCAGTGCTGCAAAGTGAGTGCTCCACCCAGTGCACTGATTATTCAGGTTCAAGGGATTTGTTTTCCAAATTTCCCACCCAATGAGTAGGGACAGAACACTGAGATGACACAACTACTTTCTGTATTTGTGGGAACTGTTGCTAAGAGCAGATCCTATTCCCATATGTAATGTTTCATTTGCAGAAAACAAACAAAAAACCCCAACTCTCTGCATGATAACCAAAAAATAAAGAATTACTTATGACTCTTCTTAAACCATTTGGATTTGTTCAGAGCATTTGATTGTTCGGTAACCTCAAAGCGACTTGAAGGTATTAACTTTTATTTGATAACCTGTACATATGCTCTTGTCTCAGACTGAGTCCTCAGCAAAGAAATGTGGACCTGTAAAGTCACATAATTCGTGCTTTAACTGAAGGATATAGTAACTGCAGTAACAGGAATTTCCTTTTTATCTTCAGTACTTTCTCCCCAGACCATGGTTGTGAATCCGTATTATTGTTGTAACTTAGAACTTCTCTGAGCAAAATGCTGATTACAAGAAACTTAAATCTAAATTTATGTCAAGTGCAGGTGAGTTTAGCTGAGTAAGGCAAAGCTTTAATCTGTAGAGTGTGCATCCTGGAGATAGTCAAAACCTGACTGGACAAAGCCCTGCACAACCAATTTAGTTGCTGGAGAGAACAATAGGACTGAACAACCTCCAGAGGTCCCTTCAATGTCAACCATTCTGAGCATATGTGATTATTTTTTTCTTTATAATTGAATTACTATTTTCCCTGGCGTGGGATCATGTGAGAATATACATATGATCTTTGCAGTCTAGTGTCTGGTGTTATGCATAAAGGAAATGGCATGAAGAAAGAGAAGAAAAAAGGGTGTAGATCATTAGTAAAACATGATTATGTTTTACTCTCCGACTTCTTTACCACTGCAGGTTTTCAGAGTCCAAGATTTTTAAGATGAAGTTATGCTCTCACAGTGGCTTTTGTCATACACACATAATAGACTGTTTAATAGAGTCATATTTGCATGAAGGCCACAACACCTGTTTGCATACACCCTATTTTAACATAGTCAGCCTTGAACCTAAAATGCTGCCCTGAAAGCATAATCATTGTACAAAAAAAAAATCACAGTTGTTAGGAGAGCCTGTAGAAATTACCTTGGAAATTGCAGTAATGGATGTGTCTTTCAGTAATGGTTTGGAAAGCAAAAGTATGCTAGCAGTAGGAGGGTTTTTTTCATAATTGATGTAATTTTGTTCATTATTTAATGCTAAAACCAGAGGGAGTGTAACCAAAAAGGTTGACACATGTAATTTATAGAATAGAACCCAAGTGTTTAAGTCATCTGAATACGAAGTTTTAATGTGAGGTCTTAATGTTAGTCCTTTTTTTTTTTCTTTCTCTTGAGGATTTCTGTCACTGCACGTTTGACAGTTACCTTGTGAGTTGGATAAATGTCTCTATGGAAACTGCATGACCTGTAAAAACACAATTTAAACAGGAAACTTACAGATTCCAGGTAGTCACTAATCACAGTCTTTTTAAGACTCCTTCACAGTGTAAGTCTCTTGGGCCACAGGTGTAATTTTTACTCTTGGGATATCCTTCTTTCTTCTTTCTCCAGCTGTTTTAAATACTCTCCTTAGTTAAAGTTCACTTTAACAGTATGTGTCAATTAAATGGGCATTAAAAGTTAGACTTGCAACCTGTCTGGTAAATTCAGGTTTAAAGGATAATAGTTCTGACAGTGTTTTCTTGTTGCAATAATTTTAAAAAGCTGCAATTCAAGGACAGTTTCTCATAGTGAGTTCCAGTCTTTTAAAACCCATTATACTTTAAAAAAATTAGAATAGTTATAATGTTTTTAAACAGTGCTTGCCTGAATTGATTTTAAACTACATTTGAAGTAACTTTCATGTTTCCACTTCTAGAAGTGTAACTGAAATAAAAAAATAACTATTTAATGCTGTTGAGGGTTTTTATTTTATTTTTTTATGATGTTAAAAGTCCCCTATTCCAAACTTTATTATCTTCAGTATGAGATTGAGGGCAAAAAGGGAGCTTATAGCAGC
Organism: Myrmophylax atrothorax; assembly: GCA_026770055.1. Lineage (NCBI taxonomy): Eukaryota > Metazoa > Chordata > Aves > Passeriformes > Thamnophilidae > Myrmophylax > Myrmophylax atrothorax. The sequence continues at coordinate 5,993,351 of JAOXXN010000102.1, forward strand.
ATTCAGGAGGCAAAAAAATAGCCTCTTTGGATATATTTTGAATTAATTTTTGATGCCTTGAGTTTCAGGATTAATACTTACTGTAACTGTCTTGCCTCTGGGTCTTGCCTGGGTTTCTTGGTTGGGCTTTGCATGAGAGGTTTGTACTGCTCACGTGTGAGGATTTGCACTGATTCTTAGATAAAAAAAAAGATGTTTCTGGGCTAAGCTTAAGTTTCCACAACCATGGACCCAGCTAGTGAGGCAAAAGGCTTAGAAAAGTCTCTTCTAATTGGAATGAGAAAAGTCTAGGGAGTTGAAATACAAAAGTTAGGAAGAGATACCTTTCTTCTCTCTTTCAGTGGTGTCTGAAATTTTAGTTACACTTTTGTCAGATTGACTCATAAACTGTGAAACCTGCAGATATATTGAAATAAAGTTACTACAGAATTTCCAGCCTGTTGCAACAGATAAAGCTCAGACCTTTGCCCGGGAAGGTCTGCCAGGGAGTGCCCAGGCTTTGCTCAGGGAAAGGTTAGATGGTGCCAGGAGCAGCCCGGTGGCAGGAGGCAAAAGTTAGAGTGGGGAAAAGGCAAGTTATTCCTGCAATATCTCTAACAGTAACATCTTAGAGCAGCAGAGTCCCCCAGTGGAACCTGGAGCTCTGAGTTCATGTTCTTGGTATCCTCATTATACAGTGAGGAGAGTGAGGCAAATGAGGACACTTGGAGGGAAGGTGTTACAGAGAGGTGTATTGCTGGATGGATTGGGTTCCTCTGTGTTTGATACCAGTTGTTGAGACCTGACAAGAATTGTGAAATAAAAGTTAACAGACAGTTGGTTTCTTACATCCCATAAGTGCAAGTAAAATAGAATGGCTGACAACTTGAGGCTTCACTTTGTTGTCTTTCTGTTCTTTAAGATTGATTATTCAGTATTCAAATACACTTATCCTACCTCTTTCCCTTTTTCTAGTATATTAGAGACTGTGGGCAAATGAGTATTTTAAGTTACTTATGCAATTATCTCCCAGTTTGCAAAATTAGCCTCTCTTACTAAGAGCTATACTTCAATTTTTCTAATATCTAAAGCTGAACACACAACAACAGAGGCAGAAAGCTGTAGATTATTTCCTATAAGTGTGTCAGAAAGGTTAGGGTCATATTAATAAAAGCAGAGTATCAGCTCCTAAACAGAACTCTGAATTGCTCATCTAAGAGCTGCTTGCACTTGAGATGCTGGAGTTTAAAACTATTTGAAGAGAATCCCTAAATGCTTCTTACTACTTGTAACTACTTGGCACTGCATTTGCCTTTTGGATGATTAGCTGTTCTTTAGTACAATGACCTTTGCTTACTGGTGAGCAGCTCTGGGCAACAGAGCTTTCCATGGACTCTTAAAAGACATTTTTAGATCAGATGAAAATGTAATGACTTTTACAGCTAAGTCACACATGTGTGATATTTACAATGGAGAAGAATCAGGGGGTTGTTTGCATTTTTGAACCTTTAAGTTCTTACCTTGTATTGGTTATTTACATAAAAGCTAAGGAATGCCTATGGCTAAACTGAGAGAGAGAGAACTGGTGTCTTATTATTCAGCTCAGGTATCAGTTTAAGGGGTGAAAATAAAAATATTCTTTGAAAGCTCCAGAATTTTGCCAATATCTACAGGCAACTATTTTGCTTTGCTTACTATGTCATATAGAAATGTTTCTTTTGTTCTAATTTTCTTGAATAATAAATATTCTTAAGCTATAATTCTATGTTTACTCCTTTAGCATGAGAAAAGCTCACTAGAGAGAAGAATGCTTGCTTCATTGTTTGCCTGACGTACTAAAGAAAAAAAACCCAGAGGTTACATATGCTGTGAAATATTTTTGTCAGAGTGACAGTCCATCCATTTAGTGCACTGTCATGTCATGTGTCCTCTGTAGGTTACTATTTCCACTGTAATGCATTTTGTACCAAAATGAACCTTAATATCCTAGACACAATCCAGATTGAATATATATATATATATGGAGTACTTTTAAGTGTGGAGTATTTTTAAGTATGAAATTTTGAGGATTTTTTTTTTAAAAAAATGCTTCCAGAAAACTGTAAGGGTATAATCAGAGTACAAAGGTACATGAGCTGTCCTCCCCAGTAATCAGTAAAATCTCATCAGTAAATGTGCTTATTTCTGTCTGATTATATTATGGGAAATTCAAGGTCATGTCAAGCTTAGTGCTAAAATTGAAAATGTAAGAGGAAGCACTTCCCTCACATTTTTTTTCCCAACATGCAGCTTTTTTTTAAATTATTATTATTTTAATTATTATTTTCAAATATACAGGAGGTCAGTCTCATTTTAAGGTCATAAACAAAGTTAAAAATGGCATTACAGTAGGCATCTCAGACATACAAGTTGGTCTTGCTAGGGTGATTTTGGATATCCCTAGAAGTTCTGGTTGTGGAAGAATCAAAGGGAAATGGGGAAAAAAAAAAAAAAAAAAAAAGAAGAAAAAACCCCAGGTTATTTGTTTGACAGCAACTTTAGAACTCAATGAAATACAGAAGTCTCTGTTGTCCCAGGATTTGGTATCTAAGACCTCTTCTTTTAGGAGTAATCCTAAAAGTGGTTGAGGTTGCAAGGCACCTGTTGAGATTACCTAGTTAAGTGCCCTTACTCAAAGCAGCATCAACTAGATCAGGCTGTTCAGGGCCATCTCCATTTTGACTGTCTCCAAGGATGGAAACTACAAACCCTCTGGGCAACCTGTTCAACCACTCTCACAGTGTTAGATTGGAAGGAACTAAACCTAAATAAAATACTGGAAGTTGGTCTACTATCTCTGGATCTTTTGAGAATGAATCTTTGTAGCAAAGTTTGTTTGCTTTGCAGTTGTACACTACTGTGTAGATCAGAGGTTGTAAGGCAACTGTGTACAGCCAGTAGATTGACTTATGTTTTTTAAGCAGCCATTTTGCCCCATTTGCAGCAATGGTAATTAAGTTCAGTATTTAAGTATAGTTAGAAGAATATTTGTAGTGTTTTCTTAATTTTTCTTCCCTCTCCAGCTTGTTCTAGATTTATTAGTTGCAGGAAGTTGAATTTAATTTCCCAAAAGCACCCAACTTTGCTGTTTATTTGTACTTAATGCCATTATCTGAACTTTCCGAGTATCTTGAGATTGCATCGTTGTACTGTAAACATCATGAGAACTGGTTTTCTTACGATTTAATACTTTGGGCTTGCTATGCTAGAGCATTACGTCTCTGTAATGTGCAATGCTGCGGGGCTGACTTGTGGGGCCTCACACAGAAGGGAGGCTGAAACACCCCAGGGAGGGCCTTGGCCTGGGACAGCTTTGAGAGGTTCTGTTGTTCAAGAGAAGGTTGAGCAATCTGCATGTTGTTGAAGGCGCAGCGTGGAATTGCTAATGTGCGTTTTAACTCTCCTGGTACAACCTGGCGAAAAAGCACATGTTGGAGAAGAAAACCCAGGTCACCACCCTGCGGGGACTGGGCGTGGGGTGCGGAGAAAGCTGGCAGAGCAGGGATGGTGTGATTTGATAAGGGTCACAGACTCTGCCTCCCCTCTCATTCCCCTGTTCTCCTTCAGGAGCACAACGAGAAGTGTGTAGAGCTTTATGTCAGTTCTAGAGAGCAACTCACCCTTCATGCTCAGTTTGGTCTTAACACACTCCAGGCATGGGCTTAAGAACATATTGCTCCAAAGCCAAAGCAGATCTAAAGGCATTTGAGTCGTTGTTCTTAAGTCTGGCTACAATATAACAGAGAATAATTGAAACTAAACCAAATGCTGTTTTGATTTTACAATTTCAGGGATGCACAACTTCAGTGTTTGTATTACATGTGCAAAAAAATTGCACAGGGATGTTTAAAAAAAAAAAAAGAGAAACTTCATGATTTAATTTAAGTGCATTTTTAACAGCATGTGCTTTTTGGTCAGCACACTCTGGTTTAGATAAACACTGCATTGGCAAATAGTGAGTGACAAGGAGTGGCCAGTTAGCAGTTAGCATGTAATCACTGAATGAGTCATGAAACCAATATTGTAATTATGCCACTATGAGATCAGGTTTGCAAAGCCCCATCTTTGCAAATATACAAGTTGGTGACTGAGAAGGTTTGTTGGTTGTTTGGTTTGGTTTTTTTCAACATAAGTGAATCTGAAAAAGGCACTTGCAAATACATTAGTCACACCAAAATGGGAGCTGATTAAATTCAAGTGCCTCCTTGCTGCAGATGATAGATATACTGACAATTAGTTTGGGGTGATTTGTGATACAATGAAAAATACCTGTTCTATTTTGTGGTTACAAATATGTTGATAAGGTTGTAAGGCCAAGCTGGGATTTTCCAGTTGTTTGTACCATCCTGGCAGTGCAGGAATTCCGGAAGTCACATATATGAGCAATCTGAACTTTGCATTCTCTGAGGAAAATCCCTTAATGGTAATAGTCAACACAGCTCATAATGTGGTTGTATATGATATCAGTCTGCAATTACATATAAGAAAGACAAAAGGGTCTATTAAAAGGACTAGTGGGCAGGATAAGGAACAGTTCAGACCCTCAGGACTGTGAGTCCTTGATGACCTTTCTGTTATGATGGTTCAAGAACACTCTATTAGGATCTGAACCTTAGCATTGCATTTTTATAATCACAGGTCATTACACTGTATATAATGACCTAAGAAGGGTCTCAATAGAATAATTGACTCTATTTTCAGCTTGATCAATAACATAAAATCCTGAATATTCATCCAACCTGAAACTTTGTTTTAGTCTGTGCATATTTAGGAGAGCTTTTGATACATGTTTTGATTTTACTTTAAACAGAATATACCTGTTCAGAATCCAACTCTGATTAAATTTGTGGGAATTACAAAGCTAAAAAATGAAGGAAAAAGATCTCCTTATCCATATTGCTATCGTCAAAATTTTAAAAAAATCTAATGGGGAGGATGTGGTGGGTGTTGCATTTAAAACTGCCCCCACCCTCCAGTGTTTCAGTTTAATTTACTACATGTAGACAAATTTCTGAAATTCTGAAATGTGCCCATCCTTCTATGCTAGTCATTGCCAATGCACACTTTCAATATTAAGTAATCAAAATGCAAAAAGTTGTTGCAGCTTTTAAAAAACCTTGAAAATCCATTTGCACATTATTTTCGGTTGGAAGGGCTTCCCTCTGCCTGTCATCCCTAAAGGACCTAAGTCAGATGGAGAACAACCAACAACAAGCACGAATCTTAGATGTGAAATCAAAATTTGGTATTCAGATCCTTCTTTTTATGTTTGGTTGAATGCAAGTAGCGTTTGTTTACAAAGAAACGATTACAGAATAACTTATTCCCCTCATTAAATCATATTTGTCAAAACAGAATCATTTATATAGTAATTAACTTTGATACTACATATAGTGGGCTGTTATTTTGGTTGAGAAATAGGCCCCTGGAGCACATGTACTCTTGCTGAGAAAAGTTTCATTTTGGAATCATAAGTAAGGCACATGTGGAAAAAATAATGAAGAAAAGACTCACAAAAAATTTGTTATTTAATAAATTCTTTTACTAATTTGTTTTGAAATATGTAAAGAGCAAATGACCAGCTGCGTCTTTGCTTGTTTTATTGGGGATTTAATGGTCTCTTGGCTGGCAGGTCAAGCACCTATTTTTTCTTCATCTTAATTCAGAAAACCCAAAAAACATCATAGCAAGTTACAACTTACTATTAGAAAAGTGACTTATATGCTTGGAGCAGTGTATGCCTCACATTATTTGGAGTCTGTGGTTATATTCCATGACTGATTAACTATATAGACAAAGGGTTATCAAAGGAAGCAGTAACTCAAGTGACAGTAGTTTTTGTTTCTTTTCCAAAAATTGCATATACTTGGAAATGTTTGCATGATTATGCTTTGATGGCAAGCATCAAAACTCCAGTTACTGAGCACAATTTTTGAAGATTATAATCCCAAGAGCTGCCATTATTTCTGCCATTTGGAATAAATGCAACTGTTTCCGTAGTGATAATAAGTTTGAAACTAGGAAAAATCATCAGGAAGGAATTCAGAAGCAGACTGTAGAATCAAACCAGTTTCTACTACTCAAGAGGCTGATTCGTATTTTCTAAAAATGTACTTTTTTTTAGGGCAAGCCATAATTTAGGGAAAAGTTGATTTGTAAGTATGAATTAATCTGGTTAAAAATAACAAACTAAAAGTGAAACTCTGAAAACCTTATTGGAATGAAGTGGGTCTCTGCCATTCCTGGGGAAGCAGGAACTGGTAAAAGAGGTGCTCCAGTAAATGGGAGACAGTGAAAAAGTTTCTGTAACATCAGTCCCTCAGTTAGTAATTCAGGCTGCTTTGTTTCTTTGGTCTGGGTTTGTTTTCTTTTTACAGCCAGCAGCTGTAAAAGCAGACTTAACTCTTTTGCTTCCCTCTTTGGTCAAGTGATTTTCTGAATTACTTACACATGAGGATGTGCCTGACAATCCACACAGTTTCTGATGAAAGTTTAACCCCACCCTCTGATCCTGTGAGAAGCAGAGGGCAAGTTTGTTTCCTAGTTTATGACTAATTTCCATCCTTCTACCTATCCTTCTCCTTGCCCAAGTGGAGTGGAGAGGCTTCCCTGCATGTGGGCTTATTTGTGCCATGGGTTTGAAGTCTGGAAATTATAGCTGAACTATTCTTCCCTGCCTGATCTTCACTTTCAAGGAATCTCGTTTCATAGAAAGGTGTGGTTATTTCTTGTGAGGTTTTCATCATATTTGAAATAATGACATCAGAATAAGAGCAGTTGAGACTTTTGCTTGTTCAAAACCTCATGTGTATAGACATGTCATTGCAGTCTGAAATTTCCTCTTCTAAGTTATGAAACTTCTCTTTTGTTCCTAAGAAGTATTAGGGCTCCTTCTTTCCCTAAAATATGAAGAAAGAAAAAAAAAGTGGCACTGTTGAAGTATATTGAGATGTTCTAAGCTGTGAACAGTTCAGAGAACATCAAGGCAGTCATTTGCATGGCTGGGAATGCAAAGAAGAGTAAATAAAAGTGACTGTAGCAACAAATAAAAACATATGAACAAGCCTTTCCCAAGATAATTCCCAGATCATAATCCTCCCTGTTAGAGGAGAGGCTCATTTGTTCAGAGAAAGAAATGCTGGACTAATCAGTCACAAATGCAGCCTAATAATGTATGAAAATTGCCTTAATGCTTACTTTAAGTAAACACTTAAAATAAGTCTTCTCAAAATTCATACTGACATTTAGAAATAACTTAGAAATAAAAATATTTATTTAGCTCTTTTTCCAACTTTTTTATTTATTATTTCATAAACTTTTGAAATCTTTTTCATCTAGATTTTGCTTTTGTTGTTGTTCTAGCACGTTTTAAGTAATTTTGAAGTGTGGAAAAGTATTAGGTTGGTTGTTTTTCAAACCAGGTATCTTACTCTTGACTATAAAATGGTAATGATTGGTCACATGGAATGGAGCAAACCATAGAACTCATCTCAGAACATTTTTATCCAGACTGCAACAGGAGACATTTATTGGGATGTGAACATAATATGGAATTTAGTGGAATATTCAGTTGAAAAACTATTCTCATTAATTTTGTAGTATTTAAATGCTTCTTTTCAATCACTTTTGCTTTTACATGGTGAAGAGACAAATACATTAGCCTTTTTCAAATCAGTGATCATGAACATGTTGTTTGCTTTGCATGCAAATGAATCAGCTACTGTGCTTTAAAGCCTTTTAAGACTATCTAATCCCAGGAAGGTGGAGCCTGTGATTTTCTGTATACCGGTTTTAATAATAACTAATGAATTCTGGCTGTGCTGAAGCAGCCTGTCTTGTATAAGCAAGATATCTTAATATAAACAGCTCGCTTTTCTCATTAAAGTAATTATTGAATCAAAGCCAAAGCAATTGTTTCAAATACCTTGCAGTTCTGCTCTGGAGTGCTGTTCAAAATCAATGCAGCGAAGCACTGAAATGTACTTCTGAATGAATTCTCAAAAAAAAAAAAAAAAAAAAGAAGTGCAGAGCCTGCCTGGAGAATCTCTATAGGCATAGGGCCATTTGGACAGAAGTGTGTTTGTTTGCAAGCTCCCTTCTTTCTTTAGTGGTCACTTTAATTTCTTGAAGCAGAGATCCTGGAGGTCTGTGCAGCTAGAAATGTTCCTGCTGCCTACTTGAGATAATGATTCTGTGTCCTTGGGTGGGATGCAGAGCCAAACTGCAACAGTTGAGGTAAAATTACCTTAGGTGTTGAATTCAGACAACTTTGGCAGGAGAACATCACTGTGAGAGTTGGAAAACAATTCAATAGTGATGCTCTTCAGAACCAATATCCACGTGACCATAGCAAATATCGATCTTTAAAATGACAGGAAGAGAAGGTTGAGGGCACAGATGCAACATACTTTTCCACTTCTTTTCTCATGGGTTTCTAGCTCAACTACCTGTTGAGTGGCATTTTATTTAATCCTGTTTAATTTCTACAGCAATGGAAAGCTATGCCTCTTCATTCAAGAAATAAATCAACTTACACCCTGAGAACAGAAGTCAACCTCCCACAGCACACAGATAGTTCAAAGACTAACAGCAACAATGTGTGTTAATTAGTTCGCAAATTTTCAGATTCATAAGCAAAATTGACATCGATAATTAATATGAAAACACAGAGTGAAGATGTTCACAAGCAAGGAGGATTCAGTCTGAAATATCCAAATTTGTTCTGTCATTCAGTGCTCCTTCTTTTTACAAGGAACTGCTTCTCACTTGCACACAGGCAGGTTTACGTAGATCATGCTGTTTATGACATTATAATTGGCATAAGAAGTTATCTTGAAGACCTTTTCCATCCTTTGAACATTACTTATTGTGCTTACAGTTGAAAGCCCACTGAAGGCAAAAGGAACTATCCTGGGTTACAGTACGCAAATGATAAATCATGGATTGTCTGGAACACAGGAGAGTAAAGACACTCTAAAATAATGGAAAAAAAGTATAGCAAAACTCTACATCTGGTACCTGACAAGGGAAAAATTAATAGTCAAATTAAATGCAAATTAGGAACACCAAGAGACAATGAAAAACCTTATGATATAAATGATTTTTCCATTCCCTTGTCTCTGCAGTTAAAGACTTACTGGGGGTTTTTTTTCAGTCTGAATTAACTTCTTGTTACAAAAGTAAAACTACACAGTAGTCAACCATGGAATTATGTTACTGATCGATTTGCCTTAAGTGCGAGTCCATAGAGAATAGCAAATGGTTCTTGTAGGCCTCTGTTGTCTGTGCATCCTCATGCAGAGTGCATGGCAGGTCTTAGCTAACCTTCATAGCTGCAATAAATTATGTTCATGAATCAGAATTCTGAAGTTAAATATGAAATCTCTTCACATTGTTTGCAGGAATCTGAAGAAATGCTACTTCTTCAAAACTCAGAATTCGGTCAGATTTCTTCTAGAACAGTGACTGTGTTATTTTTACCAAAGGGGAGGAATTAGAACAGTGTGCTTGAAGTGTCATTGAAATATTTAAGGAGAACTGAAGTGTGAAAGCCAGGACAGGACTCTAATGCACCCACACAGCCTTGCCATGGTAGAAATGTGTCTCATGTTTTGTAAGGCTGCAATACATCCCACTGTGTTGGCAGTGCTAATGACTTGGGAAAAGCAGTATCTGCTGTCCTAGTTCAAACAGGTCATTATTATCCATAAACAAATATGGAGCTGACAATTAGTGACTGCTAAGCTTCCTTTTAGTTATTCTCTTGGCCTGCATCCTAAAGACACTACATTACCAGAGCAGAAATGGAGTCTTGGGGATTGTTTTAAGTGCTGAAGACTCCCTCCCTTAGCTTACTTCCTCCTTTATCAGAGCTACAGCTGATTAGATAGGAAAGTGTGCTGGCTGGCGCCTTCCCATCCTGTTTGTTTTTGTACCTCACTGCTCTGCAGTCCTGGGTCACGTTCCTATTCATTTTTCACGACCTTACCTCATTACACCCTTTTCAATTGCAGCTTGTTTCTCTGACCTTGGAGTCCTACAGGCCAATCCAAAAGATCTGAGACTGTGTTTTTAAGTTAGCTCCTGGAAAGGTTGGAAACATGAGGACATTTTTCTGCAAAGAAGTTTATGTGTGTTTGTAGCTTTTATTTTTGATCATATACTATTTGGCTTAGTGCTGTAGACTGTTTTGGCAGCCCGCTTGTGCCTTCATGAATTCTGGTTTTGAATAATTCTTCTTGACAAATGTGTTACACTTGGTCTACATATAAAAAGCAGATAAGCAATTAATACTGAGTGAATATCTGTCTTGATTTAATGGTTTTTCAGTCCCACTGCTTGGCTGCTTATTTCTATATTGGCTTTGTGTGTTTCTACCTCTCTAAAAGCCATGCAGTTTAAATGGCTTTGAACTTACACCTGTCTGTTGCAGCCACAAATTAGATCAGGTGTTGAACTTATGCTGTGGGTGATAAACTGAACTGAAAATATACATGCATGAATTTTGATGTGCTTTACTTCATTTAGATGCCCTTGAATAGGTATTATGTTTTAATTGCTGAGTTTGTTTAATGTTTGATTCACACTTTTCTGCTGGTGCTCAAGTAGTTTATCAAGTACTGTGATCCTTTATTGATGACAAAATGGAATGTTGCTCATTAAAATGACTTCCTTCCTGTCTGATCCACCTTCCCATCAGGTTTAGGGCCAAAAAAAGAGAGATGTGGAAGTTTTACTCAGTGTTTTGAGAAAACACCAAGCATGCCTACTTGTAAGGGTACAAGAACATATTGTTATAGATGTGTTGTCCCTGGATTCAAAGTGAGGTGGATGTGAGGCACTTCTGGCCAGGAGTTGTGTAACCTCCTTTGTGTGGCACTGAGCCTCTCAGCATCCAATTAATGCTGGAGCATTGGCTTCCGGATGGGAGCTGGCTCAGCCTCCGAGAGCCGGGTGGGGCGGATGCACAGTCATCCATCCCAGCCCTGTCAGCATGCACTCAATGCTCCCTGACAGGGGCTGAGGAAGGAGCATGCAGTGTGCAGACAGCATAAGCCTTGTGAAAGCATTGTCTTTAGGTCACAGTATTTAATGTTTGGGCATAGTGTGTGAGGTATAACCTTTAGGTGTCTGAGGCTTGGGTGTGCCAGTTCTGACAGCTCTCCCTAAAGCCAGGAGAGACAAAAGATAACCTGGATTCATCCATGTGCCTACACTTGGATTTAAGTTGCCTTAATATAGGTATTTAAGTCTGTCAGTTCTGCTGCTGAGGTATTTTTTTAATAAAATCCTATATTAATGCAGAGGCAGATGCAACCTTGATGTAAATGAGACAATTATTGGAGCTAAATGCCCTCTTCTTTTGGTATCCGTGCCTCAGAGGCAATTTGCACTTGTTTGTACATCACCAATGGTGATTCCTTTCTATATCTCTTCTTGCTTGCCTAGCTCATCTGCAAGAGGAAAGTGGCCAGGATGTTTCATCCCCTTTTTGTGCAGTTTCAGTTCTTTGGAGCCATTGATTTCTGCTGTAAATCTGAATAGTCTTGGGATTGAAGTAGAAGGACAGTGGTCACATGACAGAGTGATGCAGTCACTTGTTTTATTCTGTATGGCTCCACTTTCTAATCACAGCAACACTTTGAATCATAATAACATGAATTGTGGAGTACCTAATTGTAAAATTGCTTTGAATAAAGCCTTGCTGCTCATTGTGCATAAAAACTGTAGGCTTTTCTTTTCCCCCAAATTATTCAAGCATATTTGAAATTCAGAACTTTAATTTAGAAGCATGTAAAGTTCTAGGATAATTGTAAGCTTTACTTGTGTTAGTTTTAGCTTCACCTTCATGTGGTGGCTGAAAAGGTGAAACTTCTTATCTATAAGGACATGTTTCTTCTGCTTTAAAAAAAAAAAGCAAACTAGGCTGCAGACTTTTGACACTAATAAATAGTGCTGAGTACTCAGTGACTCCAGTTACTCTGGAAGGAAACATGATTTTTAAGTTTCTCCGAGGATTCATTTTAACAGGATAAGTAACTGCAGTCCAACCTCACTTTTATGCTTGTTAGCCTTCACACTGCAAGATTGCTAAATATTGGTATGTCATATATATCAGCTTTGTTTCTTGACATAATGTTGACTCTTATTATAGTACATGTTCTAAGTACCTCCTGGCCTCAGAAGATCCAATTCCACTGGCTCAGAAGTTTTGTTACAGCAGCTGTAAGACATTATCTGACTTACAGCTAAAACACAAATATAAAATTTCAGGAAGAATTTTGAAGGGAGCTTAGGGTTAATAAAAATACACTGCTACTGAAGTTAAAGGGAACTTTTTCTTCCTATTACAGATGAAATGTAGCAAGACCCTTGTCAACAGCTTTTGAAAATCTCTCTGAAAAGATGAAAAGAAAATTATTTTGAAGAAATGGAATTGTATGTTCTGTCAACCCTTCATTTCTTCTTTTGCAACTTGAAAAACGTAATAAAGTTGATTAACAACAACCAAAACTTTGGTTCATTAAGTGCTGTCAGTTCAAGGTCTATCATTTACTTCCTAGGCACTGATGCAGGCTCCCGCTAATTAAGCATGTAAAGAACATGTGAGTTGTGCTTAGAAAGTGCTTTTTGCAGTTAATTAAAGCAATCTAATGAAAATGTCTAATTTTTCTAGCAGGATATCTCACTTTTTGAAGTGCTGTGTAACTAAGGGAACTAAGTAATGTTTGATAAATCTTTTTCATTTTTGAAAAAAAAAGTGAGAAATACACTTCTTTCTTTAATTTCTCTTAAAACACGTGATTTGGCGTAAGTCAAGTTCATGCTGAAGCACGAGCCGGTGTTTGTTCTAGGGAGATGAAAGCTTCATTTCTTATAATGACATTGTAGAAACAGAGGCTAAAAATGAGTAATTACCTACCGCTTAAGATGCTACGCAATGGTAATCACTGCACCAAGGGATAATCCAAACAAAGCCTTCCTCACCATTCCTGGAAACAGCTCCCATTGTTTTTGCTCTGCCTGTTTCTGATGATGTAAGGTAATAATTGGTACTAACGATTTTCATGCCAACTGTTTCCAGGAGTCCCACATTTATGAAAGAGACCGAAAGGTAATAAGAAAGTCAAAAGAAGTTTTGAGCATTTTCTTACCCAAACCCTAGCATGGCTGAGCACATCTCCTGGGCAATCCCTTTTAAGAATTAAAACTGTGTTGACTCTCTGCAGAAGACATAAATGCACAGCTGAAGTAGAGTGGGTTGGACATTTATAACAGTGAAACCTGAGAGGAATTTCCTTTAAGTGATTGAGCTGTATGAATATGATTTATTTACTCAGCTCTGAGTAAAGTAATAAAGTAAATCAGTCAGACTGATTTTATTTTTATGGAAACAAATTATTTTAGTATGTAGCAGAGGCAAATTTATTTCCCACAGAATGTTAATGTTTTGTTCAACTAGTATATTTTTAAAATTCCTGTTTCATCAAGCTGCAATAAAATTGAAGATGCTGCTCAAATCCAAGCAGTCAGGGGATGCTCCCTTCTGTCCAAAACATTGGAAATAAGGGGGTGATGGGACAGTTGGGGTGCCTGAGATTCAGTGTCTGCATTAGTACTTGTGCTTTCACCCTTTGTTGTAACTAATGCTTTTGTTTTTATCTAAAATGGAATAATTTCTGTAAAAGTTATTTCTCTTTTTTTAAGCATATACTGTAGAGTTTAAGAATCTCCTGGAGAAGACCAAGAGAGGGGGAGGATTATGTTAATGAAGTATTTGTCTGACTTATGCACTAAGAAGCATTGACCTGAAGTCTCAAATAGCCAGGCTGTGCCATTTGACCTCTGAACTGTAAGGTGGAAGGTACACAGCAACACTTTGCTTCCATTTTTTAAAATGATTTTATGAATTTAATCCCTCAGAATGTGACCCATTTCAACACTTTCCCTCACGCTCCTTCTTTTGTTTCCTCCCCATTTCTTTCTTCCTTTCTTTCTTTCCTTCATATTCTTTGTCTTTAACAAATACAGATCAAATACCTGAATACTGTCAGTTAAATTTTTGTCTTTTCAGCATTTGTGTCAGTTGTGAAATTATCATGAGAAGCTGGATATAAGCAACATTTTGGAGTATGTTATATATACACATCCTCAATAGTTATATTGATTTAATAAGAACAGTGTTTTTAGGCAGAGTTGCCTCTCTTTTATTACTTCATTTATGTATTTCATTGTTATTTTATGGTCTATTTCCATCAATAAAAGTAGTCACTGCTATACAATGCAAATTGCCTGTTGTTCAGATTTCAGGCACTAGGAGATTTAATAGGTTAATTTAATTGCAATGGATGAAACTAAGTTGTTTGCTTTTCGGTATTAGATGCTTAATTAGTAATTTGGCAGATAGGACAAGTAGGGAGGGTATTTCCTGATGGTTGACAATTCACTGAGTTGAGTGCCAACAACAAATCTAAAATCCCTTAACTGCCATTAATTAATTATCAGGAAATACCTGGCTCGGGTGGAGCGGGTCGTTATGCTTGTACTCCACGTAAAACTGCGAAAGGTGACAAGAAATGAAAATAGCACACAAAGTGTATCATGAAAAGTTGGTACAGACACTCAACTCTATATTCACTGTCGTTACATAGTGACACAAATAAGCCATTGCAGATGTTCTATTCACAGCTCAGGGACAAAATCAGAACTCAAAGAGCCTTTAGCCTTAGAACTGCAATGGGTGTGACCAGCAGGGTATATCCTGGAATGCACAAGAAGCAATGAAAATGTGTCCTGAAGGCTGCCTTCTAACCTGCGTGCTTTAGAGATCACATTTTCTGTTCATATTTGAGAACAGTTTTGCTTGTTCATACCTCAAAGCAAGGGATTCCTTGAATGCTATAAGAATACTCAGGCAATGGCTTCTCACCTACTGCTTATTCGCACAGGATAAAATTAGGTTACAAAACCTGTTGCAAGACATCAGGCTGCTAAAGTGTGTCTGAGTTTTTTTCTCTTACTCTAAGTTATGGTCTACACTTGCTTATTTATTACTGTAAATTGCTTTAATAATAAAGATGAAAGTATAGATAGTCCTTGACAGCAAATCATGACTATTTGACTCTAATTATATCAAATGAAAAGGGAAAAAGAAAGGAATTTTTTTCCTAGAAAGATTTTTGTTTTGTAATACTCCCTTTCCTGAGAGGTCCATGTAATCATAACCAAAAGAAATCTCATTTTTCATTAAAATAGAATCCTTAGTTTAAGGTGTGATGAACATGTGGTTTAGAGACTTCGTGGCTCTGAAACAGGAGAGTTGTATTCCATTTATTTCAGCTTACATAAGTCCAAGTCAGATGAGGACCAAACCCAGAGACCTACCTTCATTTTCTTTATAATGAGCAGAGCCATTCTTCTGGTGACAATAAACACAGGGAAATAAAAATGGGTACTGGTGCTATTTCATATTATCTCAAACAGTGTAAAGATTTTTCTTTGGATCTGTGGATGGTTTTGATGGCTACTTGAGCATTTCAAAGTAGGTTATAATTTACTATTTTTTTAAATTGTTTTTATTGGTTCAAGTTATAATTGTCAGAGAAGATCTCCTCTCCCTTTCTCCTTCCTTTAACAGCCATATTTGGAGTGTGCTTACATGCACATAATCAAAATTCAGCATTACCAATGCTTTGGGAGCCTAGACCTATCTCAAACTAGAATGATAAATATTGTTAAAAAGAAGAAATATTTATCCCTGGCACATTTCATAATAGAAGAGAGTATGTATGCAATTATACTGGTGAATTTATTTCTATTTTTGAAACATACCACTAGTGTGTACAAGCTCATCTTAAATACAAGAAATCCTGAAGTGTAATTTAGGCAATAAGGACATTCTTAATATTTATTGAATAAAATTAGAACTTGGTGAGGGTTTTGTGAGATCACTTTGCATACACCAAGACTCTTTGTATTGTTCAGAAGTAGATTTCAAGGAACATCTGAGTTTGCTTTAGTCAAGGATCAGTTTCCCCATTTTTATTCACTTGGATGTGCAATAATTTTTTTCCACATCCTGACAGGTGAGCTCTGCAATTTTTCCATCACTGAATTTTCAACAGAACGCATGTGCAGAGATAGGAAAGTCATGTTAAATGGTGATGCAGGAGGTGGAGACACAAATGGGACCAAGAAAGAAAGAAAGGGGGAACTGTAGGAAGTGTGTAGCAAAGTAGATAATTTCCTTATATTTATGAAATGAGTGAGTTCCCACACATTAATTTTTGGTCAGACTCATGTTTTTTTAAGTACCCTTCAGAATCAGTTGATACCAGGGTTAGATAACTCATTGAGCCACTTTGCCTTTTCTTTAAGAGAATAAATCAGATTTGTTTTTCCAGGGTGCTGTGTTTCAGCAACGTTTTAATCCATTTAGGAAGAATAGGAATTCTAATGTATCATAAAATCCCTCTACTGTTATTCAATGGCTAGTTGTTTAAATTTAAACAATGTTCCCGTGGGACAGGAAAAAACCTACAGATAAGAAACAATGTAGTTTAATGGTAAAGATCTTATGATTGTGAGCTGTCCACTGATCAGTCTAAGAATTCACGTACTTTCCTAACAGAACGAGATATCTTGTGCTTATGAATGAAGGGTGGATATTACTGCATAAACTACATACAATGCCTTTTAAGCTTTTTGTTTAGATGCTGTTTAAATACACAGCTCAAATCCTGCTATTGCTGAAGTGAGTGAAAGGACTTCAAAGACAGCAAGAACACACCCACTTTATCTGATCTAGTAGAGATACAATGGGACAATGAATACCAGAACATTTTTATTTTTTCAGATATAAACCTAACGATAAGCAAAATGGTATTGCTCTGTTTTCCCTGTGGGACACACCTAGTAAATATTAATTTTTTTGAAGTGAAGATGAAATTGCAGATTTTTTCTGCAACAAGCTCCCATTCAGGACATACAGCCATATTTCTTTCTAACTATACTTTTAAATAATATTTCTGCTGAAAAACCTAGTGTTATATGGTCTAAAACTCAGAGGTGCTGATAGCCTTGTCCTTAATCTTAGAATCACCCAAATGGTTCATATAATACCATTATTAGGTATCCTGTTACTTGTTGGAAGACACATTTAGAGGTTCTGGTGTATGGACAAAAAGAGAATCTTAAATGATCTGATAGTAATTGCAATACATTCTTAATGAAGAAAATTGACCTGGTATTTAAAATTTGGTAATGTTTCCTAGAAAATGCAGAGACAGCTCATCAAGTGCTGTTTGAGATCAAAGATAATTAATTGCTTAACTAAACTAAAGGCAAATATAGATATTATGGTATGCATTACAGGAAAGTATGTCCTTCAAGTTTCTTGTAGGTAATGAATTTTTTTAAAAAATCTTTCCTTGTTCAAAGTTACTTTAGATCTAGTTAGAATAATATGTTATGCCCTGATTATTTGATCCCAGAAGAAATGGTCTAAATATTAGAAAAAAATTCCCTGCAAGAGTGGAAAGGTATTGGACTCGTTGCTCAGACGAACTCACTTGTCTCTGGAAGTGTTCAAGAAGCATTTGGATGTGGCAGTTGGGAGTGGTTTGGGGTGATTGTGGTGGAGCTGGGGAAGGTTCGTGGTTGGACTGGATGATCTTGCAGGTCTCTTCCAGCCTTGATGATTCTGTGATCCCTGCAGTGTAAAGCAAAGATGGTCTCCTTAATATACAGTGGCAGATATTCCACTGGTGTCCTTAAGTTTGCAAATGATGCATTTGACCAGTTTAACAAATAAACATCTTGAGGATAGAAAAGGCATATAGAACAATACACTTAGTAACTTACCCAGTACAAGGATTAGAGCTACTCTTATAGGAATAATTGTTCTTGTTGAGACAACAAACTGAAGAAAGGTCCTCAAATTGCTAATGGGAATCTTGGAATTGGATTTACAGATTCCTTTGGCTGTCTTTGCATTTTATTTCATTATTGCACACTGAAGCTTACTAGGAAATTAGATAACATGTGAATTTTATTTATTATACCCATTGTAATACAATTAAGTCTGTATGATTCAGTTTGCAAATATAGTATGGTTTTTTTAATGTTAGCTCAGTTTCCACATAAAGTGTGTGGGAGAAAATATGAGGATATTACTTTCACTTTTTTATGTCCTGTTATTCAGTAACTTTCACATCATATTTATTTTGTACATTAAATTGTACAATAAACATGGTGCAAATTATCCTGTCATTTAAATGAGTCTGTGGATGTGAAGTGTTCAAGCTCCTTTATTTAAAATGTACCTTTGCTGAAAATATCTACTAAGAATTTTCATCTTTAATTTTCTCTTCACCAGTATCATGTTCTCCTGTATAAGTATTTATTCTCTGGCATAAATGTTGTAAAATGCTTGTGTGGTGGTTTTTTTCTTTCATTTAATAGTTGGTAAAGACATGTTCTATTCAAAGGATACATAATTTGAATACATCTGTCAAATAAAGGCATTTTTATGAGACAATTTTATGCCAGTGCTTTAATGTCCATGTAATAGATTCTCTGCTAGTGTAAATCGGTCTACCTATAAAAGATGGTACCATCTGGTGATCTAACATAAGGAGCTCCTACCACATGCTTTGAAGATCAGAGAATAAGAATAATTATATTTTTAAAAGACTTACTTGACATCTTGGCCCTTCAGATTTGCCCCTTCTCCACTCTGGGCCTGTGTAAAATAGTGGTGCTACAGAGACAAGATAATTATGCCTTTGCCTGTGTTGTGGCTTTTCCCTGGTTTAATCCCTAGATGATAATTAAGCCTTTGCCTGTGTTGTGGCTTTTCCCTGGTTTAATCCCTAGATGATAATTAAACCTTTGCCTGTGTTGTGGCTTTTCCCTGGTTTAATCCCTAAATGATCAATGTGTGTCATGTATACCCAAGATTTAAGATGGAGCAAATGTGATGCTTGATCCAGCATATCTCGCTCTAGTGTCAGATTTTAGCTGATAGTTGTTTTTGAGGTTTTACTGGTTTTTTTTTTTTGAAATCTGCAGTGTTGGCAAGTCACTGGATAGACAGACCACAGCAGGAATATGTGTGTGTGTTTGTAGGAGAAGGTTTTTATCTTCAGCATCTTTACTAATCCCAAAACAAGTAAGACTGCATGCAGCTGGAACCTCAGATCTTGTGGTGCTTTCAGTATTGGAAGTCATGGGTTGTGTTGTTTTCACCGGTAGACCAGGCAACTTGAATATAGATATCATACGTGTTGTCAAGACAATTTCAAGGCAGAGTTCCATGGAGTTAAAAAAAAAAAAAAGGAAAAAGAAAAAAAGTATAATACTTTACTGGATTCAATTTAGCCTACCATTTTTATGCTTAATGTATAAAAGACTAATTATGAAAAAAAAAGTTTTTTGTGACTTGAAATAATTTTCTGTTGTGCAAATTACATATGTTTTTCATTACTCTGCCTTTTTTACTTTCAGTTCCACCATCTTTTTTGTCTACTATTCATTACTCTTTTGTCTGAGGGAACTCTCCTTACTTTAAAGGGAATTGCAATTGTCTGGTGTTACTTGTAACTTTTAAACAGAGCCAATATTACCAAAACATCGGTGTATTTCATGTATGAGTTAAGAAAACTCCAGGCTCAATCTGAAGCTGTATTCCACAGGATTATGGATATGCATATGCACATCAAAATTGATCTTACTGGAAGTAAAACCTGCAAAAGCAAGCCTTCACATCTCTACATCGGTCTGTAGAGCTCAAAGGGTTATTTTTAAATAGCAAAGAAACTCTTACGTTCTCGATTGTTATTTAGTTTGTTCCTGGCTTTATAAAATATCAATTTCACCCCTTCATCATGAATCAGATCCTAAAATTTCCTTACCCCTGGGTATTTCTGATTGAAATTAACTAATCATTTATTCAGAACGCAGAGACTTCAATTAAGATGTTATAATTGAGGAACACCACTTTTCAGGTATTTTGTCAGATAGATAAAATATATGTGACTATCTAACACTCAGATTGAAGCAATGGAAATGTTCTTTGTTTTTGATTATAAAGTTTTGCACCTTTATTCTTCCAGGTTCCTTCTAGATATTGAAGTATCTGCAGCATTCACTGATGATCTCACAATTGACATAAGTCTCATCCTATTGCCCATGTTTTCTTGCTTTACTTCATCAGTTATGTCACTCTTTGACGTTTTTCCTACTGTATTTTCATCACTTTTCTTATCTCTTTCCACATTTGTTTCCTCGTGGCATTGCCTCATTCAGTACATTATGCTCTCCAAGTTCCTTGACAGCTTCTAGATTCATTTCTTTTTTTTCATTTATGTAAGGGTTTTGTTTAGCCTTTGATTTATTTTCCTCCTTTGCCAGTTTGTTTCCCTGAAATCTGAGTTACACAGGCCTTTGGCAGTGGTATTAGCAATTCTCCATGTCTATGGGGTGTGCACCATTGGGATTCTTCATAATCATATTCTGCTATTTTGTATTCCTCTGTTTCTAGAGTTGTTACATCTGGGCTTAAATTCACTTTAACCTCAACTGCATGAGTTTTAAAAATTCAGTGAGTTCATCTAATCAAAACTTATTTCTCCAGCAAGGTTCTTCCACACACTGCCCCGTGCTTTCTCTCCACTCACACCTTCCTATATGTGACTTTCTCTTCTTAAATTGCTTTTTAAAATTTCTGTAATTTGTACATAAAAAGGAACATAGATTTCCACTAGTACTTTTAGCATAAATTATTGTCAAAGAAAAATTTTGAGATTGCCCAAGGTAGGTATAGAGCCTGTGCTAAAAACAAGACAAGAAATATTTCCCCCATGAAGCACTGTTGACTGTAGAGAATTACTTTAAACTCTTGTTTCAGAAAAATCTTTTTTCCATTTTGCTAAGTTATATATTAGCAATGTAAATTTTTCATAGGCTTATTAGAACTTCATTTTAGTATTTGTGTCATTTATAAGGCACTTGTGATATTGAAGATTAGGATAAAACCATGGCTAACCAAACATTTATGGTAAGGAAGTATGTGGAAAATATGGCAATTTTGCCTTTTTTTTTTCCTGTTGAGAAAATCTTACTATTTGAGCAAAATTTCTTGATATTAATGAATTTACTCAAAGTAAATAAAACTTTCAGAGGAAGCAGTTTTAGTCTGATTTGTGATTAAGACAAAGGGATATTTGTTTTGGTCAGAACTTCCTATTACAGTGGTTTACTGTCAGCGAAACAAGTATATTTTACTTGTCCTACAGCCTTAAAAGTAACATTACATGTTTTCATATTAAGACACACTAATTTTCCGTTAAAATCACATATATGTATAAAAATACAACTTTCTCTTCAATAGGAAGGTTGAGAAAGTTGGAATTTATAATCAAGGTTTAAATTCAAATAATATTTCAGAAATATTTTTTTTAAAAAAATTGCACTTTTCTATGATGATTATGAACTTATCCTTTTGGACTGGAATTGGAATGAAATATCAGAGATATTAATTGTGGGAAGTGAGTGATGTTGCACACTAAAGCAAACTTTACATTTTGCCTGAAACTTCCTAAGTAGAACAGATCAAGTTTCATTAATATCTTCACTCTCACCACTCTCATTTTTAAAATATTGTATGCATTTATGCAAATATGATGCTTCTTCCTCTTTATTTCTCTCTAATTGTGGGGCAGGTGAAAAGGCAACAGAAAAGTTGGGGCGAGGGATAATTCTTCTTTGTAATTGTAGAAACAGAATTTAATCTGTTGGAAGAATAGTTCTGTCTTTTCATACCTCCATTTCCTCATTCTGGAGATGGAGATCAGACCAACATGTCTAAAACTTACATTAAATTTGGAATCTGTACTAGAGTTCACCCAAGCTACCTTGAGGTATGGCTATTCATTAGTTTCAAAATCTTTATTGCTTTAGGTAATGTGGATTCCTTTTCTCAGAAATATATCCATCTTTTGTATTATTTAGTGTACTCTCTTTATATTTTTGTGTTTGTATTCTAAGTTTTGTAAGAGGACTGTATTGCTACAGAGAACATACTGCAACAACTTTTATGCAACAATCATCTTTGTTTTTTATGTGTCTGTTTTTAGCTTTTGTAATGTCTTCCTTTGTCACTGCATTTTTGCAGTGGAAAGGACACATAATATTCAATCTAACTGTCTATATATATATAACTGCAAATCCCAGGGAAAGGCAGAGGTAGTAAGGGATAAACACAGTATCCTGTTAGGAAACTGCTTTGTAGGCAAAAAGCCCCATTCTCCTCTTTCGATATTGGACAAAGATTTGTTGTGCTTATGTTTAAAATCAGTTTCTACCAGGACAGTTCACTTGTTCCTGCATTGGGCTGTATTTTATAATTTTATGTGCTGATCTCATATAGATTTCTATTCAGTGTGTTATACATAGCAATGAAGTTGCATTGACAGTACTTGAATTTGCACAGGAGGACACAAGTCAAACCTTCCCTACTCCAAGCTGTGGTCTCTAAAGACAAGGAGCTTGTGCCCTGTGATGCTGGAGCCTTGTTCAGTCACAGAGGTGCAGGTGAGAAAGCAGCTGGGTCAGCTGGACAGCAGAGCAAGTAGGAAGGTTTACTCAAAGGTCAGTCAGTCTAACTGCAACCTGAGGATCCCATGTGTGAATGTGGATTGATCCCATTTTCTTTGGCTCAGCATGAGCTGCAAAAGGAAAACTCTTACATACGTGCTCATGTGGTCTGAGAAGGTGGGTCAATGTTCTGTTGGCAAGAGGGACCAACATGAGCCATTTTTCCTGCCTGAAAGTCACAGTACTTTTGAGGGAGAAGTGGCTTTGTGCTGAAGCCTTGCAAGGCTAATCCTTACTGGAACTCTCTGTCCCAGAACACAGTGCTACTCCACTGCTTTGACTTTTGTTGGGAATAGTATGTTGTCTGTAAAAAAGGAAAAAAAAGCTGATGAAGACATCTCTAATGCCCTGACCAAGGATTTAATTAAATGCATTAATTGGGACTGCCATTAATTTTAATGGAATTTCCCACTGGGAGTATTAACCCATGAAGACACTAGTACTTTTAGTGCACTCAGTCTGATGTTTCTAAAGGTAACTGACAGGATCCATAATGGAAATATATTAGAAGCAAGCAGGATTCCCATGCATCTATAGTCAATCTGGAGAGTCAGTAATCCATTACAGGTTCTTCGTGTAGGCAGGGAGGTCATACTAGGGTTCACATGAAGCAAAAGTAGACATGCTCTGAAGAAAACCAGATGATGAAGACAATTCTGAGAATGTGTTCTTGAGTGAATATGACTTAGTGTTTGTTTGTAATATGTGTAAACATCAAGGGATAAAAAAGAGTGCCTGAATGAGAGCTATTGTTAGCAAAAGCAAAACTCACTGCAGAAGAGGAAAAAACAATTGAAGAACCAAAACAAAGAAGCAAAGGGTAAGCAGGTGCAGAACTTGGAAAAAGAAAAGAAAGAAGTTTATTTAAACATTTTAAGTTTCAAAAGTAAATCTCTGTTTCCTTAGTGTTCTGAAGGACAAGAATATGATTTAGACTAATTTACTCTCCTCCTCTTTGATACTTCTAACTGCCAAGTTGCAACTGAAAGTGACAAATTTTGATGATGAAAGCATAATTTTCCTGTAATTTTGAATTCCCTCCTTCTCTGCTTACCTTTAGCATGGGTCTTTACTTCTTCCTTATTTAGGCAGTCTTAGGAACTTCATTGTAGGTTTTAGACTTAATAAATCTCATGATGAATATTCCCATTGTTATTTGTAAAACAATCATTTAGAAAGCCCAAACAAAATTCAAGCTACAGGGGAGTTAAACATTTATAGTAAGAAAGTGATTCTGCCATGGAGATTTTATATTTTGAAAGAACCAAATAGTAACAGAAATGTTATTATCTTATTTAAGAATGTGGGATGAAGAGCAGAACAATGAAGTGACTTACCTAATGGTTTAGGTCTGAGCGGGGAATAGAATCCAGACTGCCTGACTCCTCAGGCAGAGCATTAAAAACAGATTTCCCTTCTCTCTTCCATGAAAAATAAGTGAGGGCTACCTGTTCAACAGCCTGCATTTGATCAAACATGCACTGTATATTTTACTTAAAGAATTGTGCTTTATCATGGCAACAGTATTTTCTGAAATAATCAATATTTTAACTGACTAATGATAAATCATTTGTAAGTTCAATGTGTCACTGCTAGAATGGTATATCTTCTTAATCAAAGTGACTGTATCATCTGAGAAAAACCTGCTGTTTAGTTTTCAGGGAATGAACACCAGAAAATGCTTCACAGGGTGCTCTTTCTCTGTAGCTCTTGTTAACATTTACCCCTGAGACACATGGCTTAAGCCTGAAGAACTGCAAATAGATCTGTCACCTCTAAAATGGTTTAAAATACAGATGCAAAAATCCTTTTTTTTTTTTTTTTTTAGCTTAGTATTATTTTGTGTGTGCTGCAGAAAGCTCATCCTGTAAAACCAGTCATGTTTTTATGTCCTAAGGAAATGTTCTTATAATTTACCTCTATAAAAATACATTCTCCAATAGGCAATTAAAATTGCAGCCTTGCTGAGAGCTGAATTGTGTAGACTTTGGCCTGAGAGATACCAAAATGGTAAAACCTGCCTGACATGCTGTCCCTTTCAACTGATCGCAAGGAAGGTATGTCCAAGGCAGAAACAAACAAATAACCCCCCCAAAATTAAGCTAAACAACATTTAGAACAAGCTGGAACTCACAGAAGAGAAGAAATATCTCACCTAATTCCATAGAAAGTGTATAGAAAGGTGAATTGTACAGTATGTAGAAGTTGGAATTAAAGTGGAACATTCTTTACTTAGTACAACTATGATAAATGTTGGAGTTTGAATATTATGTATTCCCAGACATATCCCTTAAGCTATCTTTAATGAATGCAGTTCTCATTAATTTAAATGCTACTTATATGCAGCTAGCAATAAGATAATTAAAGTTCTTAATTTAGAAACAGTTTATATGGTTATTCCACATGAAGTAGCAGAGCTATAAATTGTTAAAATCGGGACAGGGAGATGAATTTTCAGAGATACATGTAACAGCTTTGGGGAGGAGGTAGTGGAAGAGAAGGGAAATGCAGTTTTTTAAAGGAGGAAAATGGCCCTGGTTTTGAAGGGTTATAAATTTGTTTTCCTAAGGCTTACTGTCTTCCAGCAGAGACTCCATCTGCATGGTAACTAAACCTTTTGGGGCAGGAGCTTTCCTGTTGTTTTGTGTTTGCACAGCACTAAAGGTAGCAAAGTTCTGGAGCACTGCAGCAACAAAAATGGGGGCAAAAGTAATTCACTGGCAGACTATGAGGTATATGAAGCTAATATATAATTTCGAGGAGACTATACCAAAAGAGCAAAATTCCTTCTTTCTGCTACTGGTGAGTTCAGGAACTTTCCATATTTGTTGCTAGGACATCTGTCACCCAAAAATTAGCACCTCTCTGCTCATTCATCTGGATGGTTTTTCCTGGGCTCAATCCTGAGTTTGCTTTCAGTTGCCTCTAATTCCCATTTTAGCAGATATGTGAGAGTGACCCGGCATTGTAAAGCAACTTATGATGAAATAGGGGTTTGTCCCCATTTTCAAGTGAAAATGTTTAGATGTAGAGAAGTTCACAAACCCTGTCTGCTTCCTTCCTGCAGTTTGTGCCAAAACATTATGAACTGAAGGTTAGAATTTCTACCAATATGGAACCTGAACTTAGCTAGGCTTGGTTTTGTGCCATTTTATGTCAATCTTGTAGAGAAAAAATTGAATTCCTTATTTTGAAATATTTTAGCAGAAGGAGCCCTTATTATAAGTGATGTGAACAGGTAATACCTGATCATGGATTTCTACCTCTTTATAGAAAAGACATATCTTTATCTATAAACATATCTTTCAGAATGTTTAAAATTAGAACAACTCTGGAATTTCTATGGTTTAAAAGCAAGAACATCCCCCATAGTTTTGTAGTCTGTTTTTGTAATAAGTCAGGGAAAAGAGTTCAGTTTATAGTTTACATGATGTAAAATAACCGAATTTCATCAAACCTGGCTTCTAGCCTGGCTTTCTATGACCATATTTGTCTAATACAAAGAATTCAATGTTTAATATAGTATTGAAACTACATTCTAATTGCGTAGTTCTTCATGTCTTTACAAAAAAAAGTTCCATAACAAAACAAATAACATTGAAAAAGTCAGGCTTAATGTCATTAGTTTAATGTCTAAGTGTAACAAGTCTATAGGTAGTAAACTGATTGTTTAACATACTGGGATATGTAAGGAAGCTACAATCCCTGTGAAAAACCTGGTTTTGAATGTTCTATTTTTTATTTTTTTTTTTTAGAAATCTGATTCATCAAATGCTGTCAACAAAGCACTCCTGTTAGAATATTGTGTGTGCAAATGCAGGTGGGTACAACTTTGAGCATTATAAATGGGGTTTAAATATGACCGTAAAGATTTTACTTACACCATGAGGATAATGAAGAGATGAGGGAATTTTCTGTGTGATTTAATGTTAATGCAATGAAACAATCTACTTCAAATATACTTCTGGCCATCTCTCATGATGTTGGCTGGCCCTGAGAGGGGAGAGTCATCCTGTGGCAGTGCTCAGTTGTATACTTGGTTGTGGAACCAATGGGAAAAACAAGATTCTCAACCAGCTAACAGGAGGGAGAAGGTAATCAAGTTGTTAAAGCTGCATCCTTGATGTGCTGGCCAGTTTGTCCTCATGCACTGATGTGCTGGTTTAAAGGTAAACCGGCAGGAGAAATGAACCCAACACAAAAGAGGTTATAAGTCAGAGTTACAATTTAATAACAATATTACAATAAATGCAATGGCACA
>JAOXXN010000102.1:6029376-6042903 GCA_026770055.1 Myrmophylax atrothorax
TGGTATCAGTTAACTGCTTCCTTTGTTCCCTGATGACATGGGTAGTCAGTGACAGGGGAGAGAATTTATGCAAAAATCCCAAACTACAACATTACCACAGTATTTTGGACAATGTAGACTTCTGATTAGGGTTTTTAAATGGTGGTGGTGGAATAGCTGTTATTTCAGCCTGACCTAAACAAGGAAGTTGTGGTGAAAGTCTCAGGATACTTTTGGCTGTGCAAAGCTTGTACTGAGCTCTTAGTGGTGGTTTCTGTATGCCTGCAGCTCTTAGTGCAAATCTTCTGCTCTCTGCACTGCAGGTGGGACAGATGGTTTGAGGTGGGCTTTTTGGGGGTAGGTTATGTTATGCAGTACTAGATAGGTCTATCTATGTATCACTGTGTTGCTGTGATACAAGCAAGCTTGACTAGTCTGTCAGAATAGAAGGCAAAGTCTTTTCTTTGTATTTCTGTCATAGCATTTCTAATATATGCCATTTGAACAGACTGCCTTTAGCAGTGACAGCTTTGTAGATTTATAACAGGTATTTTGTTTGTGCAAGACTTGGAACTCAACAGAATACACACTCCTAGCCAACAGATTCATTACTCATAGAACAGAGGCTGGCAGGTAGAAACACAACTGGGGACCTCATGTTTCAACTGGGAGGCACACATGCTATCAACTTGGACCATAAAGTAGTCCCTTTAAAGAAAAGTGCATTATTCCTAAGGGTAAAACATGTCCATGGTACCATTGGTTCTTATTCACATAGAATTGCAAAAAATGCTTGCTTTGTCATGGGTAGGTGTATGAAAACAAGCAAGTATGCATGTGTGTGTGTGTGTGTATGTATATGTGTAAGTCAGTCAGGACTTGCAATACTGCTGGATCTGGTTCTGTACATCTTGAGTCACATATGAGATACAGATAGGGGCTTCTGTGCTTTGCTAACTTGGGCACTGTTTTCTTATTTTGTTTTGTGTTTTCTTAGGGTAATAAATGCAGGGAAGAGCACGCACAATGAAGATCAAGCCAGCTGTGAAGTCCTCTTTGTCAAGAAGAAAGCTGGAGGCAGTAATTCTACACCAAACAAGAATTCTTCAACAAAACGGAGGTCATCGCTGCCCAATGGAGAAGGTCTCCAGCTGAAAGACAATTCAGTAAGCAGCCTTCTGTAGCTTGTCAGTGGAGAAGTACAAAATAAATATAAAAGGGTGTGGCAATGTGGCCCTAAAAGATGTTTGCTGAATATATCATCTTTTCAGTTACCACTTATTAATTCTCTGCTTAAATACAGAACACTTTGCTATATTTTTCTTAGTTCTACTACATGATTTTTTATTTTTTGCATTGAAAACTGCTCTTTGCATCCAAGATATTTTAGTTTAAAAATGAGCAAGGGGATGCTCCTTGGATTTTTGGTTTTGCTTCATTTCTGGAATACAGTATTCAAAAATTTGAAGATGATCAGAGTGCAGGAGCACCTCCCCTATGAAGACAGACTGAGATCTGGGTTTGTTCAGCCCGGAGAAGGAAAGCCTCCAGGGAGGCCTTAAAACAGCCTTCCAGTACCTAAAGAGAGATGGAGAGGGACTTTTTACAAGGGCCTGTAGTGAAAGGACAAGGGATAATGGCTTCAAACTGACAGAGGTTTTATGTTAGATATGAGGAAGAAATTCTTTACTGTGAGGGTGGTGAGGCACTGGAGCAGGTTGCCCAGAGAAGTTGTGGCTACCCCATCCTTTGAAGTGTTCAAAGGCAGGTTGGGCAGAGCTTTGAGCAACCTGGGATTGTGGAAGGTGTCCCTGCCTGTGGCAGAGGGGTAGGAACGAGATGATCTATAAGATCACTTCCAACCAGGCCATTCTGTGGTTCCATGTGTTACATGCCTAACATCATATGTCAGTTGTTATCACATTAAGAGTAATAAACCGGAGGAGTGGTTTGTTTAAAGCCTTTGATGAGGTGTGTATCATCCCTAGGTCCTGAAATTAGATACATTTAAATAATCTGCTTAATTTCAAGTCTATGTGCTGCATAATGCTAAAATACATGAGAAATATTATGAAGGGGGCATTGGTTGTTTTTTCAGCGGAAATGACATAGGATACATAGTAGGATGGGTTAACCAACACAGCAGATGTGCCTTGTTATATCTGGTGTGTAAATGGACAGTATGGATAACATGGTTCCAGTGCTGCAGGGGGATGGGGGGTTTGTGAGGGCAGCTGGGGCTGTGGGCAGTGACATGAGCTATGGGGTGTAAGTCTTCAGAGTTTATTCAACACCGCTGTTACAGGCTCACCAGAAAACTTAAGCAGTGTGTTGGAAGGGAGTTAAGAACAACAGCTCTTGGCAGAGCCTTTGAAAGATGGCTCTGGAACCTGTAGAAGGCAGTTGGTAGGAAGTTGGAGTTTGCGTTTAGAGCAGATCTGAATGCTTGATAGGAGCGTGTTGTTTATAAGATAGATGTACACTGCAAGTTGGAGATTTAAAACCTGGAATCTGCACCAGCAATTAAAGCATTGGTGATGAGAATAGCTTTAATTTACTGGCTTGAAATGATGTTACATGCTTATAAAAGGGCAATGTTAGGGAAAAATAAACCCACAGTATGTTTGCCTTAAAGACAAAAGACCAGAGAGAAGAGAATATGGGAAATTTTAACATTTCAAGATTTTACTTTTTGTGTTTTATATTTTTGATATGCTAAGTATTTTGATTTTGTGTTCTATATTTTTATCACAGCCTCTTAAAAATAAAGAACTTTACTCCCATTAAAATGATTTTTAATGAATAAATTCAATTTGTTCTAAAAGTAAACAATTATTTCCTTCACTATTTCCGTCATACTTGGAAACAACAATTTAGTAAATAACTTTAAAAAAACCCTCAAAAAACACTTTAGCCCTTTGATATCTTAAAGGGGAGTTTAGTTACTGTATTTTTTTTTGAGTGATAGAAATGGAGTTTAGTCTGTAACATGTGTTTTATTTCCATTCCATTTAGAACCTGATCTTTCATGTACTAACAAGCCATCTCTGATGGAGACCGCAGCAGCAAAGGAACAGCAACCCTATGTTCTGTCCCATATGAAGGTCACTGATTTCCACCAAAGAGTGCAGGTCTGACATATTTCTTTTAGACTTCTTGTATGACATATTTCTCTCATTTGAATGTAGCGTGGCAAGCGACAAAGTACCATATACCAGGAGCTTGCACAGCTAGGGCAGTCTTGAAAATTCCTATGGATTTGTTTCCTTAGAGCTTTTTGCTGAATGAAAGCTTATTGGTTAGCACATTCAACTGCTGTTACAGAAAATCATATTGAATGAGTGTGGCCTAAATTGAGAAAGAATTGGTTTGTTTCTTTGTCTCCAAGAAAGCCACTGCTGGGGTGAGAATTCTGATGTCAGATACACTGAAGTATACTGAGTTCTGAGGAGTTACATGGACCCAAGCCAAAGTTATGGGGAATTGGCTGCAGTGTTCAGCCTTTAATGCTCTTGCAAGCACTGGTTGCACTGTCTGTGCTTTCATGTATTTGTAAAACACACATTCACCCCCACACAGATTTTTAGTGACCCGGTTCCTAAAAGCTTATAAAGTTTCTGCAGCATCCTTTTTCATTATGTATTTCAAAAAACCCAGATATCTTCACTTTGTCTAGGAAAATGATAACCTAGTGCAGTATATTTTTACTGTAACAATTGTTTGCTAATAGTGGGCCATCCCAGATATGGAGTCACCTGGCAACTGTACAAGAAGAGTAACTTTTAGCACAAAATTAATTAAACAAAGATTCTTCAAGGACCTAATACTAAGAGATGTTGATTTATAGATTCAAAATATGCCCTGCAGTCCTAGAGATCTTTGTTTTGCTTCCCAATTAGCTACTGATGGGACAAATGTAGTTGGAAATCTGCCAGAGGAGATAATCCAGAAAAAAAATAATTTATGGTTTAACATCTTTTCTTCCAACATAAATAAAGCAGTCTAAGAATAAAAAAACACAACCCTTTTTTATTCTGGAGGAACAGTGTTCACAATGGGAGTTCTGAAATAATTAGTCTGGACTAGCTATTGTGGTAAACTGCCAGTGTATAAAGGAAGCCCTTGCTGATGGGTGCTGTAGCACACTTACAAAAAAATTTAAAGATATTAGCTGTTGAAAAGAACATCTTGGCTCTTAGAACAGAGCCAAAATATACTCAAAGGAGGCAAGTTAGCTAAATAAACTAAATGCATAAACAAAAAAAGATCAGAATATGTTTGGCCTTGTTCAAATTCACATGAGAGGTGGAAGGCTCAAGGAGTTTTCTCCTGCAGATGTTCCTATATGGCTTCCAGTGTCAGACAGTGTCAACCAAAAAGCATCCCTGAACTAGTTTACTGTCAGCATGGCTGGGTGGTCAGAGATCTTCTCTGAACTGACAGTTTAAAATGGATCTTGTCATAAGTATTTATCTTTAAGAGTTCAGGTCTTGCCTACGGCTTTTGGAGCTCTGGCAGGACAGGTGTCCCTCTGTTGCACTCGCACAGCAAGGCTTAGTATGTTTGAGGCTCACAGCTTCATGTGTTTGCAGACTTCAGAGGCGCTTAAACCAACCTGCAGATGAATTAATTTTGAGTCTCAAAGCAAGGTGGAATAATTTTAATGACACATAGTTGGATGGGCTATAATACTGTAATTCCCTATCACATGCCCATGCTAAGCATTTACAGATGATGAAGAGAGCTTGCAAAAATATAATGACAAGCTCAAAGCAAATGGGGAAAAGCAAAGCTTTTTTACGGAATTGTGCTTTCTGTCATCACTAAAATGAGAACATGCTGCTTTCACCATCTATTTGTTACTGAGGGTATCTTGTATTCTCAATTTTAAAACGGTTATTTTTACTGTACTTGAGGAAACTTGAGGAAGAGCCTGTTTGGCATTTGTGTGGACTCAAAAGAACATACTGGATCATATTTCATGTATGTTTAGTATGTCCCTTGAGTTGCATTGTTTGAAAAATAGAGTATGAAGATGATGATACAGTGATATCTGCCAGGATTGTCCTTTAAATTTAATCATCTCTCTTATGCAATGAAGTGTAATCTTGGACCTGTAATTATCAAACCAGTGCATTATCTGTACTGCTCAAAATCTCAAGGAGTGCAGAAAAGGAGATTCCCTGCAGTATCCCGATGATGATTGCATTGAGACAGCAGTGATAAAAAGTCCCCTAATCTTGGCAACGAAGGAACCCATTTTTACCAGGTACCCCTCTCTTCTTTCTAGTTGTGGTCTGTAGCCAGATGTACATATAGTGATTTCGTCATATCACATCTATCAGTTCATCCTGGACCTGAAAACATAATAAAATAGGCCTCAAAAAGATAATAATTTTGTGTCAGTTTTCTGAAAGCACCACTAATTTGATTTTTCTTTATGTATTGTAATGTACCTTGGAGCATATTCTCTCTGTTTGTGGTGACTCACATTCTCCAGTAGACGTCAATTATTTTTGCAACATGAAGAAAACTGTGATACTGTACGGGTAACTTGCTAAACACACAGCCTGTCCATCTGAATGTGCATCTATCATGCCCTTGATTAGTGGATACACCTATCATCCGTTTGAAAACCTGATGTTTTTCCTGCCTGTAGGTAATAATGCATTTTCAGAGGCTGCTTCAAAGAAATGCTTTGAAAGAAATTTATATGTCAGAAAACATATAGGAAAGTTAGAACGAACACAGAGGCTGCAATGTCAGCTAGTGAAATGCAGCATTAGTTGAGATCTATGGTATCAAAGTGGTTATAAGCAAGTTGGTGAATATAACATGTCAAAAAGTTGTTCCATGGGTAGACTGCAGAGATGCTGTTGATTTGTGACTGTAGTGATAGCGTTAATTCAAGAATTAGGTGCAAGCAAGTGGGGAAAACTAGAATTTTTTTGTTTATTTTATGTCTTTAACGATGTTCACCTTCATGTATTGAATCTGAACCTATGCTCGTGCTCTACAATTTAGTTACAGTTCAGAATGAACCATTACTAGGCTAATCGCTCTGAATATATTGTTGCTTTCAGTTGTAACCAAAGGAGACCTTATTTAAAAAGAAAGTCGTTTCAAGCCTTAAATTCAAGACAGTTAGGATGGTCTAGACATCTTATTTAAACTTTTACTGAGGCCTATGAGAACTTCTTTGCCATCTATCCTTGAAACAGGAGACAATATTTAAACTTGGCACCCATTGTAGGGAACTGGACTGAAAGGCTGAGTTCATCATCATGTTAAATCACTGTAGTTAAGGCCAGATGATATTATGTTGAGCATAAAAAAAGGGAAATTAAAGAAGGAAAATGAAAAAAAGAGATGTACTTGTGAAGTTGCTAACCTATCCTTTCTCCTAGGCACATGGGCCATGCCCACTGATGTTGGTGGAAAACACTTCAGTCTCTCTTTTAACTTTCCTCTCATCAGCAGGTCTGTGTCTGGAAAACCAGTGGAGAATGACTGTAAATAGAGGAATATGCAATTTTTCTTTATTCTAAAGAACAACTCTTTTGCAATGACAGAAAGAGAGACTCTTTTGGGAGTTAAATCAGTGACAGTGTATCTGTACAAGTATCTTTTTTGTTCATTTTTCTCTGGTGTTTTGGGGTTTTTTTCAGAATACCACTCTATAGGCTTTGCATGTTAACATGGTCTTGGATCATAATCACAGAATGTTCTGAGTTGGAAGGTACACACAAGGATCATCAAGTCCAATTCTTAAGTGAAAGGCCCATAGAGGGATTAAACCCTCAATCTTGGTATTATTTACTTCCCATGTGTTCATACTGTTTATGTATGTTCAGTAATTACATGTTTTATTTGTTTTATGCTTCTGCTGGATTAGAAATATCACGAATTCTTAGTCTGGCTTTCAACTTGCAGCTGTCACTGCATGTAGAAACTGATGGGGATTGTTGCTCCCTTCAGTTATTTCAACAGCATTAAAAAAGCATAAACAAGGAGTGATTGAGGAGAAGGCCAGAGATTCCACAGCACAGCGAGGAGAGTACAGCCAGAAAACCAGCTCAGTGCATTCTTCCTCGCTGGAAGGAGCAATGCCAGTTATTCCTATGTGCCAGAACAACTTTGCTGAGGAAAAACGGTTGTGAGTTAAGGAGTCTCTGAGGCTTCACCTGCTCCATCCCTGTGCCAAGTGCACCTCTACTGAGACCGTGAGTGGTAATGACTGCCCTACTATGCTCCTCCTGTGGTCCTGGCACAGCTGGGAAAAGATGCTAGGCTGGAGCAGTATTACCTCCAGTTTCCAAGACCTTTGGATATAGCTGGTGGAAAGAAAAGTATCTTGTAGGAATGTGGATAATTGCTGGGTGCTGATCTTTGGTGAATAAGAAGGAACGAGAAGAAGATTTTACTTGAAATAGTAAAAAAAAAATCATTCCAGTGCTAGGGAAGTACAAAGGTCTGAAGTGATGGGAAAGACAGTAAGGTCTAAAACTCAAAGAATTTTGCTAGAACTAACAAGTGTAAAGTTTTTATGTATTTTGCCACTTCAAGTGCTCGTATTTCTAAAAAAACCCCCCACATTATGTGGCTTAAAAGAAAAAAAAAACAACTTTTTCCATTATATAATGAAACAACACAAGTGTAAATCATGCTGTTGTTGTCTGCAACAGAGTTGTGATGCGAGCATGTTTGTTTCTATTTTTACTCTTGATAATTTTCTTATTTCTGTGAAAGCTTCTTGATTCAACTGTCTTCTGTGAGAATTTTTTACATTTCAGCTACAGATCATTCTAATCAGCTTTTTAATTACAGCTAGAGCAGTCTATTTACAGCACTCCTGACTGCTGTAAACAAGTCCATATGGGGAAAAACAAGAGGTGATCAGCTTTAAATGAAAATAAAAAATAGTTACTATCATTTTCCACTGATAGAAAGAGGAACATTTTCTTTGCCTGAGAGCAAATGCAAACCCTGTTTGGTTCACAGTGCACACTTTGAAATACTTGAAACTGGACTAGGTTTACCACAGGTATGTACTATTAAGATTTTGGAGGAGTTGATATTCTAACTTTCTAAATTCTTCTAGTAAGTCCATTGCCTTATTGGATGAAGAGTATCAGAGTTATGTTAAATGGAGATGCTTTTTCTAAGAGAGTTGTGAATATGAAGAATATGAATATGAAGAACATGAATACGAAGAACAAGGTAGTATCACTGTACAGTCTTATAATGAACAGACTGAGATCTCTTGCTGTGAACTTGGTTCTTGTTGCAGTTTTTGAAGTATCCCTGGTGGCCATATGCCCACTGAGCTTTGAAAGAAACCCTTGAATAAGGAAACTACTACTGTCATTGTCTGCCCAAAATGGGACAGGAGGAGCCAGTGCTTGAAGACAGCTCCTGGAGTCCATCAGGAGTCACAAGGTGGGAGTTCCTTGTGAGGAGCAGAAACAAATTTTGCAATGGACATTGTTCTGTGTAATATGTGGTTGCAGATGCTTCTTGGAAACCCAGCCAAATGTGCTTTTGAGCTCTCTGTTAAATGCACGTATTGGGCTCATATTCAAGGTTAGCTAAGGAAATGTGATTGAGTATTTGTGTTCCTAGCTTTTCTCTGAGGTGTAAGGTCTTACGTCCAGGGAACTTAAGGGACAGAGCCACAATAATTTGTCTGAGTCTGTAAGTTTGGGGTATGAAAGGTAACAAAACTCTGACTTTAATCCTTTCTATAGCACATAAAAACAAACAAACAAACAAAAGCAAAACAAACTGGGCAGTTTATTCTCTACTTTCCCCCCTTTAATTCCATCATATCCAGCAAAGTTTTTATTAACATCTTTATTGTGTTAAAAATATCAAATCCCTTTGATAGCTATTTCTGTTCAGTGCAATATACTTTTTGTAGCATCTAAGTGTTGTTCCCTACTAATTCAGAATTTTGTTTTCTTCAATATTTGTATGCAAAGCTATTGCAGGTACAGTGTACTATCACAATATGAAGCAGCCATCTGTGACTCCCCCTCCTTAGGAGGAATAGACGTGGTGACCATAAACTTCACTGCCCTGTGCCAAAGACACCACGTTTGAGAGCAACCCCTATACCAAGCATGGAGGAGTTTTGGAAGACCTTTCCCTGCTACAGGCACATGTGTCACATTTCATTTGCAAATATCAAGGTAAGGAATTAAGGAAGTATATACTTGTATTCAAGCCTATTTTCTCCTTTGATAATTTGTGCAGGCTTTAAGCATATGTATTTGCTGTAGAACTTTAGGATTCATTCCTAAGCTCATCCCCAAACACTGGCCATGGACTCACCAGCAACTTCAAACTATTTCTCTACGTAAAAGTATATGCTCTGTAGGTCAGAGGGAAGTGAATGTTGTTACCTTACACAAGAAGCAGAACGCTTCTATTCCTGCTTACCTCTAGCTCCTTCACAGTAAAAAACTCTGAGTCCTGCATCCACCATTAAAACTTGGTTTAACCAGACAGCAGCAGGGACACCCACACCTGTGTTCACTCTTCTTCATTTGATACTGTTTGCAAAATCTGAGTTTCCAGGCAAGCTTGTTCATCTTAAATCAGGAATTAATGACAATGTGTAAGCACCTTTTCAGATTACTCTGTATTTGTGTTCTCTTAAATTTGCCTAGTATGTATTAAGCTTAATCACATCATATTTCTCCCTTGTAAGGGAATTGGATAATTTTTTAGCACTAATCACATGATATTTTTTCCTTGTAAGTTTTCATTCAGAAAGTGGCAAAGCTTGTTGAAGGAAAAAACCCTTTGACATAGTTTTTAGGAGCTGTAGTTGCAAAAATCTTCACATTTTAGGGTGCAAATTTTTATTTTTGGTGTAGTGATAAAATTGAGTTTAATTTAAAAAGCAATCCGGTATGTCATTTGTCTCAAATGAAGCATGAACTCCATGTGAATAGATCAAAATTGTTCACTTGGGCCGTATGTTTGAAAAGGTATTAAATACATACAGCTATAGGGTGACTGATAGATAATAATTCTAATTATAAACAGGAGCCTGTCACCTGCGACCTTTCAGTCAGACTCTTGTTACAGTTTAAGAGTTGGGCTCTTGGAAAAAAGAGAAAATGCACAGTGTGTAAGGATGAAATGACAAAGAAAACCCGTTTGTTTTGTTCATTGATGATTATTTATAGGAGTAGGTCACATGAAACCAGATGTTACTCAGGTGTTTGTGTGAGATTTGAAAAGGATGATTGGGGTTTTTCCCCTGAGGTTTTTGTGTTCAGATCTGTCTTTGCTTATATGTCGGAGGCCTTTTGTGTGTTCTTGCTATTTCAATTATAAGTAAGTGTTTAGCCTCAATTCCCAAGGGATTCCTAAACCTTTTGCTCCTCCCTTCTGTCCTGGTCCATAGCAGGGTGGCAGTGTCACATGATCCTCACAGCAGCCACGTTCCTGAGGACTTGGGCCGCACGTGCCAGCACAGCCACCTGCTGCCCTTGTCCCCCGCACACCTGCTCCAGTTTCTAGGACGGCTTTGAACACAAATTGTTGTGCTGAACAAAACATGGTATGATGCAGTTTTGCACTTAGATTGGCTTGTCCTTCCTCCAAATGTTACTGATGACTCTCAGTGCACCAAGATCTCATGCTGTAGTGCAGCACTAACTCCAAAGCAGCTTACTCATGGTCACTAGGGCTTTAATTTTTATGCTGTTACTTTAATTCTGTTAAATTATCTTCAATGTTTGGTAGATCAGTTTGCAGGTGGAGTGTTAACAACCGGAATTACTCACTTTGGTATGTTTCGGTCCACTAGTTCAAAGTGAAGTTTGCATTTTCTTGGCACATAAGTTTTTAGAATCAGATAACTAAAAAATGTTAACACTTTTGATTAGAACTTTGGTGGTGTCTGCCATGACATGAATGTTCAAGATATACTATTAGAGCACTTGGAATATTTTCAAAGGCAGTAAGCTTTGTATCTTGCAAAGAGTGGAATGGTATCCTGTGACAATAGGTGATAGGATATTGATAGTCTTATTTTTCTCTATTTTCTCATGTATTTGTGGCATTTTTAAATATTGCAAGGCTACTTGTGCTGTAAGAGCATTTCCTCTTTTATAACTACATAGAAAGTATAAGAACCACTCTTTGCTCTTACCTCCAGAGGTTATGATGCTATGTGTAATTTTTCTTTCATTTTTCTTTCCAGATCAAAATACTATGTTTAATTGCTTTTTGGCACATATACTCCAATTGCAAATGCCACTGTAGATGTAATTTGTGTTACTTTTTTCTGCTGGGCGTGAGTGCAAAATGTTGTTAAGTAGCAACACTTGGATTTGGGGATTTGGATTTACTTTCTTTTTTTTTTTTTTGCTATATAGATACTTACATAGCAGTATAAAATAATTGTTAAATGTAAGAGTTTTTGAACTCTGTACATACAGAGAATCAGTAAGTGGTAGTATTAGTAGGTATTGATAGAAACCAGTAAGCCACACACTTAGCTGGAGGAACAGACAGTATGAGTAGAGTCAGTAACAAATTCCACTGACTGACATTTGGTCCTAGGTACTAAAGTTCAACAAAATAACCTGGAATTATAGGCTCCTGCTCAAAAGTCAGGAGATCGTGCATTTTTTGATTGGATATTAAAGCACTTTAAATATGGATAACATGCAGATAGTACTATTAAGACTCAGTATTTAAGATCCCCTTGTGTGTTTAAATAATCTTGGCTTAAAAAGAAAATAAGACTGCCTAGTTTTCTTGAGCTCAGATTTGCTTATCTACCTCCACCTAGACTGATGGAATGAAGTGTTTAATTTATACACTATGCTGCCACTAGCTTGTGATGAAACAGAAAATTTGGCTTAATGTAAGTAAGTATTAATAACTTTTTATTAAAAGGTGGATTCAGAAGACAAGAAATAGGAATACAAAACTTTTTAATAAATAATCTTAAGTCCTGTCATCTTAAGTTATCTATGCAAACTTCCTCCAGAATGCAGCACTCTACTATGTATTAAAAAAGTAAGTATTAAATAGACACTTAAAAGCAGAATAATTGTTAGTAACTATGTAATCACTCTCTCCCCATGTTAATATTTAATTACCACATATTTAAGACATCTGTGAAAGCCTAGTTTAGATCAAGTTTGTTATTTCTATATTACAGCACAAGAGATATGAATAAATGGAGTAATATTTTATTGATCACA
This sequence comes from Myrmophylax atrothorax, assembly GCA_026770055.1. Lineage (NCBI taxonomy): Eukaryota > Metazoa > Chordata > Aves > Passeriformes > Thamnophilidae > Myrmophylax > Myrmophylax atrothorax. Next base: position 6,041,586 of record JAOXXN010000102.1, read on the forward strand.
AACAATACTTCTTTCAGCAATTAAAATGCATGATGAGTCATATGAACAAGGTGAAAATAAAGCACAACCAAAAAATAACTTCACATTTTTTCCATTTCATTCTTAGTGTAAGCAATAAATACAATGCTATCACTTCTATTAATCTTATTTACATAGTACGATACGTGAATGTTGCCTGGTTTCCAGCCCAAATGTTTCCTGACATGAAAAGGAGTATGTGTTGCAGCATTTCTACAGCCAAATAGTCGAGTAGGTCATCACCATGAAAAACTACACAGCATAAATGCTACCATTAAACAAACAACTGCAATGGAGCATTTTATTAATTGAAGACAGTAGCATTAAAAATAAACATTTTCTCTTGTAGAATCCTAACATGCTGGTGTTACAGATAACAAATATGACAACTATTTCTCCAGCCCCTGTAGATTGATACAATAAATCCTCACTAATTAAAAAAAAAGGAAAATAAGAAAGAGGAAATAATAACAGTTAACTATCTGTGTGTTCAAAGGAATCTCACAGTCCCAGCAAAACAGTTTACTTCCATCCCAGAGAATACAGATACGGACTACAACATTCTGCAAAGCAGAAAATCAGCCATGAAAAATCAGCATAAGGATTTGATTTTAATTCATGATTACAGAAAAACATATTAAGAAACAGTTCCTTGTCTTAGTTATGTAGAAATGGAAAAGGTGAGGTAGGAAGACAAAACAGGAATTGGTATTTTCCAATGCAAATTAGAAAATAGGGTGTCTAACCTAATGAGGAGAGGGGAAGTACAGGTCTCCACAGCCACAAACATTTTCTTGCACATCCAGCAGGATGAATGTTTCTTTTCCATAATGAAGATAGATGTGTGCCTAGAAGCACACTGTGATTGTCCATCCTGAAGTAGGATAACTTCTGTAGAAAAACAATTTGCCCTCCTAAATTACCATTACAAGTTTCTCTAATACAGAGCAATTAGTATTTTGTATTAAATGATAAAAATCTGTAGGCTATTAAATTTTAACTGCCTAGCTGAGAATTAAATTAAAATTAAAGTCTAATATTGTGTCACACTCTAAACCATCATGTATGTTTTAATTACAACAACCCACCAGGTACCATGAAATAATTGTCTAATAATAAGCCATAAAGGAAGGAACTTAAAGCACTTTAAAATGGACAGATACCTGCCTGGGCTTTGATTCTCAGCTGGTACCAGTTGATTCTGCAAATGGAACTCAAGACAGATTTTTACCAGTTGATCATCTGGTCCCACAAATATAAAGTTGCTGCACCAGAGTAGGGATTTTCTGCACCACTAATA